>LZPO01009211.1:3308-13663 GCA_001675575.1 Neotoma lepida
TTATCAAAGGTGGAGATGATTCAGCCCCCAGGCTCAACATCTGCTGGTTTTATTCCAGGTTTGTCTCAGCATCCATTTTCACTTGTTAATTGTCTCAGGATTTTCCTTTTACCGATAATCAATAGTAACTTCATCAGCACACATAAGGTCTGGTCTAGGGAACTATTAGTTTACTTTTGCCATGGGTTCATCTGGTAGGGTTCAAGATTGATGTAAAGCTAACTAATTTTGTTAAATTTAAGACAAGAGAAGTCTTCCATTTTTAAAACATTCTTCTAACAAGAAAGACCACTTTTCATTCAAAGACAGAATGCAGAAAGATCACAATGAGAGAAATTATTGTTATTATAATATACAGGACAATGTGCACAGTAAAAAAAATGACCTAGGTGGAGTTGGGTCTTTCTTTTTCCCTTCCTCAGTTTGAGTGTTATGGGCAGGTCCACGCCCAGCATGATGCAGTAATACCCACTACCCACCAGTAGGTGGAGGTNGTGGGAAAGTCAGGTGTACATGAANTATGGGCATGAATTTATGCTGCATCTGAACACATAAAGAAAAATCTAAACCCTCTAGTTACTGTGGTGTGAGCATTCTTCATATTCTTAAATACAAAACTAATTATTTTATTATCTGGAATAGTATCAAGAACTTTAACCTTTGCAATATAATTCTTTTCAAAAGCTATTAGTTAAAAATTATGTAAGTTTTAATGTAAAAAGAGTTGTATTTATATTACCAGGAAGAGTTTATTGTGAGCATACAACTTGTATAATAATTGGATGACATCCTCATGATGGTAGGTGCCATCACTAATCAGGGAAAGTTAAACATGTAATTTTATTGAAGACACATAGTGTATGTGTCAACAGAGTTAGAATAATGGGCCCGGAGAGATGATGTAGTGGTTAACAGAAGGTGCTACTCCTGCACATTCTAGTTCATTTTCCATCATTCACATCTGAAGGCTCAAGACTGCGGGCCATCGGACCCCTCTGACCATGTGGGTACCTGTTCTTACCTATGCATACCTATAAACAGAGTCACAAACATATATATATATATGGATGGGTGGGTTATAAATACTTATTTATAATTACATAAATGTTTATAAATTCAATTATATATAATTTAAAATAAAAGAAATATTTTAAAAGAAAGAATAAAAGTTAAAAAAGAAGCCTGATTTAAATAGAATGCATAAAACTTGTACAAGAGCAAGCCAGAAGAAATCAAGGTATGGAGAAGAGTGGTAGACACACAGTCTTATCCTAGCCATGGAATGACTGGCAANTATTAGCTTCTGGAAAAAGAAGGGTCAGTTTATTTTTTTAAGAGTGTAGCCCCTAGTAAGGTGAACATACCTCAGTGGTAAGAACACAGATTTGGGAAGCACAATTTGCTCTTGAATATTTTTTTAAGGATACAAATTGGGTGGATAGGGAAAGAGGTTGAATTTTGGAAAAGTTGGGGGATGAATATGATAAAAGAAAACATTGAAGGAAATTCACTCTGGTGGAACTAATTAAAAAATGGTGATCACTTAGTATTAGGAGACAAAAAACTGTGTTTATGTATGAACTTTGTACATGACTTCTCAATTGTTTTAAATCATTACTCCTAACCTAAAAGTAGTATTTTATACTTAAACAAACAAAAACCTTAAGGCAAAGCAGAAAGCAAGATAATCCATCAGCAGAGGACACTATCACTAAGAGAGAGAGAGAGACAGAGACAGAGACAGAGACAGACAGAGACAGATAAAAAGACAGAGACAGAGACAGAGACAGAGAGAGAACAAAAACTCTCTTGAAACACTGTTCCTAATTCTAAACTCATATTTAACTCTTTTTGTGCATGATCCATATGAGACTAATGAATTANGTTCAACAGATTAAATANATGATACAATTCCCACAGCAGCAGTAATACAAACTAATGCCTGGTTATACTATGAGTTGTATTCTTGAAAACAAACAAGTTCCAGAAAGAACAAGGAATTGGCATTCCTTTATGAGTTCAAATTATCCTGGGGTTTGCTCTAAAACTCTGGCAAGTTTCAAACCCTTTTAGAGTCACCTCCTCTTGTCTAAAGAGGTCAATGATAAAATCCTGTGTCTCATATTACCTTCTTCCACATAGCATGCTGTCACAGATGATGCCAGACAGGCTGTTGGCACGAAGATTGTGGGAGGTTCACACCCATTCTGTAAACATCCTTCTCTAATGTTTCCTTCAGGATACACAACACACATATATGTGGGTATCTCAAAGGTCCCATTAAGGTAACAGAAGGACTCCAATGCCATTTTTTCCTTACACCGTGATGAGAATCCAGGAAATTTCAGATTGCTAACTAATGAAAGATGCAAGCCAATGAAGAAATGCCCTTCCCTGTTGGATTGATGCTGGAGTGAACAACTCTGAAAATCTATCCAAATGTCCTTGAAGGTAAGGGACACAACTAAATGTAGAAATGTATATTACAAACAAAATTAAATAACTATATTGACATGTAATGAACTCCCAAAATGCATGAATGCAAATCTATGAGCAAATTAACATTAAAGGATACAATATATTGAGGTGTCAGATTGCACAAATTTATTAGATGAAAATTTTAACTTTCAACAGCTCTTGAATGAAAACCAAACAGTATATATATATATCATGTTTTCAAAGCAAAGAGAGAAAGGAATAATTTGAATTTATCTACAAATTACAGAATCTCCCAGAAATTGAGAATGAAAGAATCTGTTAATGGAAGAATTAACAAACAGTGAGAGAGGGTAAGTAAGCAAGAAAACAATGGCTTCAGAGCATAGACATATTGTATAAAGAGACTCAACAGTAAAATCCATGGAAGATGTTACCACAGGTTGGTTTATAACAAGGTTGGTAGGTACTAGGAGGTAGGTGGGTTGGATAGCAGAATTTGGACCCATAACTCTGGGAAGGGAAGCCAGAGGCTCCATAATACAGATATTCGAAGCCACCGAGTCCACAATCCACTATGTAGTACCTGCTAGAACCACAATCTAGGGAATGGAAGCTACTTGGCCCAAAGCCCAGAGACCCAGCATATGCCCCTTGGCAGGGACTGCAAGGTGTGGAGCTCCTGGGGTAGTAGCAGGGCTTCGGGCAGGGGCTGGACAACACACAGGACCTCTGGCAGCTGGTAGGCTCAATGCAGGTCTCCTGACAGCCAGTATTCAGAGAGGATTCCAGCTGGCAGGTGCTGGGAGAGCAGCTGGTAGTGGTGTAGACCAGGTTGCTGGGGTAGGAGGGGCCACAGGAGGAACCTGAGGAGGGCAGGCAGCTCCTAAGGGAGCAGGAGGAGATGTTTTCAGGGCAGCAGCTGTAGGTCATGTTGAGAAGAGATGTGAGCTCAGCTGGATGTACCTGAGAGGATTCTGAGTTTGACTGTCACTTGTGCAGAGCTGGGTTTATATACTCTCAGCAACAGGTGTGGTACCCAACAGAATTATGCTTGTCCTGTGAATGCTCTGTCCCTTGGAAATGTGCACTGACAAATTTCTCTATAATTGTAGTTACATTGAAATATTTTTCTGCACAGTATATTTATGGCTGTTATAATTTCATTGTAACAAAGGACATAGAGCTACTTCTATGTCAGAAATGCCATGATTATTTTANACTANAAATTATTTCATCATGTCCAGGAAAATCCTTTGTCTTCATGACATACTACTTGTGTGTTTTGTCATAGGATGTTATGAGGAAAGCATTTTTCTTTACAANGTGTGGACTGAGNGTAACTTTTATTTTGTTAATGACTTGGAAACATCACTTCNGGCTTAATGTGGACCCTACTGAAGATTAACCCTATTGTCACCACCCTTTTTCATTTTTTCATATTATTCTCTGTGATTCACTCAACATTACCCAACAAAAGGATAAAAAGGAAAAACTGGATTGAACCTAGAAAGAGAGAGAGGAAGGCTGGTTGGATGAGTGGTGCTGTGGTAGCCAGGGACAAAACTGAGATCGCCTCAGAGTCAGTTTTGGATCCTTTGAACGGAGTTAATCTTGTAAATGATGAGGAAATAAATTTTAGATCCAGCACATCTGACTTGTTGCTTGATGTACCGCTGGTGTGACCATGGAGATTTCACTTCATTCTGGTGTGACCATTGTGACCATAGAGATTTCACTTCTACCACCATAAGACACAGAAAGTTTAGCAGACTGGGGACCTTTCTGCTGTGGTTTCTACAGAAACCTTGCTTTTCACAGATGCTACCAAGCAGTGACTGAGCCCAGGAAAGACTGCCAGCTTTAACACATGGTACCCCAGTGACCATAAGCAACAACTTGAGCTTGTATAAGTTTTAAGGAAACTGTCTCCTCCTGCTAAGCCCTCTTAAGGAAGAATAAGGGGAAGGGGAAATTCATAATTATGAATGTATTAAATCTTGCTAAAACTGTTTTGACTATAAAACTTTTTGTTTATAGATGTTAGAGATTTCAGATGGATGCTAATCTTGGGTATATCTAATAGTGCTGACAAAACTATTTCATTTGGTTACTTATTTAAAAATTTGTGAATTTTATTTTGGGGACTGCACACCCTGTATCTAAGTAATGTCTGCTAAGCAAATCTTTAGCCCCTAAAGATTTTTCTAAAGGGAAAATGAAATAAGAATACATACAGCATAAGAGATGTTCAATTGATATCAGTAGAAAAAAGATATTCATATGCCAATTTGATAAATACAATTTTGTTTGTTTTAAATCATTTTAACTCATGTCAATACTATGTTTTAAACATATATGTGAGATGTAGCAACTTTATTTGCTGGCAGACAGTATGACATTCCCTTAGGAAAAGAAAGTATCTATGATGGTGAATTAATATCAGCTTTATAACAAATTTTCCAAGTTTTATATGTAATTAATTCTATTACTTTAAGGTATATTTTTATAAATATACACACGTGCATGCACATGTATTCCAATATGCATAAAACATGCACATATTTAATAAAATGAAATTCCTGAGCTACCTTGTTTTATAATAAATCATAAGGCCCTCTCCATTCAGTAGGGTTTCTGCTGCATATTGCCAGAGGAAGGAGGGAAGACTAACGCATCTCAATAGATCTTATGGTTATGGTTATGGGTGGAACTTTGTGTCACTTCCCTTTGCTAGTGCAGGGATTTTGTCTTGTTTGAAACTGTACCTGTGTGTGCTGTCACAGCCTCTGTGAGTTCATTTGCATGTCAGTCCTGCTGCAGTTTCTGGAAGACACTATTTCCTTGGAGTCGTTCACTTCTTCTGCCTCTTAGAATCTTTCTGTCTCCTCTTCTACATAGATCCCTGAGCCCTGAGGAGAGGAGACTGGTAAAAACACCCATTTAGGATGGAGAGCTACAAAGTCTCTCACTTTCTGCACATTGTTCGTTCAGTTGTGTATCTCAGCGTTAGTTTCTGTGTACTATAAGTAGAAGCTTCTCTAAGGAGGGTTGAGTGATGTTCCTTACAGATATAGCAATGTGACTTTAGGAGTGATTTTATTTCTATGTTTCTTCAGAAGAGTAATTACAGCAGGTCTTATCCTAGANTATGACTATCTGTTCTCAGGTTTTGGCCACTTCAGCACTGTCCAAGATGAATATCACCCCATGGAGTGACCATAAATTCAATCAAAAGGTGAGTGGTCACTCCTGTGACATTTGTGCCATGATTACACTCAATTTGAGTTCTTATTCTGGTTCTTGGGACCAAAATAAAGTGTTACAAAGCTTTATTTTTATGATTTGAATAATAATAAAAGATATAAATCATGATTAAGGATAATACTGTGTCAAATATAATAAAGTGAAAAACTTATGAACAAAATTTTTGTGATTGTTTTGAATATGCTAGTCAGCAGGTTTTTAAACAAATTACCACATGGTACCAATCAACGTGGAGTTTTAAAATGTTTAAAAAGTGTATATAATCTAAACTTCCAATAAAAATTTTTCCTTACTTTGTTAATCATTGTATTTATCTCTGTCTCTTATATTACTTTTTAAAAATGTTATGTGTATTTTGTCTGTATGTATCATTGCAACATTTGCATACCTGGTGTACTTGGAGGCCAGAAGGGGGTGTTGAATTCCCTGGAACTGTACTTACAGATATTTATGAACCATCATGTGAGTATTGAAATTAAACCCAGGTCCTTTTGAAGAATAGCCTGTGTTCTTAACCACACTACATGATTATTTTTGAGTCTTTGTTTCATTGATTTTAATTTACAATTATAATTGTTTTATAATCAAAANCTATGCATGTAAGCAGAGGACTCAGAGAAACAGCAAAGGTCNTTGAGACCTNTGGAGAGTAAAACTGGCTGCTTAGGGCCAGTGTGGAAAATCCTNCNTTAAGATTGGNCATCAGCATCCCCCTCCTTTTATCTTCTCTAGGCTCGGTCACTCTCTAGAACAGTGCTTCTCAACCTTCCTAATGCTGGGACCCTTTAATACAGTTCTTCATGTTGTGGTGACCCCAGCCTTAAAGTTATTTTGTTGCTACTTCATAACTGTAATTTTGCTACTGTAATAAATCATAACATAACATAACATATTTGATATGCAGGATAACTGATATGTGATTTGAGAATAACTGCTCTAAAGAAAGTTTATCTACAACATTCTAAACAAAACACATACAAATTATGTCAAGAGTAAAGGAGGGAGATTCCTCTGGAAATTATAGAATAAACATTAGTGTAAATCAGTCATGACATTCCTGTCATAGGAGTAGCTTATAATATTTGCTATAACAAGAATTACAACAGCCACAAATACACTGTGCAGAAACACGCTCAAGTTCAATTAAATTAACAGATCGATTACTACTGAGTTGCATGTTTAAAAAGTTGAAAAAGAAACATATGCCAAGGAAACACTGTTGGATATCACACCTATTGCTGAGATTATATAGATGCATCTCTCCATGAGGTAACACTAAATCCAGAATCTTCTCAGTTATATCCAGCTGAGTTCATATCCCTATCAACATGTCTTACAAAAGCTGTTTTGGAGCATTCACTACTCACTTCAGTAAGTGCTACCTGCTCTCCTCAGATTCCTTGTGTGTCTCCTGCTGGCCCGGTAACTTGTCTATAGCATTACCTTCTCTCAGTACCTTCATCTCAGCTCCTCTCTAATGACTAATAGATAACCTGTAGTGAGCCAAGAAGCTTCCCAAGGTCTTATGTACTGTCTACCCCTGTCATATGTCCTGCTATTACTAAGGAACTTCATGACTTACAGCCCCTGTTAGATAACTTACAGTGGCTTTCTGAGCTTTGGTTCAGGAAGCTGCCTTTCCAGATCCGATGGATCTAGAAGCTGCCACTCAGTGGGCTGTGAATCTAGTGGTTTCAGGTCTCTGAATGATGGAGTTCCTGGTTTCCTTTCCATTAGCTATATGTCCAATGGTACCTATTCTATTTGGCTTTTTGTACTAACACCCTTCTTGTTACAGTCCAACTTGAGGAATGGCCTCTATGGCATCACTGACTAGGTCTTTATATTCTTACAATATTGAAGTCAAAGTCTCTATGCCCTTAACTAGTGTTTCCATGATTACCCCTCCTGCTGTCTGTTTCTTTTTCACCCTCAGTTTCTGGCAGATTCTGAGATGAGATGAGTGAGTAACCAAACTATGCCTTATTTTCTGTACTGTACCTATGCTATTCGTTTTTAATTCAAGACCAACTTAAGAAATATCATTTCTTAATTGACACTGCAATCTACTGCTCCCATTATTAATATTTTGCTCATAGTTTTTGCTTTTGTGGATTTGAAAGACATTAAATAGAGGTATGATTGTTCAAGTGGATTGAGAAATACATATATTGCATTGAGGTACATTACTTATTCAGAGTAGCCAAATTTTAGAAGACTGTCATTTGAATCTGTGACATTGCTCAAAGGCAGTGAGTATTGTTCAGATTGGAGGACATTAAATTCTGCTCATTCTGAGAAATTAAGTAATTAGCACATAAACAAGCAATGAAAAAAAGGAATGAAATATTATAGAATTTCAAGATGTTGCTTATACACAGAAAAAAATTAATTAATATATTATCTAAATGTAGATATTCTAAATCATCCAAATGTAGATATTCTAGATTATCTAAATATAGCCAAGAGAAAATGCACTATATATTCTCAGATTGACCATNATTTTATGTGGGAATACTATAGTTAGGGAAGTTATAGGAACTTCTTAATGCTTCTCCTAGGCTCAGTATCCATCAGCCTGAGAGCAACGTTTCTTAGAAATTTTGACAATATTTTATTACTTAGTTTTAGTCTCAAATGCAGGGGGCGGGGGCTTGGACCTACTTCAGCTGAATGTACCAGGATTTGCTGACTCCCCATGAGGCCTTACCTTTTCGGAGGAACAGATAGTAGTTGATTGAGGGTGGGGGGGAAATCTTGGGGGGAATGGGAGGAGGGATAAGAGGGGGATCTGTGGTTGGTATGTAAAATGAATAAAAAATTTCTTAATAAAGAAAAAAGGAGGGAAAAATAATTTAAGTCAGAAACTTGGGAATAATTTATTTGGCCTATGATCTTGGAAAGTAGGTGTTACTGTGCAAATTAATAAAAACAAAGTATAAAGGAACATCTTAGAGTTCCTTTTTACATCTTTATACAGTTTACAAGACAAAACTGGGATGCAATGTTCTAGATCCACTCTGGGGTCTGATGATACCAAGGGAAAAAACATTTCTTCATCAGCTTCTGTTTCTCACTGGTTAAAATTGTNCAATTTCCTGCATTCTTACAACTGTGTAATGGAGGAAGAACAGGTGGGGTCCTTTGTTTTCCTAGTATGACCTTTGCGATACCTAAGTACATAGCCAAAGAAGTATTGTGAAAACTCTAGGGAAGATATTATTCATAAAAAGTTTGTGAACCTACAATTCTGTGTGCCGTGTCATCTGTGGGAGCGTGCTACATGGAATAAAGTATTATAAGACAGAGAACTTTCATTTAGCTTCCAGACATATGAGAGAACAAAAGATTGACAGTTTCAGACTAAAGAAAAGAGGACTCAAAAGGGATTTNATGCTTGCCCGAGTTTGTGCACCAAAGCCTAATAAAATATGAATTCTTGAACATGTCTCCATTCTTGGTTCTTTCCTGAATTCTTTTCTTCCAAAAATATACAATTATCAGTGTAATCAAGGAGTCTTTTGTATTCTTGCCATAATGGAAGTGGATTAATATGAATAGATGGAATCAATTGCATCTATCTCATTATCCTCATGGTGAGGCTGCACAATAAAACATAAAAAGAAAAAGNTAAGTTATGTGTAGGTAAAGAGCTTTAGGGGAGTTAATTTGTTTCAAAACAGTTTTGTTAAGTATCATATGAAATGATAGATTGATAAGAAAACATTTGATCGAATCTTAGGATAAAATTTCAAGAAACCTTGAGTTCTAGTCTTCAACTTATNCATTTTAACTATGATTATTAATGTCAAATCATTCAGATTTTAAATTCAACATTTGGGCTGCTTTCATTTCCTTAAACATGGATAAANAATTATCTCAGTAATAGGGTACATGCCAAGGGTAGTATAGCTGGATTATATGGTAGATCTATTTCTAGCTTTTTGAAGAACCTCTATAGTGATTTCCACAGTGCTTGCACCAGGTTGCAATCCTACCAACAGTAAATAAGAGTTACCTTTGTACCAGAATCATGTCAGCATTATTGTCATTTTTTTAAATCTTAGCAAATTTGACTAATAAGTAGAAATTTCCAAGTAGTTCTGATTTTCATTTTCCTCATGGCTAATGGTGTTGAAAGTTTTAAATACTTAGCTTAACCATAAAAATTCTTCTAATGTGACACTCCATTTAGCTCCATTCTCCANCTCTTATTTTGTTTTTGTTTCCTGGGTGCTTTTTGTTGTTATTGTTGTTTGCATATTTTCAACACTCCCCCTCTNTCTGTTGTACAGCTAGCAAAGACTTTCATTCTGAGCTGTCTCNTCACTCCCATGATGGTTCCTTTGAAGGACAGAAGCTTTTTATTTAGTNTTAGGAGGTTCTATTAGTAAATTGGTGGCTGTAATGCTTGCACTACTGGTGTTCTTTCAAGATAGTCCTAAGTCCTAACTTGAAACATAACTCCTAATTTCTCCTCTAACAGATTCTAAGGATCAGGGCTTATGTTGAAGTCCTTGATTCATTTAGAGTTCAGTTTTTGAGCAGGATGAGAGGTCAGGATCTAGGATAAGGAAGAGGGGATATGGGAAGAGATAACTAAAGCTGAAGATTTTTGAAAAGCCAAATAGAATCCAAGTACTGTAGAAGCT
>LZPO01009212.1:0-18796 GCA_001675575.1 Neotoma lepida
TAGCTTACAGGTATTGGTGGAGAAACTGTATCAACAAGAAGTGGATAGCAGGGAAGGTCCTCCCTGGGGTGATGAAAATTTACCTGGCACAGTTGATGTCCTGCACTATGCTAGGTGTTTAGCACGTGTCTGCTTTTCAAAGAGGTTGATGGTCTCCCACACACAGCGAAGTGAAACAGCTATGCCCTTCACCCTAGTCCTCCTGACTCCACCGTCTTATCCTTTGCAATGCACCAAGACATGAGGCAACCCCCGCCCCCTTTGATAGTCCACATGATAGTGCGGAAGGAATTGCTCCTTGGAAAAGAAAGTGGACCCTTCCCAGGCTGAACCCATAAGCCTCACTCAGTGGGAATAACTGAGTGCTGGCTCTGAGAGTCTGCTTGAGCCCTTGTGAATTCTCTTAAGAGAACATACAGTTCCCAGGTCACATGGCAGCTGTCCCATCTTCCCTGGGGGCTTAGGGAGCAGGGGAGGGCTTGCATCACCCTGGATGACAACTGACCCATCTCCTGTTCCTGCAACCTTGCCTTGCTTGTCCTGAGATTCAGAGCTGTTTCACATGGAGTGACTCACGGTCTAATTCCTGTCCTGAGGGTCCCCTGTGGCACTGCACTGGGAAGCACCACTTACCCATTTAAGCTGAATTATGGTTTGTTTTGCATGCNGTGTCCTGAAGGAACCTTAAGCCGAGTTGTAAAGTGGAATGAGTCTGCCTCATTANAGCCCTCTCCCCCATTATTATTTTTCCTGGGCTTTTCTCATTCTGAATATGGTATCCTCATTCTCTTGAGACTTGGTGATTTTATTCTCCCCAGAGAGCAAGACTTGTCTGCTTGTTCTAGAGATACCTGGAGCCCAGGTGTCCATGCCACCCCCAGTGCTACCCGCTAGTTTGGGCTGTCTTCATCCCTTGCGACATGTCCCAACCTGGGCTCAGAGTGTCACTATTTCCCTCTACTATCTACTATCTTTCATCTCCTCCCTCCTCTATCTTCTTGGCTCAACCCACTCAAAGTCAGTGGGTTGCCACAGCCTCTGGCTGAAGCCTGGAGTCCTCACCTGCAGCCGAAGCTGTGCATTCTACCCCCTCAGCTTCTCTGGACTGCTACACAGAGTCCCACCTCCAATCGAGTGGTCTCTCAGCAGCCTCTNTTGTCATTGTCTTCTAGGTGAAGCTTTTCCTTTCCCAAACGGTGTACCTTTATTCTCATCTCCTGCACATCTTCAACCTGAATCCACCAAGTCCAGGTCCAGCCCCCCATGACACCATGTTTGGAAGCAGCCACNCACCATATAAACAGTATTATGATTTATTTTGTATACCTTGTTTGATACTTTTTGTAGTGCCTCACTAACTACTAATTTTCACATNTTATCTTCCTGGTCATAAATTAATTCAAGCCAAAGTCTATTTCATATACCATTGCCTTCTGTAGCACCTAGTGCATGACAGATACTAGTTACTGACCACCTGGGTCCTGTTCTTTCTGTCCACTGCTCTCTCCCTCTGGTCATACTGGTCCTCACTCAGCACTCTTCCTTTGTTAATCCTNCCTCTTTCCAGCATCNTTGTACACGGTTTTCCCCCAGGTCTCTGCTCACACCTCCCTTTCCTATCTACTCAGTGTCTCAGAGAAGCAGCACGGGCTAGTGGAGGCTATGCCGCTCTGGGTTTCCACCTCAGCTCAGCAATGCAGTTTTGAGCAAGTTACCCAGCCTTCCTATGCCCTGCTATTTAAAATATGAAATGGAGAAGCACTACCATCGAGGCATAAAACAGGCCCTCAGCCATAGGGGTGTTAGCGGTTTCCCTGCCCNACTGTTCTCAGCCCCACCTCTTCCAGGCATCCCTTCCCAAGTATTCCAGGNGACACTCAGCTCTACATTCACCCAAACCCTGTAGCGTGTGTACAGTGTCAAAGACAAGTGTCACACATGAAGGCTTGCTTGGTATGGGTCTCTCCATTTAGAGGTCAGGCTCCTGAAGCCCTGAGGTGTGGAGTTAACTTGCCATATGTTTCCCGGAACAGGCCCAGTGCTGAGCCAGGTCTTGCACACAGCCATGAGGTCACGGTGATGTCTCTGTCACCAATGAGCTGTCCCCTGCATACCACTGGCACATGTATTCCTTCAGCAAGGTGCTGTCACCTCCTATCCCTCCCCATTCTGCTGCAGATGACAGTGACCCTGGAGGAGGAGCGTTGGGAGTATTTTTGGCCAAATGTTTCTATGTATGTGAGTCCTGTTCCCTGGTGGTGGGCTCTTATGTTTAACCTTATACTATCTGTCCCGTTATGATATTCAGTACAGGTCTACTTATACCTTAAGGTTAATTTTAAGTTTCCAAACAAGGGCTTTTCTGTGGTTCCTGGGGCTGTCCCCACAATCTCCTAACTACCTCCAGAGAGCAGATGCTGTGGTACATCCATTTGAGAGAGCCTCTCGGGGTGAGGGCTGCAGGTGCAGCCTCAGCACTGCTGTGCACCACTTTGCCTCCCTCTCTGTCCTCCTCCAGCCTCCCCCATACCGGGCTCCACCTCCCACCCACTCCTGCGCCATGCTGCTCTCCCTGCTCCATGCTGCTCTTCCTGCTCTGGCTAAGAATAAATCATCATGGTTGCATAGCAACCAGTTTGGTTTCCTATACTCCTCCTTCTCCTCCCACAAAAGTGCCTCAGCTCTAAATTTAAGGTAGTGTGTCAGGAGGTTCTGTTACCACACAGAGGCAGTGGAACCCCCATCTTGCTCCTCTATAGCAGTTGGCTTCATGAAGATAGGAACTGTGGCTGCTTTGTTCGCCATTCTGTCCCCAGACCCTGGTACAGGTCTTAGTACGGGGCACGTGCTAGGTATTTAATGCATGCCACTTTGATGGTGAATGAATGAATCATTTTCTCAGAATTCCTACAGTTGAGAGGTGCTTCTGGGAAGGGGAAGTGTTAGTAGGGACTTTCAGATAGTCCACAGGTCACCTCTTTGTGCTCCTCCCTTTCATCAGCTGCACTGAGAGGAGGCGTGTGTATCCTCATGTCTGCCTGCATGTGGATGGTGACCATGTTTTCCCTCTTTTCTGCAAGCTGATGGTTCAGGCAAGCCACACAGTTTATGGAGTCATGAGGAAGGTGCCAGTCAATTGGGGCTTCTTGAGTCCTGCATTGACAAGGAAGTGGCCTAAAGAGAGTGGGTCAGATTTTTTCTTTGATGTTACATAAAGCTTGCTGTCAGGGGAAAATGAGCTTCTGTGAGCATTGATGTCACATTTCCTGTGTGTGAATCTTGGCTATGCTGCTTGCAAGAGGGCTGACCTGAGTAGAGCCCAAAGTTTAGCTCATGAACTGTGAGAATTGTAGGAGGGAAACCACAAATGCAGTCTAACAGAGTGCTAAGAAACAAGGGTCCTTTTCTACTTGGGTGTAGGGGCAAAATTGGGTGTAGGCCAGAAGATGCCTATTAAGGCTGGTGATAGGGCATCATCAATATGCAGGCAGGCTGGGTTGGGGGAATAAATAAGCAAAATTTAGCAGTTTTGATGTTCTTAAGGCTTCCAAGTGATGACTAAAATGCTCTAAACTGTATGTGTTCAGCAAGGAAGTCTGTGGCTTCAAACTGTTTTGTAAAGAAGGGCAGATATCCTGAATAAATAAGAGAACAATTTTCTGTTGTAGGACAAACCATCTGAACAATTAAAGCTATTAGGTGGGTAGGAAGGGGAGACCCGAGGAGTGTCTGGTTGAGAGTGCTTTCCCAGAATCTAATACATTTTCTCTCTTCTTTTTTTTCCACCTTAAAAAATGTGTTGGATTTCACAACTGATTCCCCAGCTGCCTTGTGTTCCTCTCCTAAACATCCCCACACAGCATCCAAATTAGCTCAGTATGCGACTCAAGGAGTGGGAAGGCCAGGATGAAGACGGAGAATGACAAATTCAGGGGCTCCTCCAGGTCATGCAAGCGCTGGGGGTGGGGCCTCTGACAGCTAAAAATAACAGCAACCCAGGAGGCATTCAGAGGTCGGAAGCTGCTGGTGGAGCTAATGAGTTCAGCCAAGCCTCCCTTGCCCCTTGACATGGGCAGTCTATGTGTGTGTTACCTATACCTGCCCTCAGTAGGCAGCTCTCATCTCATCCCCTATTCCTGGCCTCTGGCCTCTGGCAGTCTGCAGTCTCAGACAACATCTTGAACTTAGGGGCCTCCAGGGGCCTCCAGAAAAACAATCAATGAGCAGCCCTTAGATTGGCAAGAAATAAATAAGATAAAGTGTTCCTATCCTGTGTGAGCAGAGAGCAGTGAGGCTTGGGGGCCTTCTGGGTGTGTATTCCAGAAAGCCCAAAAGTTTCCCACTGGAAAAAAAGGCAAGGATGAAGTAATTTTGTGCTTTCTTGGGTGCATGCTGGGCGGAGCTTAAGGCTAACCCTTGGGAGAGGAGCAGCTGGTGGAGGGGTGTGAGGAGACAGGAGTCAAGACCAGCTTCCTGTTTGCCTCAATTGCTCATCTGTCAGTCCANTCATTTGTCTCCTGAGCACACATCTAGAGACCTCTGCTGAGTCCCCGTATGGAAGAGTGGGTTCTAAGTCATTATTTTTTCATATTGTTGCATGCTGGAATTTCCTGTGGGACATGAAGAATACTGACACCTGGGCATTCCTTAGACTACTCACGTCAAATGATTTCTGGGTCTGAGGTACCNACATGAGCATTTTAAGAAGTTTTTCTAGGTGATTTTACTGTTCAGCCAGGGTAGGCAATCTCCCTGGGAAGCCTGAAGCCCTGGGTCAGTGCCATTCACTGCCCCATTTTGGTCACAGATGCGCATACATTACCAGTGACATGACTGAAGAGGTGGCTTGCTGGCACTCTGTGCCCCTCCACACAGATTCAGCCATCATGTTGAGCAGCCATCATGTGCCAGTGTTGGAGAGACAACGAGAGATTTAGCTTGCTGGTATCCCTGGGAAGTGAATTAGTAGAGGGGCTTCCATTTCCTTTCGTGTTTATCTAGCGAGCCAGAAGTTGACTTTTCTGATGAATGGCACTTTCTGCAAATTATTCTGTCTTCTCCCTCTGTAGAAAAGAAGCAGTGACCATGTCTGTGCATTTCAGTTAAGTGGAGATGAAACCAGGAGTGGGAAAAAATAGAGACGAGACTCAGACAAACAAGGAGGAATGCCAAGGGACAGAGTGTTCTCCTGGGGCAGGTCTTTACGAATGCACCCATTAAGTTGTCTAAACTGTGAAAAGGTAAAAGTAAATAATATGTCTGTTTAAATCTTTAGGTTGTCAGCAGATAATTAAGCTCCCATGAGGCGTCTGGTTATATGCTAGGCCCAGTGGACACAGTCCTCACACTCTGAGAGTTTGAAGTCTAAGTGAGGAATTAAAGTCAGGATGCAAAGCACAGGGACTTAAAAGCTGGGTTCTTAAATTCCTCTGACTCTTAGGAGCTTGGAGAAAGGAGCTGCTGAGCAGAGCTCTCTGTCCACTGCACAGCTCTCTGTCCACTGCACAGCTCTCCAGCCAAATGCTTGTTGCCAGCTCGTGGTGAGGGCGACAGAAATGGAAAGGCTGTATTTAGAAACGTCATACCCGTTTGCAAAGTAATGTGTCTGTTGAATCTAAAAATTAAAAAATTAGAGCTTGCATGTTGTGTTTAAAATTAAACTTCTCTAACAGCTAATTTAAATTTTTTTCCTAAAGTATTAGTTGATAACAGATTGCAAGAAAAGAAAAAAAAAACATAAAAATTCAAACTGGTAATTCATTGAAGATAGGTCAAGGAGCCCTGGGTTGGAGTAACTGGAAATCAGAGGTGTCTTGGCAGGCTGGGGAGGTGCCGGAATATGGGAAAAAGACAGGTGACCTGTCCCTGAAGAGCAAATAAGAGTGTGTCCTGAAAACCTAGACCTTTTCCTGCATGAAGTTCCAGGGCCACAAACGTTTCAGTGGTGCTGGACCTTCTCGTGAGCTTTATATTAAGTGCTTTATTTCCTGACTCTCTCTACAACATATTGATAGCAGTGCCTGCCACCAACCCTCTTTTGCAGGGACTTGAGGAAGGCAAATGATGGNCCCAGGTTACCACAGCCAGGAAATGATGGCCTGTATTTTAGTGCCAGGTATGTTGGATTCTAAGGCCTGCTGGTTTAACTCCCACCCAGGTAGACCCCCCAGGTGACAGCGAGCGTGAACAATACGAATTGAGCTTCCAGACAGTACAGAATTGGGATGGGGAGCAGGCCCTACATATTCCAACTTATGGAGCACCGGATGACAAATCCTCTGAGGGAGAGTAGAGTGTGAGCCTTTGTCTAGAAGTTTCTGCTTTCAGTTTTTTTTTCTGTGCATATTTCCAGAAGTATTGGAGTGGGTAGACTCATCCAGGTTAGGCCTTTTCTTAGGCTTTGAACTGTCACTGAAATCTCATCTATCTATTTAAAATCTTTTTTAAAAACTGAAATAATTAGGTTCCTGGGAAGTTCAAAGAAACATGTGGGGAAGCCCCACNTACCCTTCACCTAGCATGCCTTACTGTTAACACTTTACTCAACAATGGTACACTATTGAAACTAGAAAATGGACGTAGGACTAATGTTTAGACTTACCCATCAGTTTTGTCTTCTATATTTTAAGAGAAAAATCAAAGATGTATCTAGGAGCAGAAGAAACGGGCTACTCCAGCAGCCAGGTCACATNCAGAAGTTCTAGGGGGCTAGCATGAGACTCTTGTATATGAATATCATGTTATTTAGGCCCCCTGTCTTAGCATCTTTAGCAGCATGATGTACATGGTTTGTTCTCAACAAATGTTTTGTATTGAATGCTTGATTCAATAAAACATGCTTACAAGCATAATGGTTTCCTTCCATATTGCTGGGCCTCCATTGTGGAGGAGGGGCAAGATTTACCCATCTCTTATTGCTCTGGAGGGCACTGCTGGGACTAGACATGTGTGGTAGGGGGTGGGGTAGACAAAAGTGAAGACATTGCAGCCTGTTATGGAAGTAACAATTCAATAGGGAAATAGCTATGGCTGGAAGTGTTTAGTCAATAGCAGAATGCCATCAAGAATGTAATGGAAATGATTCTTGAACTTGTTTGGTATTAAACCCATGGCTTCCTTGGGAAGTTTCTTTCTTGTGTTTAAGATTCTCAGAACAGGCAGCCATGGACAGGAAGGGACAACTGGAAGGGCAGGCCAGGTCTGGGTGTAGGGAGTATTCGTGGGATTACAAGTCTCAGCAGAACGTTGTTACAGAAGAACAGCTGTAGACTTTGAAAAGACTGCTTTTTGAGAGGAAAGTTTTAGGAAGCCGGATAAAGAACCCCTTACTGGGCTGGTAGGATGGTTCAGTGGGTAAAGGGCTGCCACGCTGACCTGAGTTGGATCTCTGGCACATGGTAGAAGGAGAGAACAGACTCCCACCAGTTGTCCTTTAACCCTGACACCTGTGGTGTGGCATGCACCACCCCCAATAAATATATAATGTAGTAAAAATGAAACACCAAAACTCTTCTCTCTGTGACTTGTCTGTCCAGGGAACATCTAAAGTGAACTTGGAAATTGACACTTGTGTTTTCTTTCAGGCAATATTTGGCAACACCAGACCTAGAGAGGTGGGTTCTGTAAGTGACAGGTACTTGCCATTTTAATCAATTATTGAAATTAAGGAGACGATTATTGCAGTTTCTATTGCAAAAAAGGGGAGCATGCATTGAGTTAATCAGATTAATCCTGTGTGAAAAAGGAAGAAACAGGGAGGAGGCAGGCCCTTACATCACACCACCTGAGGTTACTATATATTTATAACATTATTATCCTNTATTCATATGTGGAATGTATTAAATGATATATGCCTTTATTTCATTCTATCTGAAAAGGAAGACACAAAATATTAATCTTATGTTTGTTTTTTAACACTCAGGAAACTCCATTGTAAGGCTAGAAAGGATTAAAATTTATTACCTACTATATGCCACAATATTTTATTATTTTTACAATGACTTTGATGGGTGGGTATTACCTTTGTGTGTGTGAGAGAGAGAGAGAGAAAGAGAGAAAGAGATAGACGAAGACAGACACTGAGACAGAGAGACACACAGAGACACAGACAGGCAGACAGACAGACAGATGGAGATGGACAGGCTACTCACTGAGTATCCGGGGCTGGCTTTGAACTCACCATCTTCCTGNCTCTGCCTCCTGAGTGCTGAGATGGCTTGTACCATCACACCTGGTTTATCATTGTTATGTCGTGCCCAGAGAAACTGATACTTGGAGCAGAGAAGTAACTTGTTCTGAGGCACNGTCAAGTGAAAAGTAGAACTGCAGTTCAGAGCCACTTCTGCTGGGCTCTGAAGTATGGGCAGCACACTACCTCTAGCAGGACCTCAAGCCTACTGTGTCCNTGAGCAGATTTCAGAACACTATCTCTGTGACCCACAGGTATCAGTTCCCACTCTGTGGGAGAGCCTGCCTGGATGGTAAGGGTTTCCATCATTGCTGATGGAACCTTCCTGAAGCAGAGTCTGACAAGCATTCAAACCATCGCTGCACTGGCCAACTTAATCAGTCCCCGTGCTTACCTGTACCCACGCCTTTCTGTGTGCTTCCGTGGGGTGTAATCCCAAAGGAAAGCCTATCCTTTAACTGTGNCACTGTTTGCAGCTTGCCTAGTACCCAATGTCNAATAATACTANCCTACTTTTCTATAAGTTTTGGGATTATGTTCTTATCAAGGACCCAAGAGAAGCCAGGGAGNCTCATGGCACAGAGGATAAAGCACTGGGCAGAATATGCTCTAGCTTGTGTTTTGAGGGACTTACCAGCCACGTGGCCTTCTNTCTCTCAGCACATAAGCTTCAGTGTTTCTCCCCCCCACCCCCACCATAATAATAACAAGCAAGAANAGCAGTCTTCTGCATTTCCTTTTTAGGGTTAGCATGATACTAGAATCTAGGGGAGTTGGTAAGCCATGAGACATTATACAAATGTGAGAGAATGGTCTTGTCCCCTGAAAAGCCTTCNAGAGGGCTGAAAGCCAGTAAACACATCAGAGTGGAAACGCCAGTTCTTTCTGACCAGCTGGGCTCCGTTTCATGAGAGGCAGGCTTGGTCTCTGTGGCCCCTCTTATTCCTGAGTAGTGTGGCCATCTTTCTTGGCTTACATTATTGAGATAATTACTTTGTCTTTTTTTTTTCTTCCCAAGGAACACAAGACAGTTAGACCTGAACTACAGTCACTGGCTAAAGCTGTCCACAGATCCTGACTGGGTAGACTGTGTTCTGCTCAATTTCTGTGTTCAGCTTAATTTCTCTGCTAGTTATGTAAATATTAGGGTTGTTAATCTTTATGAGACAGTGTTAGCCAAGAAAAATGGTACTTAAATTCTCAATATTAACATGGGAAAAAAGTAAAAGTAAACTAAGCAAAATTGAACAATTTTGATGTCCCAAAAGCTTCAATAAAAACTAAAAAGCCTGAAATGTATTTGTGTTCAATAAATAAAACTGTGGCTTCAAATTCTTTTTGAAAGAGGGTCATATGTCACAAATAAATCAAAAGGTAAGAGTTCATCNTTGAAAAGAAACTTGGGACTNTGCAGAAGCTGTCATTTTGTTCATTTAGTAAGCTTGGATTTACATGACAGTCTTCAGGGATTTCCCCCACAGACACTTGTTTCTTGAAATTTATTGTATGTTTATATTTTCTATATATTATAAACCTTTTACTGAAGTACAAAATACAGAAAAGTGTACAAATCTGTGAAGTCTGATGAAATTGTTCACAGTAAGCACACTTGACAGCCAGAATGCAGAGCAGTGCAAGTACCTGAGTACACTGTCCCCCCAAGTGTCCCCTCTGTACACCAGCTCTTCCTCTCCAGAGCCATCTCTGTGACGACTTCACTGTAGATATTTGCTTCTTCTGAAATATCACAGAAATGTAATCTTAAAGTACGTATGATTTCATTTCCATCTCTACTAGTTATTTTTTGTTATTGTTCAACATTATGTATGTGAGATTAATCCATACTATGTGGCAGGTCACCCACATTTCTTGTACTATTCCATATTTGGTATAAATATGTCGGAACTTACTTGTACATTTTGCTGTGTAAGGTGTTTGCAGATTTCTGTTGATGAACATATGCACCTAACTTTGGGAGTATACAAGAGAAACTGTGAAGCCATAGAGCACAGACATGCTAGCTAGATCCTGGGGAGTAGTCTCTCACAAGTTGTAGTGCTTACAGTGCCCCCAACAGGTAGGAGACTTCCCAGTATTACCTGTGCTAGCACTGGCCACCACTTGTGTTTTTCATTTTAGTGCTCCCACTACACAGGTGTTCATGTCACACATGGGTGGCTTTCTTTCTTTTTTTTTTCATTTCCCTGGTACTAATGAAGTCTAGAAGTTGCTTTCTATATATTTACTGGCCNCTTGGACATCCTCTTTGGTTGAATTATCTGCCTTTTCCTTACTGATTTGTGGGAGTTTTCATTTTATGTTGTGCACATGAGTCTTTTGTGGATTGTACATATTTTGAATATATTCTCCTGTTCTTCTTTATGGTATATTTAGACAAGTATAATGCTATTTATTTTAATAAAATCTAATTTATCATTCTTTTCTCTTCCAGATAATATACTCTATTTTGTTTAAGAAGGCTTTATCCTGAATTATTTTAATAGAAATATATTTTGTTTTAATTTTCACATTTGGATCAGTAATCAGTTTTGAAGTGCATTTTATATTGTTGAGGGAGATTTTTTTTTCTGCCTATTTAATTAGTAGTAGACTTAAGGACTATCACTTTCCCAGAGCACTTTAGTGGCACCTTTATCACAAATAAAAGGACTATAAATGTGAGTCTGTTTGGAAGTACTGAGTAACTTACTGAGTTTGATTATACTAAATAAGTGATAGTCTCTTAGCACAGGGATGGATATCTAAGAAAGGCTAGGGTATGGTCAGAGGTCCAGAAATTTCCCAGGTAGAAAATCCATTGGTCCATGACTTCTTCTAGTAAAATAACTGCAATAGAATCATGATATGAACACCCATCAATAGACCAGACAATTAATACATTACCCTCTATTAGAAGATGGATTTTCTGAATGCTGGTTCTTGCCTAATAGTTCCAGCCACTTGAAATGCCAAGGTCGGAGGATCAGTTGAGCCTAGGAGTTCAAGTCTAGCTNGAGCAGTATTGCAAAATATCACCTCAAAGAAAACAAGACAAACAACAAAAAACTTTCAAATAAACAAACCCCCAAACTAAATTAAAACAAAACAACAAAAAGCCCCAAACATGTATCATCGAAGTGAGAATGTAAAGGAGTACAATACTTACTTTCCAATTAAATACATTTTTTTCATAAGATTCATCTCCAAGGGATTTTTACTTTATCATCCAAAGCAGTCAGGGGGAACTCTCTCTACAGACAGGCTTNGCTTCTGCCCATTTTGTGGGGTTTATCCCATCTGCCTGATAGGAGTGTCAGGAATTAGATGCCTAGAGCCTTTAAGATCCTGCTTATTTTAATTACTCGGTGGGGAGCTTTTGTGTGTGTACAGATGCGCCTAGCAACCTGACATCTTTCAGGTGTTGGATGAGTCTAAAGTAGTTGGATCTGGGATCTGCTAATGTAGGGGTTCCTCAGATAGATGAACATCTCGTTCCTAGGATCCTGCCTGACTTCAACGATGGCGGCAACGCCTGAGAGTCTTCTCCTGCCTCACAGTGCAGCTCTTGCTCATATTTCCTAAGTTAAAGGTGGTAAATGGCACCTTTAACTTTAACTGCCTTCTGCCTCTGCTCACCTCTCCTGAGGCTCACCCGAAGTCTTAATGGAAAGCATTGTTCAGTAAGCAAACCTCAGAAATAGCTTCTTTATAAGTGTCCATTTGCTCAGAAAGCCCAACTGAACACTTTCTGTATGCTAGCAAATTGAGGAGTTGAGAAAGTTAAGTGATGGCTAAAAACCATACCAATGTTTGATCCCCTGAGCTCCACACTTGTTTCCCTGTTCCCTGNCGTAGGGTTTTGATTGAATCTCGACCCACTTTTTATTGAAGATATATTTATTTGTGTATGTATGTGCTTGTGCATGTGTGTATCTCCTCACGCCCCACCCCATATGTGTACATCCNGTTCTGTGCATGAGGTCCCTCAGAGCTGGAGTTACAGGCTTATGTAGGCACTAGGATTCAGTCCTCATAATTGAGAAGCAAGTGCTGATAAATGCTGAGCCATCCCCTAGTCCTCTATTCTCCCCCACTTTGTACCTTAACAGGACTTGAGCTACTCCATGTCTTTTTAACTAAGATGCTTCCAACACTGATAGTAAGTTTTATGTAGTGATATGTCCCAACTGAGTGCCTGCTGAAGCCCGTGTCTTAGTCACTTCTTAGTCACTGTTCTATTGTCATGAAGAAATACCATGACCAAGGTAACTCTTATAAAAGNAAGCATTTCATTTGGGGCTGGCTTACAGTTTCAGAGGCTTAGTCTGTTATCATGATGGAGAGCATGGTGGCATGCAGGTACACATGGTGCTGGAGAGGAGCCAAGAACTTTACATCCTGATCCACAGGCATCAGCCAGAGAGAGAGAGAGAGAGAGAGAGACAGACAGACAGACAGACAGACAGACAGACAGACAGACAGACACTGGTCCCAGCATGGGCTTTTGACACCTGAAAGCCTACTCCCAGTGACATACCTCCCCCAGCAAGCCTCATCTACTCCAACAAGGCCACACCTCCTAATCCTTCCCAAACAATTCATCAACTGGGAACTAAGCATGCAAATATATGAACCTATGAGAAGGGCACTCTCATTCAACCCCTGCTCCCTGGGTTTCTTAAGGGTCTTGAGATATTTCTCTGCTATCCCAGAGCCTGGACTCAAACCCCAGAGTGATGTCTGGAAAGAAATATTTTCTTTATATAAAGCCATATATATGTTAAGATTCTTGCTTCTCCATATACCTAACAAGAAAANATGCACCAGTGAGGGTAGAAGTGCTTGTCACCAAGTATGAGGACATAAGTGTGATTGATACCTAGGATCAAACAAAAGGATAAACTGACTGCTGGTTGTCCTCTGATTTCCATATATATATATATATATATATATGGAAATATATATATATATGCATAAATAAATGTAATAAAACATAAGTGACATGAAGTTATGACTTCATGTCAGGATAACAGTGCCACCATAATTATCATGCTTTATTTTAATCATGAAAGAAAGTAATTGTTATGAGTCCTAATTGTTATGAGTCTTTGACAACCCAGATGTTGTATAACTTTGATCTCATCCATCCATTTGGGCAAAAAAATCAAGAACCTAAATTAAAAGTCATGATAATAATGTATATACTGAATATCTGCAGAGTTTGAGACTCCTTAACTTCTATTCTTTAAAAATAGGCATTAAAAAGGACAGTTGGTTTGTTTTCATTTTTATTTAACTTTTATATCACTGCACATTTAAAAACCATTGTGTATAATAGATTCACAGACTTACAGAGCTAAGAGATACTGGATATCATCAATCCAGTCTTCTTATGACTAAATAAACTGTGCAATTTCTCTCCCTGGAGATATTTTTAAACATCTTTTACAATCGTGAGATGTCAAAGCTGGGAGAGAGTGAGACATGGTGCTGGGTGTGCAGCTTCCTCGTGTGGATGGGCACCTGGGCACTGAGGATGCTAATAGTGAGGTCACACAGGCAGTGGTGTGATAAGGTCCTGGACTGCAGGCCGTGCTCCANGTAGATGAAGCCTCCTCTTACTTCCCATTCCACTAATTCTTATCCAGAGACTTTAGGAGTTTCCCGTGGAGTCTGTGAATGTGCTTGTCATGAAACTTTAATCAGTGCTGGATTTAAGGTAATGTGGAAATAGTCAAAATGTCCTTTGGGTCAGAGCCATGAATCCCAAGAGAATGGGTTAAGATGAGGAGTTTTGTTAATAAAACCTTTCCAGATCAGAAGTGTGAGTCAGAGTCAATATGTAAATACCATTAAGAAGTTACACAGAGGAAGCTTTATTTTAGTCTAAAAAGATCATCTGTCTGTACCTCCTGTGCAGTGCAGAGGAGGGAGTTGCTATGTCTTTCAGCTTACATTGAGAGCGACAGTGAGACCAACGTGGAGGAGGCAAGTCTTCCTTGTAGCTGCTGTCCAGTGTCTCTGCTTCTGTGAAGCATGAACCTTCACAACACTGGAGGGGAAGTAGGGAACGTGGCTCTGCTCCATTTTGCTTTAGCGCAATCCGAAAACCCTACTTTGANCCTTCCCCTGCAGAAGCATCAGGCTGCAGGGCTGCGTATCTGGAGCCTGGGCCCTTGTCAAGGTGCACAAGACATTTTCAAGGAGAAGGGAGATAGAAGTCAACCATTCTTCATCTTCTCGGAGCTTCCTCTCTGCTCACCTTCCTCCGGGGAGAGTCTATGTTGAGAGATGTGCCTGTGAACTTCAAAGAGAGGTCTGCCCNTCACTCTCTAGATTTGTTTCTGTTCACTTTGTGCCCCTTTTGCCCCTCTCTTAGCTCCTCAGATTCCCAGCCAATGACATTTGTGGTTGAATGAGAGATAGGAATGTGCTACAACCTCACTGGCCCCTGTCTAGTGATTGGAGGAACGAGACGTGAGTCTGAAGGAGGAGTTAGCCCGTTTGTTTCTGGAAGCACCTGGTCTAACAGGGGACAGTAATTGGTTTTATCTGGTATGAAACCATGCCCAAGCTGAGGGACTCTTGGTTGCCTCTGGAATACTNGTGCAGTATGGAGGAATCAGGACCTGAACTGAGATGGCCAGTCTGTCCTTTTCTGTAGGGGCCATTGTCTTCCAGAGGTAGGTGTTCATGGGTTGATTTGCAAAGCACTCCTGAGCTCCTTTTTGTCTTTTGGGGGAGGGTTTGTGCAGAGGGGCTCTCCATTCCTGGAATTCACAGAAAACTCTCCCTTTGACATGGCCTCTGCTACTCATCACATTAATGGGAAGGAGGGCTTGGAGGGCAGCCAGCCAGGGGGCCCCTGCGCCAGCCATGTCGGATAGCCATATTGATTGCAGAGTCTGACGGAAGGTTACGGCAATGGATGGGGATTCACTTGGCTTTCACAAGGCCACTGACAGTGGAGAGGAAAAAAAAAAGCACTGGCCCTGGAGCCTGTATCATAACTGGGCTCTCAGCCAAGGTTTCCCTGCCAGCCCCCTTTCTCCCGGCCGTCCATCATGCACACCCAATCAGGTCTGGCTTCCCTGAATGCCACTTAGTCTAATTCCCCAATTGCTTAAGTTTCCTTAATGAGTCTTTGTGGCCTGGACTGAAGGCCCTATGGGATCAGGTATCATATACCAACAAACAATTATGTGTACAGTCTTATCTGAGATCAGGGCCATTCTACAGCAAAGCTAACTGTCTGGTCATGTGGAGTCTCTAAACAGTTCCAAAAAATTTCCACACCTTTCCCTAGGTTGACATGTCTTCTGAACTCAGCACCACCAGCTCAGATCTAGACCTTNTCTTGAGCACTCNGCTCCCTNAGATATCGCCTATCTGCCTCTTTATCTTTCTGAGTTCCTACACTGTTAAAATTACTTAGTCCGGTTTTGCCTTCTCTCTTCTAGTAGATGTGCACTGGCTCATTTTTCTGAAGCCCCCAGAGAGCAGTACCCCTTGTGCCCTCAGTCCAGTTCAGAATGTGAGAAGAGCATAGGCTATTTCTGGTTGAATAGGAAGCTATGAATACTTGAAATAATGATCTCTCTGTGGACTGTGAAACATTATTTCCTTCTTGACCTGTGTTCATAAACCCATCTACAAATGAAATCTAGAGGTGTTTAATGGGGGAAGGCGNGAAGCAGGTGCCTTAGAAATGTCCCAAGCTCCTCAGTGGTCAGTGACAGGCATGGAGTAGAAGAGGTGCTAGAGGCAAAACCCAACAGAATCCGGTGAAAGCAAGAAGTTGAGTTTGATAGATGTTGAAGATGGAAGAGAGGTGTGCAGAGTTTAATAAATGTCCCTTGAAATTCCTGTCTACCTGGAACTTGCGAATACTACCTTATTTAGAAGTAAGGTCTGAAAATATTGAGATAGAGATGAACTGCAAACTGCTCATAATGGTCTGGGATCAGTTTGCTTGCTCTGCTCAGCCCTCAGAGTTACTCTCCGTGACCATTACTCCTTCTTTTCCTTGCTTCTCTTTGGTTCCCAGTTTACTCTTTATCGGAGTAGACCAGGGCACAAATATGTTTGCATCTGTGACATGGAACTGGGAGTCTCCCAGGGCCTTATGCACATCAAAAAAAAATGTTCTTTGTTATTATAGCCCTTGGTCCTCTGGCCAAGACTTTGCTTCCAGAACTGAGAACCATGCNCTCCCCTCCCAGATCGTTTCATTCTAGACCCTGCGCCATCCACATCAAAAAACTNCTGGTGTCACTTCCCAATTTTCTCCTTCCTTCAGCTCCAAGCTGTGTTTGAAGACCAGAACCACAGAAATAAATAATCCTGGCACAGAAAGAAAGATTCTGTCTTAGGTTACTTGTATAGAATCTTAAAACAATGATGACAACAAAAACCTTACCAGATACCATGGACACCTAATCAGCTTTTTAGTGTTTGATGTTCAAACACTCTGGGCATGGCACAGAGGAGCTTTAAAAATGTAGACTGTTGCTATCCAATTTTGAGTCATGCACAGAGGGAGGCTCAGCTCTCAAATGTGATGGCTTCTTGTGTTTCTGATGGCCAGTCAGTTTCCTAAGAGGGTTTGTGGGGTAGGAAACAGTGAGCTGCTTCCTTATGGGCTGCTGCTGGTTGGATTTTGCTCCATATGTTGGAAGACAAGTCCCAGTCCTCTTCACTGAGACTTAAAAGTCTTCACAAAGCAGATGCTTGCTGGAGCCCCTGGGGAATGTCAGGAAGGACTCAGAGCTGCAGTGGTCAGGAGAGACAGGAGTGAGAGCCAGTGTGAAGGTGTGGGAGTTAGACGGACCTAGGGACTNAGCCTTTTGTGGCCNCTTAACTTGAGAATCACAGAGTTTTATCTCATTAAAAGGCAAGAGTTGAAATCTTTCTGAAGTCTGAATAGTCTACTTTAGTTTAGGTGTNATATTGCCATAATGTATCTAATTTTAAATCTGAATTCACATGAACCTTTGCTCTGAGGCAAGCCAAACACTTACTCTTAGTCCTGAGGTGAGAGGGGTATGTGTGCCCTCTGAAGGCTNCAGTCAGATTTATTTATANTGGGGTAGACTGTTGAGAACATGAGAAGGCCCTNTCGTNGGTGTATCCTTTCTCTTCTTAGCAAAACAGAACCTCCTTCATGCAGATGGATGGCCTTCCTCATGGAGGGTGAAAAACAAACATGGCTTCCAATACTGTCAAATACAAGTCTGTCTAAAGCATCTTCCTGCTCAGTGAGAGGTGGTCCATGAGGAGTAACTGTAGGCGTATACTCTGAATGTGCAGTTGCTATCACTGCTGTGGCCTCACCACTACACAGGGGAAACATCATCCAAAGTACTCACATAAGTATTAACAAGTATTAACAAGTATTAACAACACTTCCTAACAGGTACCATGGCCTTTGAAGGTGAAATTTGGGGAGCTGGGGAGGAAGCTCTGCCTTCCTTGCGTTCTGGTATGAGTACCCGAGATTGTATATTGGCCAGAAGTTTCATGCAAACATCAGTCCCGTGACTAGAAGACATTCTTGCAGACCTCCCTCTTGAGAATGGAGCTGTTAAAGGGGTAGTTGGAACACCCACAGAAGTCAGGTAGTTGCTAGAGAACTTTTTAGGTCACTCACATAGCAGGAAGGAACCATGGATTCATGATAAGGACATGAGAGTCAGCTTTTGAGTTTGCAGAAGTACTGAAAATAAAACGGACTTGGCATGTGTGAATAAGAGTGGCCCCCATAGGCTCATAGATTTGAATGCTCGGTCACCAGGGAGTGGCACTATTTGAAAGGGTTAGGAGGTGTGGCCTTGTTGGGTTAGATGTAGCCTTGTTGGGTGAAGTATGTCACTGGGGATGAACTTTGAGGTTGCAGAAGCCCAAGCCAGGCCCAGAGGCTCACTCTCTTCCTGCTGCCTGAGGATTCAGATATAGAACACGCCTCTTCCATGTCTGCCTGCCTTCTGTCATGCTCCCTGCCATGATGATAATGGACTAAACCTCTGAAACTATAAGCAAGCCCCACTTAAATGCTTTCTTTATGGCCCTGTTTTCCTCCTACCAAACTTCCCTTTCAATAGTCTTGCTCTTTGGCCATCTGTTCCTAGATGCNGGTAGATTTGCCTCCAAGCCCTTGCCTAGTCAGTGTTACTGTTTTTCTTAGTTGTGATATCTGTCCCTGCTGAGGACTGTCATGGCTTTTATAGCTGACAGTCTAGCTTAGATTTCATCTTCTTTGTGGTCATGCTGAGAAGCAGGAAGCCTATCTTTGAATTTTCTGCATACCTCATGCTCTTAAATGTTCAGAATCAGTTGCAGAACCGTGGCTGCACACAGATTGGGCACTAAAATCTCCATGCACGTTTCTTCTGTGTTGTCCAGAGAAGTGTAAAGTGAAAGCTCTTATCAAGCAGTAGAGACGAGCCACACTGTTGGCCATTACTGTTGCCTGAAGCTTGGTCACACAGGGATCAAAGGTGGCAGTATAAACGCCGATGGCCCTCATGCTACATTGCCTAGCACACCTGTAAACAGCATCCCTGAATCCCTCAGTCCTGGGACATTTCCAAGCATATGCACAAGAAAGCC
>LZPO01009213.1:11576-26125 GCA_001675575.1 Neotoma lepida
GCCACTGCTGGCCTTTTGAAGTCCCTTTTATAGGACAGACAAGTTGTTCACAGGGGCAAGAGACTTGGCTGTTATACATTGTTAGAAAGACTTGAAAGGGAAGGAACAAGGGCAAGGATATTCATCATGTGAACAGGGTTACAGCAGATCTAAAAAAACAGGACTTATTCTTAATTACAAGTAGAGACTTTAACTTTCAAGGACTTAACATAGGACAAATAGGAACTTATTCTTAACTGTATTAACTGCAAACAGAACCCTTAACCTGAAAGGCATATTGCTCTTGTTTTGATCTCACAATGACTTTAGCTTATATCAAGTTGACATAAAACTATCCAACATGAAAATCAAATTTGAGATTTCATCTTACAACAATGAAAATGGCCACAATAAATAAAACAAGTGAGAACTTATGCTGGAGAGAATGAGGAGTAAGGAGAACATACTCCTCCATTGCTGTTGGGAGTGCAAACTTGTACAGCCACTATGGAAATCAGTGTGGCCATTCCTCAGAAAGATAGAATTCAATAGACCTCAAGATCCAGATACATCATTTGTGGGTATATATACCCAAAGGAAATTCCATCATATTATAGAGATACTTGCTCAAGCAAGTTCATTACTGCTCTATTCATAATAGTCAGGAATTAGAAACAACATAGATGTCCATCAGTGGATGAAGCAATAAAGAAAATGTGGAACATTTACACAATGAAATAAAATTCAGCCATTACAAAGGAAAATCATGAAATTTGCAGGTAAATGGATAGAACTAGAAAAGCCACTCTGAGTGAGATTATTCAGACCCCACAAGCCATGGTATGTATTCACTTATATGTGGATGCTAGATGTTGTGTCATTGATAAGCAAGCTACAACCTCTATGCAAGCTCTATGCAGATATCTATATAGATAACCACAGAGGTTGCATACAGATAAGGGACAAGGTGAGGAAGATGGCTTTCCCTATAAAATGGAAGAAGATTGAGAGACTAGAATGGAATGAGCAACACAGAAGGGGAAGAAGGAGGAGAGAGGGGTAATATGAGGAGGGGCAGTTAAAACTGAAGGCCATTTAAGGGGTAGTATAGAAACATAATACAGTAGGAGCTTCCTTAAATANAATAAAATCACCATATAACAGGGGAGACAGAGCCATAACTAGGCATCTTTTGTCACCAAAATGGACACATTTGGTGTCCATTTCAACACAAGGAATGAGTTATATCTAATTGAGGTCTTGGCCAAAGGGTTCCATGGGAACCTCAAACAACTCAGGCTTTTGCCAAGGTTGTTATTGGCTCTCCCTAAACTGACAGTAATGCTTAACTGTTGAAAATGAAACCTATACAAGGTACTCAGACTGGAGAAGTTGAGCATGCCTGACTCTAGCCTTCATTCCCACTGACTTCCTGTTTGTGATACTGGCACACACTCTGCATGCTACAAGAGAAGAAAAGTAAACACTAACCCATCTGTGTATTCTCCTACAGACATGGGAACTTGACTGCAAGATACAAAGTTACAAAAGTGAAGCAAAGCTTGTGAGAATAACCAACTTATATCTGATTTGAATTAAGGCCCACTCTATGAGATGGAATCCATACCCAGCACTGTTTGATGACCAAAAAATCTGAGACCAATAGGCCAGAAATCTAAAACAAAATACTGCTGTTCTGCTAAAGGAATGTAGCAACAAAATTACTCCCAATGATATTCTACTATATTCATAGATCTGTGTCTTGTTCAACCATAGAGATGCTTCCTCTAGCAGAAGATGGGAGCAAATACAGAGACACAGAGCCAGACAATATTCAGAGAGTAAGAGACATTGGAACACTCACCCTCAAAGGGGTGTCTTCCTTAATCCCTGCCATCAGGGCCCTTAGGGCTCAGGGAACTATATTGAAAAGAGGGAAAAAGTGTTGTAAAAGCCAGAGGGGATGGAGAACCTCAAGAAATCAAGGCCTTCTAGACACAGAGGGTTGGTGCACATATGAAGTCGCAGAGACTGATGCACCATGCACAGGCCTGCAGGGGTCTGCACCAGATGGGGTCTTAGAGCTGAAAAGAGAAGTGGACATACACCCCTCTCCCTAACCTTGAAGCTACCTCCAATTGATAGCTACTTGCAAATGAAAAATTAGTGTTTTCTAAGGGAATCTGACTGGGGAATAAAAGCAGACCCCATTGTTACTTATTTACAGTGCTATTTACTGGGAGAGAGAGAACACGAGGTACAATGGAACCCACTATAAGAGTTTTATTAGGGGAGGGGAAGGGGTAATGTGCAATAGGCCTACTGGAAATAAATAATGCAGAAGAGAGTGGGGAACAGATGGAATCTGCTTTTACCAGTACCCCCACAGATGATCATATGGGTTTACATAGCTACACCACTATGCACATAGATTATGCAATCATGCTGCTCGAAGATTATGTGACCATGCAGCACACAGATTACGTAGGATGTAAAACCCTCGAGTGGCTAAGCATTTTGTCTGACTGCTGGGACAGCACATGTGTGGTCATATAGCTAGGAAGTAGCTATGAATTATAACATTCCACTCTTTTTGTTATTATAAAAATAAGGGCGTTAGAAGTGACAGATGAATGGGAATGGGGACACCATGTCTTCCAGAACTGCTTCTAGCTGACTCAATGGGCATCAGTTAATTTTTGGGGGTAGGGAGGGGGGTCTTTTCTTGAGGTAGCTGGATGTTTTGAGGTAGCTAAATTGTCTTCACTGCTGCTTTTAGTCCTGTGGAATTGTCCATCGCCACTTGGATCTGACTATTTGGATCTGACAAGGAACTGGCAAGGCAGAAGAGGAAGTTTAGAAGAAATCTTTACCTTAGGGGGCAAAGGGAGATGAGATGAGGGGCAAGGGGTGAGGGGCCCCCGAGGAGCCCCAGGGTGAGGGAGGGGGGTCCTGGAACCAGGAAGTTTTGAATGATACTTATCCAAAGTGAATTTGACCTGTCGGAGTGGATCCATGATGGCTCTGGATCTTGGAAGAACTTTTAAGTTTACAGTCGAGACAAATTTTAAGCATATTAAGAAGCAACCAAAGGGAATTTAAAATCTTGAGCTGGTAGCCATGATATTATAGTGTTAAGTACTCTGCTATCAGAATTGTATTGGTTAGTGTTAGCAAGAGAGAAAGAAGGAGAGAGAGAAATCTGGAACATGCTTTATTTTTTATTATTATCAATTAGGCTTTTTATCTTCACCCTAGACAAACCTTAAGGCACCTGTTTCCTTTTATTACTTTAGCATTGAGATGACACAGGTGATTGAGTGCTGAGGACATTTAACAATAATAAATTGTTATGTTAAAGTCTATTTTTTTTTCCGGCATCCAGACCCTTTTGAGTCTGGGGCTATGAATACCTCTGGCATGTTACTGTTTCTTACCACCTGGGTATGTGTGATGGTCCTTGCACCTCCAGTTCTATGGCTAATGGTGGTCCTGTAACAGTTAGCTGAGTAGTTAATTAGAAATTTGAATATGTTGTTAGAGACACAGAGGGAAACTGATGGAGCAGAATGTAGTCGGTAGAGAAAGGAGAATATGGAGGGGGAATCAGGAAGAAAAAATATGGGGTTCCCAATCCCATGGGATTGAGTACAGTTGTGGGATGAAACCTCATTCTTCTGGAATTGGAGACAAGGTGGTTGGTCCCAAAGTCCTCTGGAACTTACAGGGCCCTGTTTGCATTACTGTGTTGAGAAGGAATTCTCCTGGGTTGGGGTGGGGTAAAAGGCTTCAGGTGAGACAGATGAATGCAGTGGGAAAAGCCCTCAAGCTTAGCAGCTGTGAAGGTTATAAGAATTAACTTGAAGAGTTCCTGCCATTTTGGGGAAAAGGGTTAAGGGCACTGGCCTGGAGGAGAAAGAAGGACCTGATCCCCAATGTGGATTGGGGGTGGGCAGGGTTTGTCATATGGTAAGTGGTAAGGAATGGTCAGCAAAATTTCATAGGAGAGAGCAGAGGTGATAGAGTAGGGGGGTGAACAGGTGGTCAGGGAGGGGTGAAGGTTTGGATAGAAGGCTGGGGGTTAGAACTAGCCTCCCATATGTGAGTTCAAATGGCATGATTGAAAGGGGTTGCTTGGGAAGGTCCCGGAGCCTGAAAAGAGCTAGAGGCAATAATTTCACCCAGTCAAGATGAAGTTCCTGTGGCATCTTAATAAGAATGTTTTTTAAAGAGAAGTTGTTATATTCTACCTTCCCTGAGGACTGAGGACAATAAGGTATATGGAAATGTCAAGGAATGTTAAGAGTTTTAGATATCATCTGGGAAATCTGGAAGGTGAACTCCCGGCCATTATCAGACTGAAGAGAGGCAGGGATCCCAAATTGGGGGATGCTCTCCCAGAGGAGGAAGTCAGTGACTACCTGAGCCCATTTATTGGAAACAAGAAATGCCTCTACCCAGCTCAAAAAGGAGTCAACAATCACACGAAGATATTTAATTTTTCTGACAGTGGGCATATGGGTAAAACCGAGCTGCTAGTCAATCAGGGAGCCCATGGCCTGGTGGGTGGGAAAAGGTTGGCTCCAATATTTGGAATTGGAATCTGAGTTTTGGCAAATTTCACAAGAGGCAGCAACAGTTGTTAAGAACTATAAGTCCTCAGAAGTAAGCTGTAGGTGGACTTTGAAGAAATGAGACAGAGCTAAACTATAAACTTTTATAGGGTAAAAGAGCTGATCTAGATAGGACAGAATTTGCCTAGTGTCAGGGGCTGACTGTGAGGATGTAGGTTATACTGTATGGATTCCCTGTGGTGGGTAGAGTGAGTCTGAGCCCTGGAGGGTCGCTGTCCTAGCTGCCTGATTGGCCCCATTATTTCCCTTAGAGATGATGGAGCTATCGGTCTGATGAGACTGGCAGTGAATAATTCCTATAGTCTTGAGGAGATGGGAGGCTTTTAGCATGGCCATTATTTGGCCTGAGTTAGATATGGATCCTCCTTTTGCTCTAAAGAGCCCATACTCTTTCCAGATAGCAGTGTGGGACAGGAGGATATGAAAAGCATATTTGGAGTCTGTATAAACATTTAGGGACTGCCCCTGTGCCAATTGGAAGGCACAGGTGAGAGCTATTAGTTCAGCCTGTTGGTTAGTAGTATGTGAGGGTAATGCTTATGCTTCTACCACCCCAGATCTGATCCTATGGCATAGCCCACTTTACAGGTTCCCTCATTTAAAAAGGAGCTGCCATCTGTGTACCAGGTATATGTAGCCTGAGACAGTGTGCCCTCCTGTATGTGTGAAGGATGGGATAATAATTTCTCTAGGGTTTCAGTGCAGGAATGAGAGAGAATAGTCAGCATTAGGTCTAAGAGGGAGGCTTGAAATATTAAGGGGTGGGCAAGTCTGGAAAGTAAGTGTGGCATGTTCCAGTAATGCCACTTGGAGAGAAAGAACTTAGAAATGAGGTAAAGTTTGTAAGCCTTTAATTAAGTTAAGAGATGGGACAGGTTGTGGTGGAAGAAGATAGTGGTGGGTAACCCAAAGGTTAGTTTCTTTCTTTGATTCACAAATAAGGAGCTCAGCAGCTGCTAAAGTTCAGATGCAAGGTTCCCATCCCTGAGTAGTGAGGTCTACTTTTTTTGACAGGTATGCTACAGGTGCAAAGGAGGGTCCCATCTGGTACCCTAGGGTCCCAAGGACATATGCCTCTCTTTCTGTTACATACAGGGAGAAGGTATTAGTTAGGTCTGGGAGGTGAACTGCTGGGGCCTGGAGGAGAGCCTGTTGGAACTTCTAGAAGGGTTTAGTAACAGGGTAAAGGAGGGGGTTCATGCAGGGAGCCCAGAGCTGCCTCATATAAGGGTCAAGCAAGAAGAGAAAAAGATGGAACCTAGAATTCTAAGAAACCAGCTATTCCCAGAAAGGGCAGAATCTCCTGTTTAGTAGAGAGGACTGAATTATATGTTTTCTATCTACAGTAATAGTCTTGTGGGTTGGGGTAATGGTTAGACCCAAATAGATAACTTGAGGAGTGGACAGCTGGCCCTTGAAAGGCAAGACTCTATAACCCAGGCTAGATAAGAAATTTAGGAGAGCAGAGGTGTTAGTTTGGCTAACCTGTAATGAGAGGCTGCAGAGTAGAACTAATACATACTGTATTAGTTTAGAACCAGGGAGGGACAAAGAGAGCAAGTCAGAGTCTAGGGCCTGACCAAAGACGTGTGGGTTGTCCCTGAATGCCTGTGGCAAGATAGCCCAGGTCAGTTGCATAAATAGGTGAGTGTCAGGGTCAGTCCAGGTGAAGGCAAAGATATTTTGAGACTGGGGGCTGAGAGGAACAGAAAAGAAAGCATCTTTGAGATCTAGAACTGAGAAATGGGAGGTTCCTGAAGGGATAATAGAAAGAAGTGTGTAAGGGTTTGGCACTACAGGATGGAGGGGGACCACTGCAGAATTAATGAACTGGAGGTTTTGAACCAGGTGGTAGGTTCCATTAGATTTCTTAACTGCAAGTATAGGGGTGTTAAAAGGAGAAGTTGGGTGAAGCAGCTTTTTCTGAGAAGTTCAGAGATGATAGGCTTAAGTCCCCTAAGGTTCTAGAGTGAGATAGGGTACTGAGCTTGGGTGATATACAGGGTAGGGTCCTGCAACTGGATAACAATAGGGGAATGATGCCTAGAAACAGAACGGTTCTGGGTGTCCCAGACTTTGAGGTCCACCTGAGAGGTTGGCCAGGTAAGTGATATGTTGGAGTTAGTGGGCTGGGTGGCTAGCAAGAGGAGGAGAGGAGCTGCTGATTAGTCTAGGGTCAGGCAAATTGGGGAAGCAAATGAAATAGAAGCTCCTATCTTAGCTGAAAAACTCTTCCCATTAGGGGCACAGGGCAGGTTGGCATGACCAAAAATGTGTGGGTAAGAGGGATACTCCTGAAAATACAAATAAGTGGTGGGGCTGATGAAGTAGGTAAGGCTTCCCACTACCCCNTTTGAAGGGGCAGATTTGGGGAATGAGATGGGGGGATGGGAGATGAGGTGGATCTTCCACCCAAACATTCCAGACTCTTTGGGTATATGGATGCCAGTATATCAGGGGTTGAGGTGGAGTGCCCATCCAAACATTCCAGGTTCTTTGGGTATAGGATGCCAGGGTGCCAGGGGCTGAGGTGGAGATCTGACCCAAATAAAAGAAAGTGTTAATTTTTTTTAAAGATGGGAACAGAATATCCAGGAAATCTGGGACACTAGNAAAAAACAAATCTAAGAAAAATAGGAGTAGAGGAAAAAGAAGTAACCCAGGTCAAAGGCACATAAAATATTTACAACAAAATCATAAAAGAAAATGTCCCAAACCTAAAGAAAGAGGTACCTATAAAGGTACAAGAAGCATACAGAGTATCAAATAACGTGGCCAGAAAAAATTCCCATATCACATAATAATCAAAGTACAAAAAGTACAGGATAAAGAAAGAATACTGAAAGCTGCAAGGGGAAAAGAACAGAAAATACATAAAAGCAGACCTATTAGAATAACATCTAACATTTCAATAGAGACTCTGAAAGCCAGAAGGGGCTAGACATATGTTCTACAAAATCCAAGAAATCACAGAAGCAAGCCCAGACTACTATGGCCAAAAAAAACTTTCAATCACAGTAGAGATAGAAAAAAAGATATGCCATGATAGATAGACAATCAGACAGAAAAATAGATAGATAGATAAATAGATAGATGATAGGTGATAGATAGATAGATAGATAGATAGATAGATAGATAGATAGATGATAGATAGATAGATAAGCAGTATCTGTCTAAAAAAAATCTAGCACTACAAAAGGAAAATTTTAACANGAAGGGGCAAACAACACTTAGGAAGACACAAGGAATAAATAATATCAGATCAGCAAATCAAAATAAGGGGAAAAACACACTACAACAACAAAATAAGGAAATCAACATATACTGTTTATTGATAAGTCTAAATATCAATGGTCTCAATTCTCTGATAAACACATAGACTAACATAATGGCTTTCATAGATGAGATCCATCCTAATGATGATTCCAAAACCACATCTTAACATCAAAAATAGATATCAGCTCAGAGTGAAAGGATGGAGAAAGGTTTGAAGAAAACAAATCTAAAAACCAAGTCAGAGTAGCCATTTTAATATCTGAAAAAAAATGTTTCAAACCAAAACTAACCAGAAGAGATAGAGAAGGACCCTACATACTCATCAAGGGAAAAATTGACTAAGAGGACATTGCACTTTTTGCTATCTATACACCAAACAAAAGAGCACTCATGTTCATAAAAGAAACATTACTACAGCTTAAATCACATATTGACCCTTACACACTGACGGTTTGCACACTTCAATACTATAATCTCAACAATAGACAGGACATCTACACAAGAACAAAACAGAAAAATGATGGAGCTAACTGATGTCATGAACCAAGATGATCTAACTGATACTTACAGAACATTTCACCCAAACACAAAAGAATATACCTTCTTAAACCTTCATGGAAATTTTTCCAAAACTGACCACATACTTGTACAAAAATTATGCTTCAAAAGATACAAGAAAAGTTAAATAACACTCTGTATCCTATTTGAAAACCATAGATTAAAACTTAATTTCAGCCAAGTGCAGTAGCACATGCCTTTAATCCCAGCATTTGGGAGGCCGAAGCAGGCAGATCTCTGTGAGTTTGAGGCCAGCCTGTCTACTGAATGAGAGTTCCAGGACATCCAGGAGTGTTACACAGAGCAAACCGATCTCAAAAAACAAACAAAAAACATAATATCAACAAAAATAGGAACAACTGAAAGCTTATGAATTCATGAAAACTGAACTGCTGAATGAAAAATGACAAAAGTCACAAAATAAATTTAAAACTTTCCAGAATTCAATTAAAAAAATCATACCTAAATTGAGAGGACACAATGAAGGCAGTTCTGAAAGGCAAGTTCAGTAGCGCTAAGTTCCTACATAAAACAGAAAAATAGAGAGATCTCACATTAGTAACTTAAGACAAGAACTGAAAGTTCTAGAACAAAAGAAACAATAACACTCAAAAGGAGTAGAAGGCAAGAAATAATCAAACTTGAGGCTGAAATCAATAAAATAGAAACAAAATAAACAGTACAAAAAAATCAAAGAAACAAAAAGTTGGTTCTTTGAAAATCTCAAAAAGATTGACAAACCCTTATCTGAATTAACTGAAAGGCAGAGAAAGAATATCCAAATAAACAAAATTAGAGATGAAAAGTTGGACATAACAACAGGAAATCCAGAGANTCTTAAAGACATTCTTCAATAACCTCTACTCCAACCAATTAGAAAATCTAAAAGAAATGGTTACTTTCCTCCATATATACCACTTACCAAACTTAAATGAAGATCACATAAGCAACTTAAACAGACTTACAACCTAATGAAATAGAAGCCATCATCAAACGTATCCCAACGAAAATAAACACAGGGCCAGACAATTTAGGGAGAATTCTATGAGACATTCAAAGAACAGTTAATGCCAATACTCCTCTAACTATTTCACAAAATAGAAGCAGAAGGAATATGGCCCAATTCATTTTACAAGGTCACATTTACCCTGATACCAAACCCACATAAAGGCTCAATATAGAAAGAGATTTACAGGCCATTTCCCTCATGAACACAGATACAAAAATTCTCAATAATATTTGCAAATTGAATCCAAGAACACATAAAAATACCATCCAACAGGCTCGAGTAGGCTTTATTCCAGAGATGCAGGGATGGTTCGATGTACATAAACCTATAAATATATTCCACCATATAAACAAACTGAAAGACAAACACTCACATTAGATGCAGAAATGGGCTTTGATAGAAATCTAACACTTCTTCATGATAAAAGTACTGGAGAGACTAGGAATACAAGGGACATACCTCAACATAGTAATATTCAAATTCTTAGCTAGAACAGTAAGACAACTGACAGGGATCTGGGACATACAACTAAGTAGAGAAAAAGTCAGAGTNTCTTCATTTGCAGATGATATGATAGTATACGTAAGTAATCCTAAAAATTTCAGAAGAAAACTGTTATAGCTGATAAAAATTTTCAGTGAAGTAGCAAAACTAGTACACAAAAGTCAGTAGCCTTCCTATATACAAATGACACAGTTAAAAAGAAATCAGGGAGTTAACACCTTCACAATAGCCTCAAAAAATATAAAATATCTTGGGGTAACTCTAACCAAGCATGTCAAAGACTTGTATTATAAAAGTTTTAAGACATTGGAGAAAGAAATTACAGAAGATATCAGAAGATAGAAAGAGCTCCCATGCTCATTGAGTAATAGAGAAAAAATGGCCATCTTACCAAAAGCAACCTACAGATTCAACTCAATTGCCATTAAAATTCTGACACAATTCTTCATAGATATTGAAAGGACAATTTTCAGCTTCATATGGAAACACACACACACACACACACACACACACAGGATAGTTAAAACAATCATGACTGATAAAAGAACTGCTGGAGATATCAACACGACCAATCTCAAATTGTACTACAGAGCAATAGTAATAAAGAAAGCATGGTATTCACACAAAAAGCAGACATTTTAATCAATGAAATTAAATTGAAGATCCAGATATAGGTCCATATATGTACAGATACCTGCTTTTGGATAAAGAAGCTATAAATATACACTGGGAAAAAGAAAAGATCTTCAATAAATAGTACTGGGCATACTGCATGGCTACATGTAGAAGATTCCAAATAGATTGATATCTATTAACAGGCAGAAAATTCAAGTCCAAATGGATCAAAGACCTCAACACAAGGCTAAATATACTGAATGTGATACAAAGAAAGTAGGGAATAATCTTATACTCATTTGCACAGGACAAGATTTTCTGAACAGACACTGATACCATAGGCACTAAGATCAAAACTCAATAAATGGTACCTCATGGAACTGAAAAGCTTCTGTATAGCAAAGGACACCATCATTTAGACAAAGCAGCATCCTACAGAATGGGAATATATTTTTATCAACTACAAATCTGATAGAGGGCTAATATCTAAAATATATAGGAACTCAAAAACTGGATATCAAGAAAACAAATAACCCAATTTAAATATGGTATAGATCTAAACAGAGAAATCTCAAAAGAAGAAACTCAAATGACTAAGAAACTCTAAAGAAACATTCCACTTCTGAGTTGTCTTAGTTTGGATTTCTATTGCTGAAATCAAAAGCCATGACCAAAAAGCAAATCAAGAGGAAAGGATTTATTTGGCTTATACTTCTGCATTATAGTCCATCATTAAAGGAAGCCAGGACAGGAAATCAAATAGTGCAGGAACCAGGAGGCAGGAACCACCAGCAGAGGCCACAGAGGGGAGCTGCTTATTGGTTTGTTCCCCATGGCTTACTCATCTTTCCTTCTCTAGAACCTGGGACCACCAGCCCAGTCATGATACTATGCACAATTCTCTGTTTCCACCCTATCCCTAATTAAGAAAATGACCTACAGATTTGCTTACAGCCTGATCTTTTGGAGGCATTTCTTACCTGACCTTTCCTCAACTCATATGATGTTAAACTTGAGGATGGTGAAGAGAAAACACCAAATCCATGACTGTCGAATTAAAGCAAGCTGCATTTTGGGGTACACCAAGGACTAGCCAGCCTGCTGTCTNGCCCAAAGTTGAGTGACTAGCCACTGCTGGCCTTTTGAAGTCCCTTTTATAGGACAGACAAGTTGTTCACAGGGGCAAGAGACTTGGCTGTTATACATTGTTAGAAAGACTTGACAAATAGAAGCTCCTATCTTAGCTGAAAAACTCTTCCCATTAGGGGCACAGGGCAGGTTGGCATGACCAAAAATGTGTGGGTAAGAGGGATACTCCTGAAAATACAAATAAGTGGTGGGGCTGATGAAGTAGGTAAGGCTTCCCACTACCCCAACAATAGGGAGATGAGAAGGAGACATGGGACTCCAAAACTCCCTCAGGACTGAGTGGTCCTGGTGTCCAAAAGGAAGGAAATGGATCACTCTGATACTCTAATGGTTACCCTAGGTTCCTTGTGGGAGATGACTGTTGTTGAATCNTACCTTCAGTTGTTCATTGCCAAGCCTAGGAGATTGGATGAAGGGTAGTCTTCATTTGATGTCCCATGCCACAAGATACATGAGGGCAGTCAATTGAACAATGTACCTTTTGGTGGCACTTAGGACAAGGCCCAGGTGGCCTGTGTGGGGCAGGACAAGTACAAGCCCAATGGCCTTTTGACCACATTTAAAACAGGGACCTGGGGCCTTTGGGTGGCTAGTCAGATAGCCTATGCCAGCATTTGGTAGTCTTGTTTATGGGCTTTCTCATCTCTCCCATGGTACACCTTAAAAGCCAGTGCTAAGACTTCTGACTGTGGGGTCAGGGGCCCTCTCTCCAGATGCTTTAGTTTGTCCCTAATGTTGGGGAAGCTCTGTGAGACGAAATGGGTCTTTAGGAGCAGTCTGCTCTCTGGACTCTTGGGATCTATATTAGTATATTGTCCTTAAGAGAAGTCTGCCCTCTGGACTCTCAGGATCTAGATTAGTATTTTGTAAGACAACCTTTGTAAGTCATTCTAGAAATAGAGAGATTCTCTATAAGGATAAGGAAGATAGTTTTTCATAGTTTACTGGTTTGAGGGCAGCCTCACAAAACCTGCTAGGAAGCAGGTTGTAAGTGATCCCTAGTTAGAGAACCACCTGGGATATTGTAATCCTGTTATGGGTCCTGATCAGGAACTTCTTCCACTCCAGGAGGATGAGCTGCATTAGTCTGATGGACCTCATGTGTATGTATCCTAGCCTGTTCCCAGACTCATCTGCACTCTTCAGGAAGTAGGTTATTAGCAAGGATCATGTACATATCATGAAAAATGAGACAATAGGATTGGGTAATATATTGGAGTTGTTTAATAAAGGAAGTAGAATTAGACATATAAGAACCCAGTTTTTTCTCTATCTGAGAAAGTTATGCCAGTGAGAAAGGGACACATACCTTAACCAGTCCATCCATACCTGGCTACCTTTCACAAGGGGTTAATGGACACAGGGTTGGCCCAGCTGGGGTGGGGTTCCCTAGCAGCTCAAGAATTCATGACAGGAGGAGTGAAGATGGGAGCCAGAGTCAGGCAGTTGGACTATCCTATGTTGGAGAGGAAGGAGGGCCTACCTGAGAGTCAGAAAGAGCTGGAGGAGCCTAAGGAGCAGTCACTGGAGAAGAAGGAGAGAGAGGTCAGAAAGGCCTCATTAGCCGGGTCTAAAGCAGTAGTAAGAGGTTCCTCAGGTTTGGGTTGCATAGCTAGGAGNACATGGGCAAGTGAATAGGAATCATAGAGAGAGAGTTTGGAGCTGAGATAGAAAAAAGCTTGGATATAGGGTAACTCTTTCATTTGCCTGTTCACTGACTTAGATAATTCCCATAAAATGTCAGGGTTCAGCAAGCCATTAGGTGGCCATTTTTTATTGTTATCTAAGTGATACTTTGGCCATTTTTTAGTGTGGAGGCAGATAAGCTTAGAAGTCTTTAAGTAAGGCATTAAGCTGAGAGGTCTGAGGGTTTTTAAAAGGCATCCCAGAGGAGATGTGGGCCTAATGGGATTGAAGCTTTGTTTCCCATGGCTGCAGCAGAGAGAAAAAAATAAAAAAATAAACAAGATTCAATGGCTAAAATATCTCAGGTGTCCCTTGAGACCAAGTGAGGATCAAAGACTGGCATAAGTCACTCAATGCTCCATCCAGCAAAAGAGTGAGGGTTGGGACAATACAGCCTGAGAACGAGGGTCCAACCAACAAGAAACTAACAAGGACGATATCTCAGAGTTGTGGGGAATGGCTGAGGGTACAGCCAGCAATGGAGGCTAATGGTAGCTGATAAAGACCATGGATGGGAGTACCCCCAGTCCCAAGGACACCAGAAGGACGCCAGATGATCAAGATCATTCCCACGGGTCCAGGAAACTGTTTACACTGGCTGGTAAAGGGACAACTCACCAATAGAAGCAGCTGGTGTTGTGCAGAGCCATCTGGTGGCCAGACAGATGGAAAGTGGGCGGTTGNAGATGAGCCAACCTCAGTTCAGGATCCTAGGGCAGGGGGCACCGGGAGAATCTGCTTTGTCACAGCACCGATGTTATATATTTGCGGCACTATTTACCAGGGGAGAGAACACTAGGTACAATGAAACCCACACCAAGAGTTTTATTAGGGGAGGGAAAGGTGTAAGAAGAACTTCTAACCAGTCTTATTAATAAACACGCGGAACAAGAAATAAGGGTGAAAATCTGACAGAGATCAATGGAATTAGGAGCAAGCCACCACTCGCCTCACCTCACCAACGCTGCCTCTACTTCCCAGGAGCGAAGCGGAGGAAAGAGAGGGACTTCCGGTCTAACCTGGCTTTTTTATGCCTGTCCATCTGCTATCCTCACCAAGCTACATCACTTCCTGTCTTGTCTGCATGGACCTTCAGAACTCTAAGGCTGATGCTGGGATTAAAGGCGTGTGCCACCACC
>LZPO01009215.1:0-13004 GCA_001675575.1 Neotoma lepida
TGACATTTGTCTTTCTGAGCCTGAATGACCTCACTGAGTATAATTTTTTGAAGTTCCATCCATTTACCTACAAATGTTATGATTTCGTGTTTCTTTACAGCTGAGCAATATTCACTGTGGACATGCACCACATATTCACTATCCTGTAAGACGAATTTCTAAACGGTCTTGTTAAATAAAAACACAGGGCCAGAAATAGGGTGAAAATCTGACAGATCAGAGGAATTAGGAACAGCCACTAGCCTCACCTCACCAACACTGCTGCTTCCAAAAGAGTGTGTGATTTTCCTATATCTCCACGTCTATATCCCTTTCTGTTCTGTTCTCCCATTGGCTCTCTCAGCCTCACTACATCACTTCCTGTCTGTCTGTATAGACCTCCAGAATTCTATGGTTGATGTTGGGATTCAAGGCATGTGTCTCCATGCTTGACTCTGTTCCTAATGTGACCTGGAACTCACAGAGATCCAGACAGACCCTGCCTGCTAGATGATAGGATTAAGAGCATGTGCTAACACTGCAAGGCTAGTGGCTGACCTTGTTCCTCTGATCCTCAGATAAATTTTATTGGGAGACATAGATAAAATACCACACTGTCCATTCATCAATTGATGAACATCTAGGTTAGTTCCATTTTCTAGCTATTGTGAATTCAGCAGCAATGAACATGGACTTGCAAGTCTTATGAAGTACAATGTAAAGTCCTTTGTGGTTTTCCCAGGGGTTCTAGAGCTAGGTCATATACTTGTTCTATTTCTCATTTTTTGAGAAACCAGATGATTTCCAAAGTGGCTGCATTAACTTACAGTCCAACCAACAGTATGTAAGAGTGCCCCTCTCCCCATATCCACTCCACCATCTGTTGTCACTTGTATTCCTGGTCATGGCCATTCTGACGAATGTGAATTAGAATCATAAATCGGTTTTAATCTACATTTCCCTGATGATTTTAGTTCTTGTCCCAAGTACTTTCTGCTAGTTCTATACCCCCCCTTTTTTTTCACTTTTCTCATTATTATAACCAAATACCTGACAGAATCTATTTTTAAGTGAGGAAGGATTTATTTTACCTTATAGTTTTTTTTATGACTGGTCATGTTGTAAAGGACAGGAAAGACGGAGCAATGAGGGTGTGGTACAGATGTACAGAGAGAATCACAGACTCAGCGCTTGGGCAGGCAGTAGAGCTGCGCTGGCCTACTTCTGCCAACCAGGCCTCACTCTTAGATTCCAAAACTTCTCAAAACAGGACCAGCAGCTGGGATCAAGTTTGAAAGACATAAGATGATTGGAGGAGATTTTACATTGTAACATATGGGAAGATTGCTTGAGGGTTACAGAGGAAAGCAAAGCAGGCAATTAAGATGGCTAGCCACTCATTCATAGATAGATCTGATGATAATGGGGGAGGGGGAGGAATAGCATAAGCAAAGAAAAGTAATGGCTTTGGATAGGTTTCTGAATAGTGCTTTCTGATCAACAGACATGAGAAGTTACTACGACTAGCTAGCCCTGCTTCAGGGATGTAGCTCAGTGTCAGAGTACATGTTTTACATGTGTGGCCCATAGTTCAATCAGTCCAAAAGAGAAGCAAAACACACACAGACACACACACACACACACACTCACACTGTGCACACACACTCATGCACACAAACACACACATGTACACACACAAGCACAATTCATGTGTGCACGCACACAAATGCACATGCACACACTCATGCTTGTGCACACATATACACACAACACACACATACAAGAGTACACACGTTGTTGATCCATGATAAAATACATTTTATTTTTTAATTCAAACATAAGTACATTATCTTCCCCTTCCTTTTCCTCCTTCCAACTTCTACCATTCCCACCCCCTCTCCTCTCAAAATCATGGCCTCTTTTCCTTTAGTTGTTATTGTTACATATATACATATATATGTAAGTATATGGGTGTGCACACACACGTATGCATTTATATATCTTACCCAAGTCAGAATGGCTAAGAGCAACACAACAGCTGACAACCAATGCTGGAGAAGATTCGAGTTAAAAAAGAACCTTCAGCCGCCGTTTGTGGGATGGCAAACTGCCCCAGCCACTCTGGAAACCAGTGTGGAAAACTCTCAAAAAACTAAAACAAGTTAGATTTTCTTAAAATGAATCAAGAACATTGGAAAAAAGTTCCTTTGGTTTGTTACTTTTCCTGCCACTTTTGATAGTGCGCCTGTCTTAGCTCAGTGCCTGCATTCTTCTACCAGGCCTAATGAAATAGAGAATGAGGGACCAGAGGATTGTCATTTTGCTCTGACTCTTGTTAATTTTACTCCCTCTCCAATATGTGTTTCATTTCCAGGCGTACTTACCTCTCACCTTCTGGATCACCTTGTTGGATGCCTTCTATCAAAGTCTGGTCTGCTTTTTTGTGCCTTACTTTGTAAGTCTTTGTTTGCTCATGTGTTTGCCATTAATGACTCAATGATGCTTCTGTGTACTTTGCTTCCAGTAGACGATTAGCTGACTGATGTATAACCCCTCACAATATCTTACGTAATGGATTCAATTAAGTACCTAGTTGATTTCTCTTGGGTCTCTTATTAACTCTAATCTGTCTGTTCATTTTTGTCAGTGGCTTAAATAAAATTTAAGTTCTGGCCATATAAATAAATTAACTAAAAATCATTGAGCAATATCAGAAGTAGAAGTGCTTCTATTAGTGAGTATTGGGCTAATTCTATCAGGCTAAGACTCAGAATATTAAATTTAAGTACCTGTAAGAAATGTCTTCAGAACTTAATAAAAACCACATTTTACAGATAAGTTAAGAAGAAATGAACTAAGCAAAGAATGTGTAAAAGTTTAGACTGTCACCAAGCACATTAGAGCCGGTGCAGCTGTCTGCACCTTGTTCCAGAAAGAAACACGTGTGTGATCACAGAGTACATTGACAGAGTACAGCATTGAGAGTAAAAACGATGACACTCACTAAGCTGGCAGTTTCTGCGCCGTGTGCAAATGAAATGACTTGCATTAGCTCCCTTGGATATTCTCACTATATTGCTCTGCAAGAGGAATTTATACAAAGCGACTGGACGTGCATTCAGAAAAGGATACTGAGAGAACAGAGAATTGAGAAGCAGCATAAGGACTTCACGATGCGTAGGTGAGAGGGAGGGGATATTTATCTAGAAGTATAAGCTTAGGGTAGTTACAACTGCTGCTTCAATGATTTCTTAAGTGCAACGTATTTGATGTGTTTGTGTGCCTTTAGGAGCTGAACTATGAACAAAAGCTTCCAGAAGGATCAATGATGATTCAGAATGAAGAGAATTCCACCTAAAAGTTCAAAATGTTGATAGATGGCCTATCTGAGAGAGTTGGTCTCTTTTCTGAGAATGTTCATTTTTCCTAAATGACCAGTTAATTAATTGAACTATTGTAGAGAATAGTCAAGCCACATTTGAGCTATAGATAAAATGGTGTTACAGCACCAAGTGTGTGCAGTTCCTCACACTCACCACCTGCTGTTTTCTCCTTGTAGACCTACCAGGGCTCTGACATTGACATCTTTACATTTGGGAATCCCCTGAACACAGCTGCTCTGTTCATCATTCTCCTCCATCTGGTGATCGAAAGCAAGAGTTTGGTGAGTGCTTTCCTTCTGCCTGGGGGAATGTCTTCTGTTAGCAGTGGACCTGCTAAGCCTTCTGCGGCTGTAAGCTCAGCGCTGATAGGAGTAATGGCACTGTAGAAAAAGGGTCATTCAGCGCAGAGTTGAGGGTCACTGGGTGCCATGATGCCAAATCCAGAGAAAGTGAGAAGTACCTGTGTGTGCCTTTATTTCTGTTGCTGGTAGGTATGTCACAGAGGTGTGGGTCAGTGGACAGGAAAACACCAGCTGTGCTCAGTAGGCTTTTAGACCAAGCTGATGGCTTTGTACTAAAGTCAATGACATTCTGTGCCATAACCTCACTCAGTTAACTTTAATAATGAGGACTTTATGCCCTATGATCATACAAAATATTTTTTGTTTTTTCGGTCAAAGATCCTTTGTATTTTCTTATTATGCTTGGGATGAACCTGAAAGCCCTAATAAAGTTCATCACACCTCACACAGTGAGACTCTTAACCTGTGCCCAGCCTCNTTTCCATCCTCAAGGGCTAGCACCACCTTCTCCCTCTTTCAGCTTCTCAGATGTATTGAGCTCATTATCACATCAGAACCTCACTACTGCCTGTTATCTGTGAGTGGAGATACTTAGTTTTCCCTTGTATTCGTGAATTTTTACCAACTTCAAAATATTACTTTAGATCATTGTGTATCTTAGCAAGCACTTTTTTCCTCTAGAACCTTCCCTGTGTCATCTGTTATCTCATTTTATTCTCTTGCTTTGGTTTGTAAGCTTAAAAATTATTTATAGTTATTCATTTAATTATGGGATTACCTGGTTCATGTTTATCTTCTGCATCAAACCATAATCCGTGTGAGTTCAGGGTTCGTGCCTGTTTTGTTCACCATGTAAACTACTGTGAGAGATAAGACTGACTCAGAATAAGTGTTCAAAAAACCCGTGTGAGTGAGTAGGTAGACATCTGACCACTTTGGGAGTATATTTATCATCAGGCTAAATAAATGAATTTCAAACAGGAACTCATTGGATGAAGTTATGGTTCAAAATATACAATGCTATATTATCGAATTATTTTTAACAAGTCATAAAGTAGGACCAAATATCTATTTTTGACATAATTTGCTTTGCTTATGCATAATGACCTATAACCAAATCTTTTAAGCCCCAAATGTGATTAAAATGTTAATATATGCAAATACCAGATTGGCTAAAGGAAATTTTAAAACTATGTTTGCTCTCCTTTGAGCCACTATTGAACTTTTACACAATTGTTAGGGATACTTTTGGTTCTACCCAAAGACATGCCACAGGCTCTGTCGTTTGTATGGTCCATGGGAACTGACACATGATGTATACCAGTTGGGGTTCACTGACGAAAGAAACAACAGTCCATTCTGGAGAACCTAAGCAAGTAGAAATGTTCTGAAAATTATATTGAGGAGCCATGGTCCAACACACAAAATCCCAAGGAGTCAGCAGAGGACCAGAGAGCAGAAACTAACTAAGGGATGTGCTTGTCAGGATACACACCGGTCTGAACCGACTGCATGCATTGTCTCCTGCTCTTGCCTCAGTGCTGCAGTCCTAGTTGCTGGTGATGGAGTCCTGTCTCCCTGGCTTCAGTCACAGGCTTTAGCATGAGAGGAGTGTGTCCCAATGCTATGCTCAGTGTGGAGTGTTCTCTCCAAGAAGGAGAATGCAAGCTAAAAATGCAGTAGTATCTCCATAGGAGTACAGCTCACACAAGTGCCCCTCCTCCAGAAGATGTGCTACCGGAGCTCAGGGACTTTGCAGTCTCTTTTTAAGAAANTCAGCCACTTTGAACTCCTGAATCACATGTCCTTCACATTGCTCTCTGGGTTGTGGTCACCTCCCACTTCCTGGGCTGTTTTACCCAGTGTTCTCCACTTTCGCTTCCCTGTGCCAACTCATTTACAACTGTGGGCTGTGATGTCACCATCTCACTTGCAAAAGCACATAATAAGAGAGAAAAAAAATCTAGAATAGTGCTTAAATAGGAGGGAGAGCATTTGAGCAAGAAAAACATGGAAGGAAAGAAGGAAGGAGGGAGGGAGGGAGGGAGGGAGGGAAGGAGGGAGGGAGGAAGGGAGGGAAGGAGGGAAGGAGGGAACGAAAGAAGAAAGAACTCATTGCTCTGGGGCATGCCATTTTTAATCAAGGAGTTAGCCAACATTTTCTGAGCAGCTTCTACATTTTGTAAAATCCGAGCAATCTTTGTGACTTCTGTGATGATATCTACTGTGGGGAGATATTTTGCATAATTGAAAATNAAGTAAGAGTGAATTGGACCTCATTTGAAAATTACAGTCCTAGAAAAGAGATTTAGAAAGACAGTGTTTCCCATCGAAGGAAAGCCCAAGCCCATGGCACCCATAGCATGTACACTGCTGGGTGTGATGCATGCTGCACCAAGTAACACGGAGGAAGGCACAGCAACTCTTCCAAGCTTCTACCCTGAGAGGTCTAAACATCCCTCCCATTCATTCAACTTTGTTTCATTGAAAGGGAGTAGAGAGCTGCAAGCCACTTGAATGCTGACTAAAGGGAGATTAAGAGTATGGGTAAGCAAATGTAGTAGCTACTGTGTGTGAGAATGGCTAAAGTTTTGAAGATTACCAAATAAAGGTAATTCCATAATTAAATCAATGAGTGACTATATAAAAAATGGAAAAGGAAATCCAAACACCTTCTGGTTCACGGACAGTACAAACTGAACCAGTCAACAGAATCGCCCATTGGCTTTTGTTTTAATTTTGTAGAATTCAAACAATGGCCATGAGCCACTCATGAATGGTGCTCTTCCCTTAGGCCCTTGGCATCTTGTGTCCTGCGTGGTAAGGTCTGTGAAATGGGCCACTCAGAGCTTATTGTACTGTTTCTTTAATGGAGCAGGTTTTCCCAGGGTGCAATGCGCCACCAGTAAGCATTCCTTTCCTGGTCCTTCTTGTCCTTCAGACTTGGATCCACATGCTGGTCATGGTTGGGAGCATCTTGTCCTACTTTTTCTTTGCCTTGGCTTTTGGAGCCTTGTGTGTCACTTGCAACCCACCATCCAANCCCTACTGGATCATGCAGAAGCACATGCTGGATCCAGTGTTCTACTTAGTTTGTGTTCTTACAACCTGCATAGCTCTTCTGCCCAGGTATGTGATTTGTTTTCTCCTCAAGAGAGTAAGTACATGGAATCACAGGCTTCACCCTAAGAATGGCCAACCGCCTACTCAGTAGTGAGGAAGTCAGCCTACATGCTAGCTAAAATATTGGTTTCAGTTGTCCCATAGAACAGGACTAGATTAAGCAAGTGAAGACATCTATTTCTCTGTCATGGAGAAGTCCAATCTGATTCACAGGAAGTTCACAGGAAGAAAGAAACTTTGCCTCATGGGCTTATCCAAGGACCTACCATGCCCTGTCATTCACCCTGCCATCCCCNGAGTCCTGGCTTTGCTCTGTGTTTTACAGCTACCATAGAATACCCAAGCTAGGTAACTCACAAACGGAAATGTATTAACTCAGCTCTGGAGGTTGGGAAGTCCCACGTCAAGGAACCAGCAGGTTTGGTGATTCTCATTCGAGGTTGAAACCNTAATGCTTCATCCACATCTGGTAAAGGTGGAAGAGCAAACCCCGCATAGCCTTGTCACTTCCTAAAGGCTCTCCTATTATATTGTTATAGTGCACACCATCTATCTCATGCCAAAAGAAGCTTCCGGTGGGCAAGGGTTGTGGATCTGTTAACAGGGGCCATCTTCACTTACACAGAAGAATCTTCTCTGCNTCGAATGCTTTCCCCCACAAAACTCACNTTGAAATTTATTGTCATTGTAACAATAGAAGAAGGGGACCCTTATGCTTATTTGGCAAGCAGAGAGAGTACTTATTGTTTGCTGAGTGCTTTACGAATGTTAATATATTAAATGTTTTTAATTATTGAGTTTTAAAATCGTGGTCTTGCATAGTAGCCCAAGCTGACCTGGAACTCGCTGTCAAGCTTAAGCTGGCTTTGAACTCATGGCTATCCCTCTAATTTAACCTTCCAAGTGTTGGAATTATACAGACTCACCCCCTCACACCAGGATTAACATTATTTTAATCTTAATTTTATAGCTTACTTCCCTTCCTCTATCTCAGAGGCCAAGTGCCTCCCAGACTCTTTTACTTTCTTTTAACTGGTTAATATTTCCAATGGGTCCCATGATGCAATGGAAGTGAACTTAACTCTGTGGTGGTCTTTGTAACCTAGGTTTCTATATCGAGTTCTTCAGGGATCCGTGTTTCCATCTCCAATTCTGAGAGCCAAGTACTTTGACAGACTAGCTCCAGAGGAGAGAGCAGAAGCTCTCAAGAAGTGGAGAGGGACTGCAAAGATCAATCAAGTGGCATCTAAGTATGCCAGCCAATCAGCTGCCGAGTCAGGAAGANCCATGACTGACCCTTCTGCTGCCCTTGCAATGAAGTCAGCAACAGCATGTGCTGTTGAGCAAGAAAACTTACCTACATGTGAGACTGTGCTAGACCTTGGCTGCTCTGAACTAGGAGCTTCGAAGATGCCTGAACCTTTAGCATGTTAAAAACACAGGATACCGTGCTTAGCCTTGCAGGAAATCTTTCAAATTTGGAAGGATTCAGAAGAGGTGTCTCTCAAAAGTGAGGATTATTTGTGTTTCNNTTCAAGGGATATCAGCATTTTGCTAGGCATGGAAAAACCAACACCATGTCTGCAATTGTATACCTGCGTGCACATTTGTAAACAAGGGATAGTGTTTGACCTCAGCAGAGTTCAGGGAAGTGGAATATTTAATTCAGGATCATATGCTGTTTTATGAGACTTTTTAGATTTTTGTAAAGGAATTTTAATTGTCTTATAAATGCAAACATTATCAAAGGAATTCATTTGAAATATACTTCTATTATAGGTAAGTCTCATGCATTTGGAAAATGCTTTAAGTGAGATCCAACCTGAATTTTCTTTAAGAAAAAAAAAAAGTACTTTTAAAACTGGTTCATTATAGCCAGACAGTGGCTCACACTTTTAATCTCAGCACTTGGGAGGGAGAGGCAGGTAGATCTCTGAGTTCAAGGCCAGCCTGGTCTACAAATCAAGTTCCAGGACTGCCAAGGTTGTTAAACAGAGAAACCCTGTCTCAAAAAACAAACAAACAAAAACCTTGCTTTATTAGGAAAATTCATTAATTTAAAGACAAATCTCAAGAACTGTTTCCCGTGAGAAGAAGCCTTTGATGCCCAACTGAAGGTGTTTAGCGTCCCACTCTGCTCATTTCAGCATTGTGCTGAAGTAGAGCCTTTGTAGGAATGGGAAGAAGAGGGCTAGTNTTTCCAACAGCTAGTGTTTCAAACAAGCTGCNNTCTGCTCTGTTTACTGTTATGAGAAGACACATGAGCTCCCCATGTGCAGGTGTTGTCAATCAGGAAAGAGACAAATAGGTCATGAAACACAATCAGCTGAGCCTACAGACTGTGAGCAACTACCTGAGTTCCAAAACTGACAATACCCACACCAACACGAGACAATCATCTTCAAAATGGTCTTCCAGAGACCATTGGAGAGTTCATAGTTGTAACAGTGCTCAACTACTTGTCTGCGTTGTAGCCTCTACAGGATGAGAGAGACCTGAGTTGAGACTGATACAGGTTATGCTCAGTGGGAATCCCAAGCTCTTAGAAAAAATTAACGTATTTAAGGATAGAAATGTCTGTAGCAAGTTTCCTGCTGTGACAAATCATGGATGCTGGCTTCATTTTGTGCCTAGAAGCTAGTTTATACCAGGTGAGTCAATTTGCTACTGTGAGGTCATGTATTCTTGTTGAAGCCTTTCAAAACTTCTATATTCATCTGAAAGTTGTCCCCTACCAGTCATGTGGAATTCCCTTCATGAATCTCTGTGCTAAAAGTCAATGTCTACAGCAAAGTCTTATAAACTGTTATTCTCAGGGCCTAACTGTTGCCTACTTGTACTGTCCTAGTCACTTTCTGTACCTTTCTGTCATCGTTAAATGTCTTTTTATATAGACTGATTTTTGGAACTATGACAATATCATGTGGCTAAAGGAAGTGGCCTTCTGCTTCCCTAAGATTNTTTTTTAAATAAATTATTTAATAAATAATGTTCATTGAAAGCTGTCATCACTCCCGTGGACTCCTCCCTGTATCTGGCTGTAATTGGTGTCAGAGCTGAGAAGGAAAACCCTAAGGTGTGCCTTTGCCAGGATACTGTTTAGACCTCTTGGTCTATGGAGAAAAAAAATCACTTTATATCAGAGCATTCATCATCCCTATAGCAACTGCAATTCCTTCCTTTGAGATCACCATTTCCGACATAAAAGTTAAGGAGATGCTCATATGCATATAAAAAGCTTTCATCTAAAGATTAAAGGAATAAGCCAAAAATGAATAGAAGAAGGTCATTTCCAAGATGTGAATTATCTGTCCATAAGAATAAAGGAAAGCATTGAATGTTTATGTCTCGGAAGTATAATCTTATATCTACAACTTGAAAATCCTCACAACATTCTTCATAAATTAAATACAAACTCAATGTGTTAGAAAATCTGAAGCTACTTATATACTTGATGAAATCATTTGTGTATTTTGCTACAAAAGTATTGCTGCGTTTATAATTAATTGTTGATTAACTTTTTTTTTAATTTGAAAACTTCTAAGAAACACCTGACCCCCTAGGATGAGGCAATTNAGATCTTTGTAAAGCTTTTAAAAGGTCGAATTTACAAAAGAACAACAATTTTATGCAAAATTAGCAAAGCTAGTGTGCTGTACTGTATTTTCAGATTTAGAACATTTCACCAAATTTTGAGGAATCCAAGAAAACTAATAATAACTGGTTTGGGATATAATTTTATTATAAAATGTTTTCTAAAGAATAGGAACACTTGCAAAAATGCACTGCAGACACTGAAGACTCGTGTTCTCTTAGCAGGGCTGATGTTTTCAGGTACTCCAGGAACCATTAACACGATTAGCAACTCATAGGACTCATAACAACTTCATCTTTATGATCTTTATGAAGTTGTTACTAATCTGAAAGATCAGGCTCCTGTGAGAGGGAGTTATATAACATGTAAATTTTGGCTGACAGGAAACTGGGTGCCACTGTGCTATAAGAGAGAAAATCACTTTCCTGGAACTTGGTATCTATATTCCATCTATATTCCTCAAGAAAAAAATTATCATTTCATTTGTATTCAGAATTATTTGAAGTAACTCCAACATGTACATTTTACTGAATATAAGTTCATCAAGGCTAAAAAAATTGTTTCAATTATTATGTGCCAACAATTGTAACAAAACTGACCAATGGCCTTAAACCTTCACGCCATTGTGAACACAGTACAAGTGCTCTTTGTAGCAAGTTCAGGACAAGAGATGAATAACATGGAAAATAAGGTTTGAAACAACTTTTTGAATTTAAACTATATTGACACATAGAAAAGGAATACAAAATACACGTATAAAACTGCAGGTAGTCCCTGTTTGGAATGCTGAGGCAGGCTGGTTGCTGGTGACATTTGGTAGTACATCCTACTTATTCAAAAAGGCATTTGGATGTTACATAGTTGATGTCCGGCTAATTAAATTAGGTATGTGTGAAGGTTTGTGTTTGGAAGCTTTTTAGTGGAAAAAAAAATACTTTTAACCACTAATTGCTTTGGAAATTGATTTGCGTAAAGTGGTCCAGTGCTTAAAAACATCTTTCAATTTTTGTCTTAATTATCAATGAGGCAAAATGGCAATACCAGATGTTAGACATCGTTTGGGGGAAATTGCAAAATGTTTTGCTCCATGCAACATTTTGCTCCACTTTGAAATAGATTTCTGTGACATTTCTGGTTTGGGTGAACACAGGAAGACTAATTTTCAGATTTAATTGGGGGTGGGATACCATTTAATTTTCCTTTTAATTGCTTGTCTCCAAAGTGGAGAAGGTTTGCGTTCATTTTCATATTGGCAAACAAAATATTTCCACAAGATTTGACCTGGTTGTTGAAATCTCAGTCATCTAACTGACANATACTAAAAATCCTCAGTAATGGGGAAAGTCCTATGGAGATTTTCTATGAAATTACAATCTTAATTTGAATGCAGAAAGGATAGAATTATACTTCTGAGTGTTAGTTTTCATGGCTAGAGAATTTTATATTCTGTATGTCGTGCAGCGTCAACTGTCTGGATCAATACAGTGGGTCTTTTCTCTTTCATAATTTCTCCAAGTTATTTAGAAGAGTCTGGTAAATAATATAATGTACATTATCTTGGCTTTTTATGAATTAAAAGCCAGTCTCCAGGTTCAGTTCTGAAATGTGCCCCCTAAGCCACGGTGTTTGAACCAAACCTGGAGGAGATTCATCAGTGTCTCCGTGTGTTTGTGTGTTTGGTGTGACAGTATGAAAAGGAACTTCCTATAACTTGTTACCAGGGAGCTCCAAATGTCTCTACGGGGTTGATAATTCCACACTACATTCAAGGTTAGCCTAAGGAAGGAACAAAACCTACTTTGGTCTGTGCTTTTAAAAGAAGTCATGAAATTAATAAGTGATAAAGTTGAAAAAAATAAAAAGCTGAGTAAAACAGATCTGACACAAACAAGAGGTCTTGCAGTNCATGCTGAGCGCCTTGCCCATGAAAAGCCCATTCGTACAGCTCTTGGTGAGACACTCTTCATGGTCAAGAAGGCCATTCTCGTGTGGGTTTCTGGCAGAATCTCTGATCATCCTTGGAGTTCCTTTTGGAGAAAGGTCTGGATATATATCTGTCTCTCGATCCATTCAACAAAGTAAGACACATTGCTGTACACTCCAGGCCCCAGAACTTTGGAAAAGCAGACGGAGCCCCATGAAGTTAAGCCAAACAATGTCCACTGTCCTCCAGGTCGCTCACAAACCAAAGGCCCACCACTGTCTCCCTGCAAGAAATAGCGACTGATGTTAGTCATGGAATTTCAGAGGTCTAGTGGCAGGGCTATCATCCTAAGGCTACAATAAAGCCCAAACCAGCTTAACTGAGTTGGAAAATTTCAGCACAGTTTTCTATCATAAGCCTGGGAAGGTGTGTGCTTTCCACTGTATAAACAGAACTTCCCAATAAGCATGATGGATTCTGAGCTTTAAAGGGATAGATATAGTTAGTAAAGAGATTTTTTGTTCTTGTCACAAGGTCTGAAAACTCTTAGTTGCTTCCTGCAAATAACAAAATGTCATAAAAAGAAACTTGATGTATCAAAACAAATTATCTCAAACAATTTTATTCTTTAAATTGGACTGATCTTATAAAAGTAGAAAGTACCCCAAATGGAAAATCAAAACACTTCTACCCATTAA
>LZPO01009221.1:0-16118 GCA_001675575.1 Neotoma lepida
TCCCTTGTACCAATCCAGGCAGATATAGTAAATAAATGTAAAATAATTAGCACAGTGTATGGTGTCCCTTGTACCAATCCAGGCAGATATAGTAAATAAATGTAAAATAATTAGCACAGTGTATGGTGTCCCTTGTACCAATCCAGGCAGATANTCCCTTGTACCAATCCAGGCAGATATAGTAAATAAATGTAAAATAATTAGCACAGTGTATGGTGTCCCTTGTACCAATCCAGGCAGATACAATAAATTCAGTTTTGAGACATGAGCTAGGCTCACGCTTTGCTTTCCCCATAGTTTACCCTGAAGCTGTTTGCTTTCTTGCTAAGCCCTGTAACCTTGCCTGGGATGATTTTTATCCCAAGTCATCCCCCCCCCTTTTTTTAAACATTTCTGAAGTTATATGTTTTTAAGGCATTTGCCCATACAATCGAAGTTGTGAAGTTTATTGGCACAGAGCTGACCAGACTGTCCTTCAACAACTGCTCTGCTGTCAGAAGGATCTGTACCCTGACTCCCCTTCTAGTCCTCTCCATCTACCTTCTTCCATTGTTNAAACCAGGATTAGGATTCTTTCCCTTTTTCTTGATCATTTCTATGAGGTTATACTATATCCTTTAAGGCCATTTTTAACTCAGACTATTTCTGTCATTTTATTTTTCTCTTCTGAAATGCGATTTGGTCAGCAGATAGGGAATCTACAGGACTGGGTGAGGTCAGCTCACGTGAGGCTGGGAGAGAGCAGGCAAGGTCAGAGGCAGGGGCTGATAAGGGGCACATTCAGTGACTCAGAAACTGGGTGGATGCAGAACTCGAGTGCAAAATAGCGCTGTCTACACACCCTTCCGCAGTCAGCCCCAAGATATTTCCTGGGAATGTATTGTTAAAGAACGACTTCCCAGTATGTTGAGGAACTGCCAGTTTGTGTTCTATAGCTGTACATTAAATCCACAGGAACTTCAGGAGAGTTGAACTATATATAGAGTGTACATTTCTCTTAAATAGGAAAGGAAGGAACACAGGATTGAAGATTCCAGGCAGGAAAGAGATGCATTTTTAACCTTCTGTTTATGGAAGCCATAGTTACCCTTGAGATGTTGGAATTGTGGTGATTCCTACCTCCCGTTTATCTTACAGTGTCGTATTATCAATTGTTTATTTAAAAATGTGTATTTTATTACTGTGCATGCTACAGCTTAATGTATGAGAATGTGTGTTAAACAGCACAGGAAAATACCAAGAATGTTAAGAATGAAAATAAAATTTAAAAATAAAATGAGTTAAATCAAATAAACATAAAATAATAAAAATTTAAGAGCAAGCAGAAAACAAACAAGGGCAGCAAAAAACAAGACTGTTTTTCACTGCAGAGGATCTAAACAGGCCCTTGCCCTCAGCTAGAGCCAGAGAGGGCACTCAGTCTGTGGTATCAGCAGCGGTGACAGTTGTGGCAAGTCCACTGTAACATGCAGTGGGCCTATGTGTCATTGCAGTGTAGACTGTTAGCAGACTTTCAAAAAAGCTGGTGGTGAAGAACATTCAACCTTCAAGGGGCCCAAAGTAACTGAAAGAACCAAAAGTAATATTTGCTTGGTATGATTCTCCAAGAATTTCAGACTCTCCAGGTTAGCAGTGTGGCTATGGAAGCTGGCCCGCCTAGTCTTGTTTCTTGGTCTAGATTTGGCTTGCTGCCTTTCAAGAACAGTTGGTTTGCATTTTAAATGTGGGAGCCTGGTCTTTCGTTATATAAAACATCTTCACAGAGGTGGACAGTGCTGAAAGAAATACTACAATTCAGATTTCACACATATCAGGAACATGTGAGACCTGGACTCGGGGGTGATGCTGAGGATGTGTAGCTCAGCTAATAGCATGCTTTCCTAGCATGCATGAAGACCTGGATTGGATTCCCCAGCACCACATGAAACCAGGCATGAGATGCACACCTAGTATGTAATGCTAGTATGCCAGTGGAGGCAGGAGGACCAGGAACTCAAGAGCTTTCTTAGATACATAGTGAATTCAAGCCAACTTGGGCTATGTGAGATCCTGTCTCACAACAAAATCTGACCTTCAACATTTACCAAGGCCTGTTGTTCTTGCTTCAGGTCCCTGAACCACTCTGTGAGCCTCATGGCCCCACATTCCACAGAGTAGGCTCAAAATGGGACTTCAAGGGCTTACAGAGCTACTGAACCTGGTATGCATCCTATTCCGAATACTGCTTCAAGCACCTTCCTAGGAGTGTTCAGAAGGCAATGTGATGGGTGTTCTGCTTCCCACAAACTGCTATGTGCTACTAGATGCTCAGAAGTAAACATGTGTAATATTGTTATATTTCACTTTAGTTGACTCTGCTCAAAGTTCTCTATATGTTAACATAATCAGGGAGTCTCCACACTGCTGTTTCCAAACACCATGGCCCAGGGCCCCCGTCAGAGACCTATAAACACAGATCCATGTTTATAGACCTATAACATATTAGACCTATAAACATAAACATACGTCTGTGTTTGTAGCTGCCCCAGGATCTCAGGTCTGCAGTGCCCATACTAACAAGCATTAACAATCTGGAAATTGCATAGTGCAAAGTTCCAATCTGCAGAGACATTCACAGAGAGGGGAGCCATAGAGTTAATATCCTTGGGCCTTTTTATCAAGACAAGGGAAGCCTGGGTGGAGGCTGTGATGAGCTAAGGTCCATCCATAACAATTCCAGGGCGTTGGCAGGAGGAAGACTTCCTTAGTTGCAGCCCTAGTTGAAGCCCCAGGGAGGCTTCCAGCCAGCTCAGGGATGTGCTAGGCTAGCAACTGTCTTCCTTCAGGGAAGGGGTGTCAANCTATTCTCTCCTGTCCCCTTGGGATGGTCCCACGGTCCAGGAGGAGGAAGGGCAGGGGTGGGATACCCTGGCATTGTTTCACATACTCATGCTGCTGCACANTTCACAAGATGAAGCACAAACAGGCTTTATCTTAAAATAGAAATCTATCCCAAGTCTTGTTTTGCCCTTCTGACTTTTTCCAAAACCTAAGATTAATAAAAAAAAAAATCATTGCAGGGGAGTTAGGTAGGAGGGGTGATCTGAACTCAATGTATAGAGACATTTTTCTTGACATTATGTCTTCAATGCTGTGGTCATATATTGTTTTCATTATATTAGATGGCAGGAATAAAGTAAAAGATCATCTATTGTGGAAAACTTAGGACAAAAGTGAAAATGTGTTCTCACATAGCTGTCACTGGTGTAGAGTGACCTGTGCCCTCAGTGTCTCCCAGACCCTCAGAGTAACTTTGAAGCAAACTGCAAATATCATGCCGTATTTTGTCCTCCAGCCTGCATTCTTATAGGCAAGNATGTAAGTATGCATTCCTGCAATACTAGGGGTTTATGGTAATGGATCAAGCACCTTATACCATATCCAGTCAGTGCTCCTCTGTCNTCATGATTTACAAATGCCTCTGGAAGGTATTTTGTTTAAAAACTGAGATCAAAACAAGCCTTGTGTATTGTACTTCCTGGGCAAATCTCCATCTCCCTTCATTCCAAGGCTACAGTTGCCATCTGTGCTGTGCTCTGATTTTGATTGTGCTACTTAACAATGTGTTAGATGTTGACCTTTGAGTCCCTTATCAACCAGGGACACTCCTGGCTCCTGCTGCTCCTCCAGTTAACCCACCCCTGCCACAGCTGGAGCTCCTTTTAGCAGGCATTTATTTGTACCTGTTCCTTGGAGTTTCTGTCAGGTGTTCTCAAGTGTGTGTGTGTCTTGTCTGTGAGAGTCATTTGTGCTGTTGTGATCTCTGTTTTATTCTCAGTATCTTACTGGTGAATTCAAAACTTTCTTATGCTGTTCATNTGATACCTGATCTTGGTCATCTTGTCCTTGTGTTTTAGAACATAAACTCTGTTCTCTGAAGTATCTGGACAGCTGCTCTGCACACTCAAGCCTTTTGAAACACCACCCCAAACAGCTTTCCAAAGTGTGTCAGTTCCAGTTACTCCAAACCCTTCTAAATGCTGGGCACAGGAGGAGCTCAAGATCTCAAGTCTTTCTGAGGACCAATGGGACACCATCAATGGGAAACTCCACACTATAGAACTTTGTTTCATGCACAAGAAGTATACAAATATTGAGTGAAATGTTGTAAAACTTATCATGTAAAAATGACATGATATTCCCTTCAAGTTGTGTGAACAGGTACATAGGAAACATAAGTGAGTTCTGTCTTTTGACTTGAGTTCCACCCCTAGGATTTCTCATAATGCATGTATGAATATTCTAGTAGCTGAACAGCACAAAATCCATAACACCCTGGTTCTAACCATTTTAGATGGAAAAAATACTCAACTTGTGTATGCTTTATTTTTAAAATGACTAGTTTTAAAGGTTTGTCTTTTTTGGTGGGGGGTTTGAGACAGGGTTTCTCTGTGTAGCTTTGGCGCCTTTCCTGGAACTCACTCGGTAGCCCAGGCTCACCTCAAACTCACAGAGATTCATCCGCCTGGCTCTGCCTCCCAAGTGCTGGGATTAAAGGCATGCGCCACCACTGCCCAGCTTGGTTTGTCTTATTTTTAAATAAGATTTACTTATCTTATTTAAAAAATTGTGTGTAGATGTGTGTGTCTTATGTGTGGGTCTGTGCACCTGAGTTTACCCTTGGAATCTAGAAGAAGGCATCAGATCCCCTGGAGTTGGTTACAGGTACCTGTGAGCTGCTAGATGTGATGCTGGGAACAGACAGAACTCAGGTCCTCTGCAAGAATAGTGTTCACTCTTGACTGCTGAGCTACCTCACCAGAGAAGGTTGATTTTATATAGTGACACAGATTTTCTCCTTGCCAGAACCCTCAATGTGGCCAGTAAGGACTTGAACAAACACTAACCATTTCTCACAGCCTAACCATGTTCCCCAAATATACCACCCCCCCTTGAAGCACTTGCCTGTGAGAACACAGACTGCCAAGAGGATGTCCTGCTTAATGCTGCCTTACCTGAGTGCCGTCTCAGTCACCAGGGTGGCCAGAATCCTAGCCCTAGGGTGCCAGTCTGCTGCTAGTTTCAGTGGCTACTAGTCACAGCAGCCGACTGACTCTTAGGCACTTTTCACTTAATTCTCCTGCAGCCTGCTCTTCCCTCTCTTCTCCCACTTCTCTCCAGCTTTCTTCCTTGTAAGCAGATTTCTCATTTGCACAAACTGAACAAGAGCTCATTTCCACTGACTCTTTCCGGTTGCTGTAGTCCTGACTCCCACCCAGTGATGGGGATGTCTTTTTTTTTTTCACATGTTTTCATTGGCCACATTTATTTTATGAAATACCTGCTTAGTTTAACTTGCCCATTTTTATTACTTATTCATTTATTAGGTTGGGCTGTCTGCTTAAGTGTTTTTATGTATATAACTGTTTTTCCTCCCTAATTCCTTGTATGGAGAACATATTATTTAAAGAGAACCAGATGCACTAGCTAGGACCAGAGAGTTGAAGAAGGAACGAAAGACAGAAATTAAACATAAGGCAAATGCAAAAAAAAAAAGTTCAGAATTTAGAAAGCATGGAATTAAGCATTGGGCTCTCTAGAGGAAGTCTAATCCCTGGGAACAAGATGAGGGAAACATATAAGAAAAACAGAAATCACATAGAGGGTGGGTGTATGGTTTAGCAATAGACTCAGGTTACATGCCCACNATTACCAAAGGGAAAAAAGACTTAGTGGTTTAGAAGGAAGAATTGAACCATTATGGTTATTGGAAGGCTTCTGGAATGGTGGAGATCCATGGATGTCAATGAAAAAAGTGAAAAAGAGAATGTGTGAATTGTGGTTAGAGTAGCTGCTGTGTCTACAACACAGTAAGGCTCACTTCAAGGCAGGATAGGCAAAGCAACCCTATTTTATCTGCTGTGGTTTAAATGTTTTGGGAACTCTCCATGAGTCTCTGAAATGGTCTTTCGCTGGACAAGTTGAGAATGGTTGCTTCTGTGACCCTGCTATATCGCCTGTCTGATGAGGTCCATTCCCATGCATCTACTGTAGTGATCTAGTGAGTCTGAATCTCTCAGCACCGCTGAGGTTTCTCCAGGCCTTGCCCTGCTGGGTGGAGAGCATCCTGCCTGAGGGGACTTGCCTTTCCTGAAGGAAAAGTGAAGTGTCTCAAGGGGAAGGAAAGGACTCATAACTAGGGAAGTTGTCCGCTCCCAGGGATGATGGGGGAGGCACAGCTAGGGAGTAGCCTGGAAAGCTTTGAAAGGGGACAATCCCAAGCTACCAGGTCATTATGGACACTGCCTTTAAGGGCAGTGCAAGATTCAATTTGGCCTACACTTCGTCTCACACAGAACTTGCCGAGTGTGCCTTCAGAAGAGCTGGGTTGCAGGAAGCTTGGCTTTAGAGACTAAATGGTCCCTTTCCCTTTGTCCACCTGACCCCTCTCTACAGACAGGCAGAGAAGAGATGTGGGTTAAGGAATGAAGCAGTGTTTAGGACACACAAGGACAGTCAGGAGGGTCAGTTAAGAGTCCATAGTAATCATATTCATGGGCCATCAGGGAATAGTCCATCTTAGGAGGAGGTGAGAGATGTGTGCTGGGCCACAGGCCACAGCAGCATAGGTGAACATGCCTGGCTACATCTGTAAGATGTAGATGTGACCCTGTTCATCTCTCAAGGTTGGGTGACAGTTGGCGGGTGACCCAGGTGCCTTCTGCATGCAGGATCTCCTTTGACATGGATGCTCCAATCCTTCTGGAANACACCAGATCCATTTCTGAGAGCTCTTTGTGGCTACAACTCCTGGTGGTCAGCCCAGCGGTCATCTCCTAAGCCAATGGGCAAAGTCTGTCCAGGTACGTCTGGAGTGAGGTGCTGGCCTGTTGAAAGTACTGAATGGTTTGAGCTTCATATTGACAAAGACAGAGGCTAAGCAATTATGACTAAAGCCCATAGACACTTGAACTTTTGGGAAGTAGATTTTTAGAAATAATGCAGTCACACAATTCACTAAGCCATCCTCCTGGCCTACTGGGCTGGGTAAGTTTTCCTTTATGTTGTTTGAGCTATATTTACAGACTTTACTCTGCCTTATATTTTTCTATTCAAAGGAGTATGTAAGGAAACTATGTTCAGAACCTTTTGCCCTGCCTGGATTAGCTTAATCATCACTGATTTAATTGGTCTTTATTTTCCTACAAATCCTTATGGGACACTCCCATGGGCCCGTAGCTGTGCTCTTCTCTGGAGGCTCAGGTGTCTGAAGACAGGGTCATCTTGTGAGGGGGATGCCACCCAGCAGGGCATCACATTAGGACTGGAGTGTGCCCAGTGTGTCCCCTATACAGTGTTAGTGAAAAATAAGACATACTGGGTGCTATGCAAGAGAATTCTTGAACTGACCATAGGACGGCCACATCACGCTTTACCAAGAAGGGCTTAAACTATGTGGGGTGGATTTAAATACTGTGGCTGAAAAAGATGTTGAGATATGCATCATAATATTCCCTTCAGGAAAGGTGTGTATATGTGTGAGTGTGTATATGGATGTTCAAGTATGCGTGTGTGTGTGTGTGTGTGTATGTGTGTTTGTGTGTGTGTGTGTGTGTGTGTGCATTCTAAATGCTCTAGTCCGTTTGTGGTACACAGGGTTCTACAGCATGGATGATTCATAAATGGAACTTTATTATCCAACAGTTTTGGAGACTGAGAAACCAAGATCAAGGCGCCAGCAGAATTAGCAATTCTGATTCTGTGATGTAGCCTTAAATGCCTTGTTTTCTGTAGAGACAGCTGTGTCATCATGGCAGAAGGCACAGGCAATGATGGCATCATTTCCGTTCATGGGGGCATAGCTTCAATGTCTGACTCATTTCTTAAGGGTCCCACCCCTGAATACTCAGACAAAGATAACTAAAGTTCAACATGAGTTTGGGAGGCAGCACACACTGAAACCAGAGCAGACACCTCAGCTTTTTGTAAAGATGTTTAATTTGGTGCTATAAACATTGGTTGGAAACTTAATTTTCACATATAGACACAAGCAAAGACCCAGGCCCAGGTGAGTGTGTGTGTTTAAGTGAGAACATAGCAAAAGTTTGGAAAGGCATTTTTTTTTTCTGATTGAGGGGACAGCAGGAATTGGGCTTATTTTCAGTGGGGAATTTAGCTCCGTCAAATGTTCAGATTTTGACAGGAACAATGTATGCATGTATTAGTTTTATAACCAAAAATAAATTTTGCTTAGACATTTTNCATTTTGGGAAAACTAAAAGCAGNATTGAAAGTTGTGTTTTAAGAATTTTGTGTTACAAGCCAAATAAGAGGATTGCGTATCAGGTATATAATCTTGGTAGAGACAGAGTTATGGGCGTCCACTACAAGGCAGTCCAACAATCATGTTTCCTACTTTGAACCACTCCAGTAGGGGTGATTCTTCAGTTGCCAGGGAAAATTGTCAACTGAATTTAAAGTAGAAACAGGCCATATTCAAGATACCAGGGTCACAAATCTCAAAATACTTAGCTGTATCATGGCCACCAAGAGATATAATGCATTTTTTCTTCTTATTTGTTTATTTTGNATCCTGACTGCAACCTCCCCTCCTTCCTCTCCTCTCACTCCCTCCCCCGCCTCTCCTCTGCCCCTCAATCCACCTCTCCTCTGTATTCACTCAAAAAGGGGCAGGCCTTCCATGGGCATCAACAAAGCATGGCATATCAAGCTGCCACAAGACGAGGCACCTCTCTCTGTATTCATGCTGGGAAAGGCTATCTAGCATGAGAGATATGTTCCCAAGAGCCAGCCGAAGCACCAGAGACAGCTCCTGCTCCCATTGCCAGCAGTTCCACAAATAGACCAAGCTACACAACTGTCACATATATGCAGAGGGCTTAGGTTGGTCCTATGCATGCCCCCTGGTTGTTGGTTCAGACTCTGTGAGTTCCCATGAGCCAGCTTAGTTGTTTCTGTGGGTTTTCCTCTGATGCCCCTTACTCCCCTCACTCCTATAATCCCTCTTTCCTCTCCTCAGNAGGACTCCCATAGCTTGGCCCAATGTTTGGCCCTGGGTCTCTGAATCTGCCTCCATCAGTCACTGGATGAAGGNTCTCTGATGACAACCAGGGTAGTCACCAATCTGATCACAGGACATGGCCAGTTCAGGCTATGCATCCACTGCTGCCAAGAGTCTTAGCTGGGGCCATCCTTGTAGACTCCTGGGAGCTTCCCTGGAATGAGGTTTCTACCCCTTTCCAGTCATCTCTCTCAGCACTCTCCCCCCCTCTGCCTACCTCCCAATCAGATCCCTCAAGTTCCCATGCCCACCCCCAAGTCCAACCAGAAGATCTCTATTTCTCCTTCCCAGTGAGATCTATGCACCCTCCTTGGGTCCTCCTTTTTACTTAGCCATTTTGGGTCTGTGGATTGTAGTATCGTAGTCCTTTACTTGACAGTTATTGTCTACTTATAAGTGAGCACATANCATGTTTGTCTTTTTGGGTCTGAGTTACCTCACTCAGGATGATCTTTTCTAGTTCCATCCATTTGCCTTCAAATTTCCTGATGTCATTTTTTAACANCTGAGTAATATTCCATTGTGTAAATGTACCAAATTTTCTTTATCCATTCTTTGGTTGAGGGGCATCTAGNTTGTTTCCAGGTTCTGGTTATTACAAATGAAGCTGCTATGAATACAGTTGAGGAAGTNTCTTTGTGGTATTATTGAGCATCCTTTGGGTATATACCCAAGAGTGGTATAGCTGGGTCTTNTGGTAAATTGATTCCCAGTTTTCTGAGGAACCGCCCTATTGATTTCCAAAGTGGCTGCACAAGTTTGTGCTCCCACTAGCAATGAAGGAGTGTTCTCCTTGCTACACATANTCTNCAGCATAAGCTGTCATTTGTGTTTTTGATCTTAACCATTCTGACAGGTGTAATGGAATCTCAGAGTCATTTTGATTTGCATTTCACTGATAGTTAAGGATGAAGAACATTTCTTTAAGTATTCAAATACNTGTTTTTGGTGATCTGATGGCTACAAGAAAAAAAGGGATTTTATACATTTTGGATTAAGTTTTTCAGTTAACATATGAAATAATAGGTTTTATTATGGTGTCTTCATAAATAAAAGGGTAATGAAAACTATGTATGTATTTGAAGAAGATGTTATGTAATTTTTTGATTGTATACTTTTTACTCATGCATCTATTCATTCATTCATACATTCAAATATATCACTATCATTTATTTATTTTTGAAAACTATTTGATTTTGATTTATAAAATCTGTATATATTGAATCTTAATAGTTCACCATCAAAATAAAACTATATTAAAGTGTATTGATGTTTTACATGTATATGTGCACATGTATGATCATACACACAAACACACATGGTAGAGGTTGTTAAGTATTGATTTATCCCTGTGCTTGAGTTTTCTAGTGTTAAATGACAGTCTTATATTTATTATCACAAAGCTCAAACAATGTTGTATGCTCTATTAGTCATTGTTCTATTGCTGTGAACAAGGCAACTCTTAAAAAGAAAAGTATTTAATTGGGAACTTGCTTACAGTTTCTGAGGCTAGTCCATCATCTTCATGATGGCAAGCATGGCACTGGAGCAGTAGCTGGGAGCTTTGCATCCTGATCTGTAGGCATCAGAGAGAGAGAGAGAGAGAGAGAGAGAGAGGGAGAGAGAGAGAGAGAGAGAGAGACTGGGCCTGATGTGGGCTTTTGAGACCTCAAAGCCCACCCTCAGTGACAGAAACACACATCCACCAACAAGGCCAAACCTCCTAATCCTACTAAGCATTCATATATGTGTGTGTGTGTGTGTGTGTGTGTGTGTGTGTGTGTGTGTGTGTATGTGTGTGTGCGTGTGCATGCGTGTGCGCCTATGGAGCACTTCTTATTCAAACTACCACATGTGCTTTTCCTAAAAAGCTAAAACTCTTGTATGTATTCTGGAAGTAAATGTCTTCTTTCCATTCATAAATCTAGACATTCCCTGAAGTCTGTAACAGATACTTTGTTTTCCCTTGTGAGTCTGATGTAGGTTGTTAGATTTAAAAAGTTACAACTTTCTTACCTATGAAAGTGCCTAGAGGGACATATCAAGGTTGATGAACCAGATGTGACTTTGAGAAGCATTTGACATTCCTTGTCCCCAATCACTGCTACAACCAAATCACTTGCAGAAATTGCCAAGACATATCTTGGAGCAGGGTGCTGTTCCCATCAGGCACCACCAAGTAGAACATGCAGTAGCATTAAGTAGGTGTCTTAGATTAAGGTCCTCCCCAAAAGCCCATGGGGTACCAGGGCATGTGCAGTTTATACGGGATGGGAGTCAGGAAGTGTGGTGAGGAAAGAATCTCTTTCTAAAGTCACCACTGTGGGCCACTGTTGTTACTATCCTACAAGCCAAGCAGCTGCCATCTTGGGAAGTTCAGCTGTGCCCCCTTGCAAAGGGATTATCCTGATGGGCTTGTTGTCTNTTTGTTTCCCCTCATGGAGGGGTAGGGAGAGTCCCAGATCCTCACCTGAGTATCCAGCCATTCCTTACCACCTGTTGTGTGCAACTCTGTCTTAATTGCACATGGCTTCAGGGAGGTGCTAGAGTATATGGGTGGGTTGGGAGTGGGGGTGGGGGAGACTAAATGAGGAGGGGGCTTCATCTATGCAGCTAAAGGGAAATCCTCATTTCTAATGGGTAAAGGATTTCCAGGTGTGACCTATTGTAAGGGAGGAGCACCCACACCCTTATAAACAATCTGTCACCTGTGCTCTGTCATGGATCCTAACAAACTCATTTGTTCTCTGAAGAGAATTTTGGGTTGAATCATGCCTTGGTTGTCATTGGATCCCAAGGAGGAGGAGGCAACATTGCTTATGTCTCCTACTGGAAAGGAATTTCAGAGATCTGATTCCATCCCGATCTCTGCAGATGAATGCAGAAAATCTCCGCAGTGAGACAGGAGGCAGGGTCATTCATGTAAACGCCTCCTCTCCCTGTCAAAAGTTCTTATCTTTGCTGGCTCACCTGGACACAAGCCCTGAGAGACAGAGACTTTGTNAAGGTGAAGCAAATGCAGGCTTGCACAGATTTCTGAACTCTTGAAGCAGGTGGAGAAGTTGTGGATCAGGGACAAAGGCGTCTATAGGCTCAGTGGAGGTACTTCTTGGGGGTGGCACACTGATCACCTAAGGCAGCCTTGNGGATCACAGATGCACAATTTCACCACCCAGGCAGTCCCTAGAGAGGCCTCCACCTGTGAAATTGTGACGCTCTGGAACATTTAGATCCAAATCTGCACAAAATCAACTGTAGCCTTTGGGGCAAAGCTTGTCACATCTGAAGGCAAAGGCAAAAGCAAAGGCATTGGTCCATTAAACAACTTGCCTCTCTGCTCTCTGCATATGTGGCCAGCAGGCCTCTGTTTCCTATGCCTTATCCAGCTTCAGTTCTTGAAGAAAAACTCCTTCCCCAAATCACTCTCAATGGAATGGAAGCGTTCTCCCTCTATGACCTGCTCTCTCCAGGGGTGAGATTTTTATTCTATTCTCTGAACTGAATTGGACTCTGAGAGGCAGAATCCAGCCAATTTGCATTTCTAGTGGGAAGAGTTTATTTATCATCCTCACAGACCTGGTCCTCAGAGAAAGTTCCTGCATCTCCTGTTTGAAGATGGCATGAAATGATGAGGTGATGCTCACTTCCTGCAGCATGCCCCGAGAAAATGAGGAAGACCTGNCTGCACTGAGGTCCTCAGGATAATAAGCAGGGGTGCAGNGCTCTTGGTACTCAGAGCAAGACTCTATTATCTGCCAGACACCAAGCCTTAAGCCATTCCCTCACCTTAGCCTGTTGGTTCAGAGAGGGAAAACTACATTTTGAGGATTGCATTGCCTTGTACATAGGTAATAGAATAAATTGTCAGTTCCTGTTTTCCCCTGGAACTGACTTCAGTTGTTTAGAAACGAAGACTGTGAATAAGCAGTCTAAAGAGATAGGAGCTCGAAGTCCTCAGACGTCAGAGAGAGCTTCTCAGCATGGGACTTGGCAGCCACTGCTCTGCACCCCAGGAACTTCTCCTTGGCATTCCATCACCCCTTTCTCCCCAGAAAGGCATTCGCAATTCTAGACAGACACACGAATGTGATAAGCAGGGTTTACTTTTTGCTTCTCTTCTAAAGCAGGAATGTATTCCCTGGCTGGATGCCACGGCTTACTTGATCTGTGTATTACATTGAACTTCACAGGGCGCAAATAAAGCTTTTATGAAAGTGTCTATAGAACAGGGATGCTGGAAGCCCNGCTCATATTTCACAGGTGCCAAACATTAGCCTGAATTCTTGCCAGCGGTGAAGTGCTGATGGGAATGGTGGGGTAGTCAGCTTTCTGTAACTGTGACAAAATACCTAAGATAATTAGCTTGAAAGAAGAAAGGTTTGTTTTGGCTCATAGGAGGTCTCAGCACTGGGTTGGATGGCCCNGTTGTTCTGGGGCTGTGTGGAGGTAGCACAGCATAGCATGGCACAGCAGAGGAAGCGGCTAGGCTTCCAATCAGAGAGCTCCGGGTTCAGTGAGGGACCCATCCCATAAAACAAGGTGGTCAGTGAATGAAGATACTCACCATCAATGCCTTGCCTCCTCACAGGTTCCAGCAACTCTCAGCATTATGATGGTCTGGGGACCAAATCTTTATCACATGGATCTTTTGGGGAGGGGTTCGTTCAGACATTCAAACCACAGCCAACAGACGGAGCTTTTATATCCTCAGTTACTGTTTGAAAACCACCCCAGGAAACCTTCTACAGGCACCTGGAATCAGCCTTGATTTCTCTATTTCTTTCCCATTGTTTTCTCCGCTTCCATAGCTGTGTTTGGGGTTCAATGAGATGGTGCTGAGCTACTGCACATGGTAGTTTATCTTCCAGAATACTAACAGAGTTAAAAGAAGAAAACGTTTCTCAAATGTTTCCCATACCTCGACTGCTTCAAAGCCATCAGGGACAGGAAATGATACGGATGCTATGCCATCTGGGCTTCACACTTTGATTTTCTTATATTATTTTTAGTTGAACAACAAAAAAGAGAATGTCAAGGGCACATACCGGTCACTTGTGTGGGAAGGGATGATGGGAGCTTCCCTGAGGTTCTCTGACTTGTAGGTGTATCTGCCCCTCATACAACAGCTCTGGCCTCATCTCCAAAGCCAGGATGGGCCCCACATGGAAAAGGTCATCCACATTGTAGTGTAAGGGAGTTCCATGGATTTCTTCCTGTGTGGGAGCTGAAGAGAGATGCGAACTAGAGAACCCTGGGACTCTGTTTCTGTCNATATACCTAAGTAGACCAANTGTCGATGGAGGGTAATGGGGAGCTGACATCAATATGAGCACACANTTGTCAAAAATTCACATTCCAGCCATCATCTCTTCTATCCCAGAATTGCCCCTGCTTGGTGAAATTTTACATCCTTCTTGTTATGGCTTAACTGTGTTAGATGGTTAGATCTTGATNTTTATGTAGTCTGATTGATATCATGTAAGTCACCCANAGGGAAGCATGAAGTATGAAGACCTGTCATTTTAAAGGAGGATGTAATATGTTCAGTTTCCTCTGGGTTCACTCTGGTGCATTCTGTATCTCCCCAGACCCCTGACCTCAAGTGCATCTAGTAAGGATGCTGAGGGAAAGCCNAGCATACAAGGCAGCAGAATTGCCTGCTGGATTGCAGCTGAGTTACTCCTTTGTCAGACTCTCACCCCAATCTGATGCTTAGCATCTTTAGAACTGCATCAGTGGGGCTGTCAGACTCATTCTTCCCTCTTCTACCAAACCCACCACCCCCAGCATCCTGCAAATCCTTCCTCTAAAGGTGCTTTTCTCTGACTTCCTAGTCTAACGCTATGCTAGAAAAGTACTGTCTAGGACCCAGTACCCTCCTTCCTGGTGGCTGCCAGGCATTTGACAGGGTAAAAGCCTCTGTGAGGAGATTCCTCTCTCCTGATGCAGATGCTCAGGGGAAAGGAGGGCCCCTAAGCCAGCAAGCTCATTCGCAATGCAGGACCCAAATGCAGGACCAGGAGCTAGAAGACATGATTGAAAAGAGAATGGAGGCTGCCTAGAGCTGGGGAAAGTGCTTCCATGGGGAAGGTGAGGGGCAGAAAGGAAGAGGCCCCTTGCTCGTAGAATCCCTCTTCCCTCTCTTCAACTTGACTCTCAGAGCTTGGCTGTGGATCTCCGCATCTGCTTCCATCAGTTACTGGATGAGGGCTCTATGATGACATTTAGGGTATTCACCAATCTGATTACCAGAGTAGGTCAGTTCAGACACCTTCACCATTGTTGCTAGTAGCCTAAGGTGGGGTCATCCTTGTGGATTCCTGGGAGCTTCCCTAGCACCAGGTTTCTTCCTGTTTCCTTGATGTCCGGAGGGGCTTGGACCTGCCTCAACTGAATGTACTAGGCTCTGCTGACTCCTCATGCGAGTCCTTGCCTTGGAGGAGGTGGGAATGGGGTGTGGGTTGGGGGAGAAGGCTGGGAGAGGGCGGAAGGTGGGAGGAGAGGGGCATCTGTGTTTGGTATGTAAAATGAACAGAAAATTTCTTAATAATAAAGAAAGAAAAAAATAAAATGAAGATATACAGAAAAAAAAGAAAGAAAAGAAAGAGGGCTGACTCCCTTGCCATGTAGCCTAATGCAGAATGCTAACACAATCTTCCCACTAAAATGATGGTAATCATGTTTTTCTAGATCCAAAGAACTATGTTATCATCCCTGTATGAATCTTCACTATGTGTGTGTGTTTGTGTGTGTGTGTGTGTGTGTGTGTGTTTCTGTGCTCATGTATGTGCAGATGCATGTGTGCATAGACGCTTGTACATGTGGAGGCCAGACATTGATGTTGGCTGTCTTCTTCATTCACTCTCCACTCTACTTTTGGAGACAGAGTTCCTCACTAGTCCTGAAGCTCACTGATTCAGCTAGCCTGGCTGGCCAGTGTACTCCAGAGATTCTCTATCTCCCCAGTGCAGGGGTTACAGAAATGTATCACCACACCTAGATTTTTACATGGACACTGTGGGTCTGAACTCAGGTCCTCATGCTCATGCAGCAAGTA
>LZPO01009223.1:8588-25888 GCA_001675575.1 Neotoma lepida
TAAATATCTGATATTTGACCCCTATGAAAGGATTGCTCAACAGCTCCCAAGAGGTCACGAACCACAAATTGAGAACCACTGCACAAGACAGACTTAGCCTCCATGTACATTCCAAATGGCCCTGGANTCTGCATGTAATAAGCTACTGCAAATTTTAAAAATAACTGTCCATTTAACTCAATTATGAACTAATAACTCCATATATAATTAAGACATCACAAATATCACAGATTATCAATGACTCTTTTCCAATATTCTAATGCCTTACTGAAGAAACCAGGTACACTTAAGAAAAATTAGTAATGAAAGCAGTTTTGCAAGTTATATTTAGTTTCATATTTTGCTTCTATTCTCTTATTTTACATTTATTTATTAACTCTGTGTGTGTGTGTGTGTGTGTGTGTGTGTGTGTGTGTGTGTGTGTGTGTGTACGTACAAGTACCCTCACGCCAGGCACCTTTGTGGACTTGAAGGGCGAGTTTTCTCCTTCTACCCTCTGGGTCTCCCAGGGACTGAACTCAAATTTTCAGGTTTGGTAGTAAGCACCATTTTCCTGCTGCACCATCTCACCAACTCTGTACTCTTTAAAGACGAAAATAAAAACGAAGGTTTAGAAAAGCTGCAATGATTTCAGTTAATATCAAATGTGATACAAGGCCTATTTTTATACTACCATTTGAAAAGTGCTTCATTGAGTATTGCTTTAAAAAGCAAACCATCCTGGGTTATGATCAGGCTCTGCTCCTGAATTCTAAGTTGACTGTCCTAGACCATGGAATCTCAGAATTTTAAATTTTATTGGGATTTACCAAAGAACTTTTGTTTACAATATTTCTATTTAAAATGCAAAAGTTTTGTAAGTCATCTAAACATGTTTTAAATNAATAGTATAAAAAACAAAACTACAAGAGTGGCTTGTCTTATNGGCTCAATGTGTGGCTCAGCAGAGGATGGCAGAATCATCTTATCTCCTGTATTCAGTCTTTTATAATGTGTCATTTTGATTGAGTAGATGAGGAAAAGACAACCATGTCTTCTACTAGCTGAAAAGGTAGTATTTTATGCCCCTCTCAGGTAACTGTGGCTATGTTGTATAGTGCAGCAAAGTTGTATTTCTTCAACAGTTAGCTGCCATATGAAATCAGAACCAATGCCCTTGATCATTTCCAACTATTACATTAAAATCTGTTGGTCTCTTGCACATTAAATCTTTCATGTACACAGGCTGTTTATATTTCTGCATTAGTCACTTAAAAAACATTAGTCGCTAAATTATGTTTATCTCGAAATGCTGACATACCTCAATAAGCTATTTCAAATTACTAAATTGGTTAGTTCATCACCAATCTTATTTTTAAAGAAGCATGTTAAATATTGGAAAGCTATCAATGTAACAAATGTGATTTAAGTTTCCCAAATTTTTAATTTTATCTTGAAAATCTAGTTTTATCACCAACAATAAATATAGCTACTTTTTTTTTCTCCTTTAATCGACAAACTATCAGTGAGAAAGTAAACACACTAAAGACACAGTCCATTCTTTCTGATTTAAGGAGACAGGTTATCCACAGAATGACAAGTACTTCCAACAATCTGCAGCTGCACAAGTCTTCCTCAGTCATCACATTTCACAGCACAACAAATGTGTCCCACACACAGTTCCAGTTTCCTATTGCAGAACTTTTAAATAAATGTAACCTTAATGGTTGTTTTCAAAAATATTTTTCCTGGGGTGGGAGAGATGGCACAGCAGTTAAGAGTACTGGCTTCTTTTTCAGAGGANCNGGATTTGGTTCCTAGCACCCACATGGCTGTTCACAACTGTCTTTAATTCTAGACCCAAGGGATCCAAATCCCTCTTTTGGCCCCCAAGAGCTCCAGGAATGCTTGTGGGGCACAGACATACATGTAAACAAAACATCCATACACATAAAATAATAAAAGTCCATCGTGAACATTCTTAAAGCTTTTTTTAAGGCTTATAAAATATTAGTGAAGACTTAATACTAATACAATCTGACAGATGTACACTAAAACATCAGCAGTCTTTTTAAACTCATAAATACTACGCAACTGTACCATTTTCATTGAAGAAAATCAACCAGTAAAAACTGAAAATAGTGGGACCAATAATAAGATCTTACTTCCAAATAAGACACCGTTTCTCCCCTCCTTTCTGTGGGCGCGCGCGCGCTAGTGATCCAACCCAAGGCCTATACAAGTCTTCCATCACTCAGCTAAATCTCCATCCCAAAAGCATATATTTTAATCAAGTTTTGTACATGGCAGGTTTATGGTAATTCTAGAAATATGGTATCCCTACTTTAAAGAGAGGAATGATGTACTCTTTGGGAAAGATTAAATTTAAAAATTTGTATCAAGATGTTTAAAAAAAAAGAGCATGCTCTAGTTCAGTGGTACTCAATCTTGTGAAGTTGTAACCCTTTAATACAGTTCTTCATGCTGTTAACTCCCAACCATAAAATAATTTCACTGCTACTTCATAACCGTAATTTTGNTACTGTTACGAATCNTAATATAAACATCTGATACACAGGATATCTGCTATGTGACCCCAAAGGGGTCGTGACCCACAGGCTGAGAACTGCTGCTCTTCTTAATGCCCAAATCTTTTAACCTGTATGTCCTACTGTTCCCCTAATACTTAGCTAAAGATTGTTATATTAGATTTTACTGGAGAATAATTTAAAAATGTCCCTAAACATTTCTAAACTGAGTAAAAACAGCGTTTTTTTTTTTTTCCTTTTGTTTGGAGTCTCACTATGTAGCCCTAGCTAGCCTTCACCATGCTATATAGACCAGGCTGGCCTTGAGATCAAAGATGCCCTTGTTTTGGTCTCCCAAGTGCTAGGATTAAAGGTGTGCACCATTGTGCCTACCCAGTAAAAACAGTTTTAAAAGAATAGCTCAAAATTACAAAACAAAGCAATGCAGTACACTGTAAGAGTCACTCAATAAACACTAATTTGCTGATTTAACTGATCAGGACCACAAATATTAATAATATCCACATCTTCAATCCAATCTCCTATATATTTTACAAACATAACAAATTAAGTAGTCCAAAACTAAATACACAGACTTCTTTCTAAATATATTCTCCCAACCTGCTTTGTAAAGGTATCTCCCTGGCTAACTCCACACACACCTATCATTGACATCGATGTCCTCCTGACGCCTTCCCTTCATCAGTGCCATGCTTGACACCCCCTCATCAAGTTCCTTTCACATGTCATCATCACCTCAGAGGTCATCCCTGCTGATCCTACCAAAGCNGCCTCTTCCTTAACCCTCCAGGGTCATTCTTTATAAACACCCCGGGTCTGACAGCTCTCATTTTCTAAAGTGCTAATATACACTGTCCAGTACACTGTACTGGCCCCTTGATGGTTGTAGTTAATGCACTATACTTGTCAGGTAGCATAAAGGAGGGGGACACTCAACATTCATTAAGTGGGTAAATAACAGAATAAATTCTTTATTTCCAGAAAGCTATCTATTANTGACTTTTGTCTCACATTCTTACAAGTTATAGTGTGCCAATAGAAAAGGAAAGGCAAATGATGCCTGGAAGTACTTGCTATGTACTCCATAGTCTGAGAAATAGTAATATGGCATCTTACATTTTAAAATGAGAGCAACAAGGCCAATTTAAGATGCTGGGGTTTTGAGCTTTTTAAGATTTATTTTCTTTTTAATTATATGTGCATACATGCATGCATGCCTGAGCTGGAGTGCCCCTGGAGGCCAGAAAAGGGTGTCAGAGCTCTTGGAGCTGGAGTGCTGGGCACTGCACTCTGGGCACTGAGCTCAGGACCTCTGCAACAATAGTAAGCACTCTTAAACACTGTGTTGTTCTCTCCAGCTCCTTATTTTGGTTTTTGGAGAGAGGTCTCACTATGTATCACAGGTTTGTAAGGAACTCAATTCTCCTGCCTCAGCCACCCAAATGCTGGTTAGAGGTATGCATTACCACTTCTGGCCCAATTTATACATTTGAAGATATAAAGTATTTAACTAAACTCCACACAGAACAATCCATTTGCTTAAGAACTCTTCATTAAGGCCAGGTGTGGTGGCGCACACCTCTAATTCCAGCACTTGTGAGGCTGAGGCAGATGGAGCTCTGTGAGTTCTAGGCCCGCCTGGTCTATATAGGGAAACTTCATCTCAAAAAAAAAATCTTAATTAGTTAAAACAAAAACTTAGTCTTTCTATATAAATAATTATTTCCCTATAGTAATGTGAAAACTTTTCAGGGAAAGCTCATTAAATTATTCATCCAGAGCAGATCTCAACCTGTGAGTCATGACCCCCATGGGATTTGCATAGCAGATGTCCTGCATATCAGACATTTACATTATGATTATTACAGTAGCAAAATTACAGTTATGAAGTAGCAACGAAAATAATTTTATAGTTGGGGTCACCACAACATAAGGAACTATATTAAAAGGTCGAAAGCATTAAGAAAACTGAGAACCACTGATCCAGAGGCAGCTGAAGCTATGCAAGGTGTCAGCATTTTAAATAAATTAAGATCAATACTTAAAGAAATCTTATTGTGAATCCACTTATAAAACAGTGTTAAAATGTTTCACATCATGATTTAAGTAGTGATTACATGAATACATTTATCAAAACTCACCTAATAGTAATTTAAAATCTGTACATCTGAGTACATGTGAATTATCTNTCAATTTTGAAGGCATATATTGGAAAATAAAATGATTAGGCTAACAACTCTTTTCCTACTGGCCTCAAGCTTCCTAATGGAGCATTATCTATCACAGTGACACCTCCAGCCTTCTCTGCCTCACTTGGCAGCTACCTTCATCTCTTCACTCCCTCGACAAGAATAACTGATGAGATTAATACACTGAGAAGAGCCAGGGTCAGTGCTATGATTTGTAGGCCCAGCTAACCGGGAAGCGAAGAGGGTCGAGTGAGCCCAGGGGTTCAAGACATCAGCCTCAGCGATACAGTGAGAGTCCAGTTCTAAAGCTAGTTAGNTAGCTAGAGGANTGGCTATGTACACTTCAGTCTCTTTTGTGGTCTTGCTTGTTTGTTTTGTATTTCAAGACAGGGTTTCTCTGTGTAACAGCCCTGGCTGTTCTGGAACTCTCTTTGTAGACCAGGCTGGCCTCACATTCACAGAGATCCACCTGCCTCTGCCCTCCGAAGTGCTGGGACTAAAAAGCGTGCACACTACCATCTGGCTTATCCCTTTTGTGGTCTTATCCCTTTTGGGTTAATCTTTTGGAAAAGGTAAGAATTTTACTTCTCCAAACCTTTCGTTGGCTACCTGCACCAGTGACAAATTTAGGAAATACAAAATTCAGCAATGCATTTACTAGCAATTTCATGTGACAGTAGGAGTCAATAACTTCTATCAATTTTAAATTCTGTATGATTCCATGGCACATGTCTCTAGAGGTTCTAAATCTGCGTAGGAAACAGAGGGCAGTATTTTCAGACTCTTTTATATACACCATGATAAGAAATCTCAGTGTGAACTTCTTACCATACAAATTACTGTTCCTGTAAATCCCATTTACAAATTTTGTATTTACTGATAATTTAACACAATGAAATTGTGCAGTGAAAATTTCTTAACTTCCCACTGCTGATGAGTATTATACTAAGAAAGAAATGAATAATCCCCTTCAGTAAAAAGAGGTATTCTTTTAAATTTTTTTGTTTGTTCAGTGCTAGGAATCAAACCAAAGGCCTTGTACATACTAGGTAAATGCTCAAACACTGTTATACTCCAGCCTGAAAAAGTATTAACAGCAAAATATTCCCCCCCAAATATCTCTTTAAGATAATGCATGACTTATTTTATGTTATGAAAAGAAAATACATACCTGATAATCAAAGTAAATAACCCTAAGCAAAATTTCATTGCTTCAGAATGTCCACTCTAACAGTAGAGACGTACATGGAGATGCACAGACTTTGGGACTGGGCAAGATTTTGAGGAGCTCACTTTAAAAAACTAGGTCATATTAAAAACAATAACATGGTCTGACTACAAAACATTGGCTAGCATGGAAATTCCTACATAGACCAGGCTGGCCTCAAACTCCTNAGTACTGAGATTGAAGGACGGAGCCATCATGCATGGATGGCCCTATGATGCTTTTGTGATTTTACTTAAAATTTTATCTTAAAAAAATTAAAAAGAATGTAGGTCCTGGATCAGAGCCTTGGACTCTGAGCAAATGTCTTGATTATCTTTTCATATATGACCTTTCAGTTTTAATGTAGGTCTCTTTTTTCATTTTTTTGAGATTTTATTTACTTTTATTTATGTATATAAGTGCCTGTCTGAATGTGTGTTTGTACCATGTNTATTCAGTGCTCATGGAAGCCAGAAGAAATCGTTGGATTCCTTGGGACTGGAGTTATTGAAGTCTGTGAGCCACCATGGAGGTGCCGAGAATCAAACCCATATCCTCTAGAAGAACAGCCAGTGCTCTTAAATGCCAAGCCATTTCATTAGCCCCTTCACTTTGGTCTTTAATTCAATGGAATTCATTTTTCATATGCTCTAAGAATGATGTTTATTCTTATTTTCCTACATGTTGATAGTTTTAATATCTCATCCTTTCCTTAATTAATTAAATAACCACTTGTCTGTTACATACAGAACTAGTTCTGAAGTCTCTTGTTTCTAACAATCTTGATACAACTACACTGACTCTGTCCCATCCTGTGGTATCTGGTAAGTCACTGCGCATTTTTCAGCTTTCTTGGTCACATCTTTAAAATCCATTTATCATTATAAGCATGCATTCCACAGTGAAGGACTGAAGAACTGAATGAGCAAACAAACACATGAATTAAAATCCCCTAGGGTCTATGATTAGAACACATGAACTCTATACTTTTATTTTAGGAACACTCATATGTTAGTTANTAAGCCTGCCCTTTTATAGCATGAACTTACCTGATTTTATCCAGATCTTGTTTTGGGTCTTTCAGTGAAACTGACTACTTTAATTCAGATCCTGTGACATATTCTAGCCATATTGTTTCCTCCTCTGCAGAGGTGGACCAAACCCTGGGCCTCCTGCATGCTAGGTGGGTGCTCTACAACAGCGACATCTCGTCCTTCCAACAAATTTTAAAACTATCATTGATGAGAATTATGCAACATTCCCATTTTTATGGGTAAACATGTCTAGAGTAAAAACATGCNACTGTGCAAAATGATCCCATAAAAAAAAAGATCACATATTCAGCCACCNTGCAAATTCTATTATTAGTAAGTGGTTTGTCTTTAAGTTTCCTAAGTTGTCTATGCGTACAATTACATCAGCAAATCATGGTCTCCCTTTTTTTCTGACGTTTATAACATGTGAGAAAANAGTCCCAACAATCATTTCAATGATCTACTAAGTTAACTGTTGTTAGGTTAGGTTTAATACAGAAAATTTCCCCTTGTGCTCTGTCTTAGGGTTTCTAGTGCTGTAAAGAAACACCATGACCAAAGAGCAAGTTGGGGAGAAAACTCTGTTTTCACTTCCATATCACTGTTCATCATCAAGAAGTCAGGACAGGAACTCAAACAGGGCAGGAATCTGGAGGCAGGAGCTGATGCAGAGGCCACGGAGGAGGGCTGTTTACCAGTAAACAGGGTTGCTCCAGAATGACTTGCTCAGCCTGTTTCTTACAGAAGCCAGGACCACCTGCCTAGAATGTGGCACCAGCCATAACATGATGTGCCCTCCCCCTTTAATCACTGATGAAGAAAATGCCCCACAGGCTTGCCCATAGCCTGATCTNTCTCAATTGAGGCTCCCTCCTCTCTGATGACTCTAGCATGTGTCAAGTTGCCATAAAACCAGCCAGCACATGTTTCTAATAGCACTGCAACCTTTCATGAGTCTGAGAATGGGAGAGGTAAGTAAATAAACAACAAAGCAGGAACTTAGTTCTTACAATCCAAAAAAGTTAGTAGAAAAATCATTTCTAATTGCTATGGCTATACAGATACTTGTCAAAATGTCAGCTAGTTTCAACATCATACACACACATACACACACACACACACACACACACACACACAACTATGGACTCAAACAGTATTTAAAATGTAATAATTTACTATTACTTTAAGAATTATTACTGAGTCACAAAAAAACCTTGAATATTAAAGAAGGTAATGAGTGAGCCCATTTCTTAAAATTAGTTCTTATGGCACTGTCCCACAGAAGCATGGTTTAACAGGAATATAAATAAATATTAGATATGTTTCATAAGTACACATACATACACATGATGTGGAAAAGGTGTATCTTAGCAAAAGTTACTATGCAAAGTGCACATGTGCAGTACTTAGAGGACAATTTAGATAGCATTTAAGAAGTAGGAATGTTAATAATGTTTGAAGAAAAACAAAATGAATAAGCTATTCCATTTAATGAAAACTCCAAATTAAACTTCATAAATTATACACTCCTTATTTTTGGTTTATGTACAGCTCTAGCATATACTGTAACTATTCATATGCATGAGTTTGTTCCCAATATGGTCTACAAGTGGCAATAACCCTAAAACCCTGCATCTACTCACCACGTATNCACTCTAATGGTTAATCTTGATTGTCAACTTAACAGGATTTAAAATGAGTTGAACACAAGGATATATCCAGAGTACATTTCTAGTAATGTTTAACTGAAGGGAGAAGACTCAACATGAACGTGAGCAGCATTATCTCATGGGCTGGGGTCTAGCACCAAATGAAATAGAGAAAAGGCAGTCACACTCTGTATAGGCCAGCCTGGTCTATTCAGAGTTCCAGGGCAGCCAAGGCTATGTAGAGAGACCCTGTCTCAAAATAATAATAATAATAATAATAATAATAATAATAATAATAATAATAATACAAAAGGGTAGCAAGGGTAGGGTGGGATGTGTGTGTGTGTGTGTGTGTGCTCTCACGCATGTGAGCTGAGCATCTGCATTCATCCCACTCTGCTTTCTAACTGCAGGTGTGATGTGACCAGCTGCCTCCAGTCCCTGCCACCATGACTTCCCTGCAGGGATGGGCTGTGCTCTCAAACTGTGGCAAAAATAAGCCCTCTTTCTTTAAGTTGCTCTNTCAGGTGTTTGATGACAGTGATGAGAAAGGTGACTAATGAATCTGTTATCTACCTGCAGGGTGCAGCTCTTTCTTCATCCTACAAACTAANTGTAATTGCACATCGCCCATCACTTACCTCGGCCACTGCAGACAAAGCTAAGACTTCATACAAAATAAGACCAGATGAATTTAGTCAACTTCTAAAAAGTGACTGAATTCCACAACTTAAGTAACTTTCTAAGTTGACTGATTGGTTAAGATTGAATGCAAATTGATTCAGAAATTATGTTTGTAGAAATTCATATAGTTNCAATTTTATGTTTTGTTTTCATTTCTTTAGCTTTGCACTTTTATGTATATAAAACTCTGTTAGTGTATTTTATTAGATGGGAAATTCGAATATTTTCACATCACTCTCCCAAGTGAAAATGCAATAGATCCTGACAACCTAACATTAATTTTTCCATTTCCTGTACTTACAACTTGTTACAAATTATGATATAAATGGCTGGGTGGTGGTGGTGCATGCCTTTAATCCCAGTATTCGGGAGGCAGAAGCAGGCAGATCTCTGTGAGTTCAAGGNCAGCCTGGTCTACAAAGCAAGTTCTAGGACAGCCAGAGCTACACAGTGAAACCCTGTCTTGAAAATCTAAAAAAAACTAAAACAACAAAAACAAAAACAAANNATATGAGCAATAACCACCCCCAACCCTGGCCCCCTTCTTTCAGGCTGTGGCTGAGGGCTTTGAGTTCATTTTATCCTAAGTAAATGTTCCAACACTGAGCTACAACCCAGGCCTCACGCATTCTGAAATGGAATGAAGATNATTTTGCTTAAGAGAGATATNGCTGTCTTGCTATAGTCTCGTTTAAGTTGAAAGCCATGAGAGTCAGCCGATCTTCATGATTTCAACACTGAACTTTAATGCTTAAGAGCAGGGTNCAGTTAAATTTTATTACACATACATCAAAAGAGTGCAAAAACTATTTCCTGTTTTACACTGTCAAATACGGTTTTAGCACACAACACAATAGAAATTACAAATTAATACATTATCTTTTGTATTTAGTCACAGAGCAAGTCACAGTAAGATCCAGGCTTAAGTCTTTTAAGAACTGAACAAGAAAAATTATTTAGGGTAGTGTATTCTCCCCAGGCTCCTAAAAGGAAAGATTTACTCTAGTTCCATATGAACTAGTGGTCAATAACCAAGATGTTATAAGACAATGAAGGAAAATCAATGCTGATAAATTAACAAAGCTTGATAGCATGTTAAAATTTTTAGAAGAAAGCCAAGAACCATACTGGAACAATGCTGGTGAAATGTAACCNGCCATTACCAAATTGCTGTAGGTTGCTGAGATGCCTCTACAGAGGGGAAGCGCTAGAAGGTACCAAATGGGAGGAATAGACTTTCGAATTTCACCTCTATACACTGTCAAGCTGGCGTTCACAATTAAGAGTTGTGTAAACACAAAAATGAAATAACNNNTTGAAACATATTCACCCTGTTACAGTTCCTTACACCTATGATGCCTGCAAGACCACCTAAGACCTCACAATACCAGCACTCCCTCACAAGCGTTCTTCCAGAATAATGTCTCACTAGTTTATTATCCTGTGTTTCCCTTCTAAGGCTCCATTTTATTTTTTTCTTAACTCTCACATTCCACTTAGCTCCTCAAGTTAGTACACAGGTTTAGACTTAATACTGAGGCTTCGAGCATCGATTCCTTCTGCATCAACTCAAGTACCTGCTTATGATGCACTGTTGATTCCTGGCACTTAAGGTTCAAGTGTAAACGACATCCTAAGTTCTGCCCCAGAATCTAGGATATGTCTGTCAGCAGAGGAAAACCATAGAACAGATTCACACAAACTCTTAAGTTTATAATGGAAACAGAAGGCAAAACTGATTAAAACACTAATACATCACATGTTTAAAACAAAAGAATAAAATCTGAACAACAGATGACATCACCATCAACTAACTCACTTGCACTTCATATGTAAGTTCACCTTACAGCCTGACCTGTAAACACCAAGCTGGAGAGAGGTAGGACTGAGGAGAGGGCTCGGGCTGCAGGGAGATGGGAGCATGGGAACCTGAGTGCGCTTCTGTAACTCCAGAGTTGGGGATGGGGGCAGATACAGGAGCCAGCCAGGTTAGCTGAACAGGTAAGCCATAAGTTCAATGAGTCTCTCTCTCTCTCTCTCCCTCCCAAAAGAAAGGAAGGAAGGAAGAGTGAGCAAGCAAGCAGAGGCTGGGGAGACTTCTTTCCAGTGTCAAATGCCTGGAACTTAAGGCTTTTACCACATCCTCCTTTCTCCTGTACCTCGTGCAGTTCTGCACAGTAGAGTGCTCACCAGCTCATCTGTACCTCAGCTCAGAAGAGTTCTGCACTGCTTCTGCACTCCTTTGAGTACGTATGCTGGAGGCTGCCTCAATCACACACAGAAGTGCTTTGGGTTCCTGTAGAGTGCTTCTCTAGCTCTGGTTCTAGCACTACCTTGCACAGTTCTCACTTTCTTTTGCAGTTCTCTGTGCCCTCACCTCAGCATGGTCAGCCTTTTTTCTTCAGAGTTGTTCTTATAGGTCAGGTGACCATGGATCAGCTTTGGCCTGTGTAAGCTGAAGTGAACTGTTACTCAGAAGGCTTAATGNGACTGGAGCTGAGTGGTAGCANATAGAAGTTTAGTATATCCAGGGCTTTGGGTTTGATCTCACGACCAGAAAGGAAGGTTAGAATAATGAAACTGCATATTTCAATGAAAATCCACTTTCTCCTCCCTTTGATACCCTTTCTTGGATCTCTTACCCTTTAACTTCCCTAGTCNATCACTTCTCAATAATTTAACAGTAAACATTCTGTTTAATTTACTGTGTGCTGAACTGGGAAAATAGCTCAGGTGGCAAAGTTCTTTACCTTATAATGTGAGAATATGAGTTCAGTCTTCAGAATTGACATAAGAATGTTGGCTGTTTGTACTTCTAATCCTAGAGCTTTGAGGCAGAGCCAGCAGGATCTCAGGATTGCTGGCTAGCCAGTCTGGCCTAATTGGTGAACTCCAGTCCAATCGGAGACCCTGTCTCAAAGAAGGTGGACAATGTTTTTGAGGGTAATACCAGACGCTGTCCANTGACCTCCATAAGCATACACATATATATGCACTACACACACGCACACACTCTACCTAAGAACTTTACTGTATGGAAGAGATACTTTCCCCTAGACTTCTTGGCATTTCTGTACCAATATAATTATCTGAGGGGGGAAAAGTGTAAGGTACAATAAAAGTAAGGCTCCCTCTCTGGAGATATTCCATAACTGCATAGTATTTTCTGGAGATGTTTTTAACTCATTTTTAAGGCAGTACACAGAGATGCTTTCTTCTCCACAAGGGAAGATTTATGTAATATATAAAGGCTGTGTGAATATTTATTGGCTGGCATCCTATATAAGCCTTGGGTGTCTTAGGTATAGGGTTCTTCTGTAGTGTACTCCTCTTCCATGTATAGATAGCATCAGGTTCTTCATCACATTACCCAACTGAGATTTTGATTTAAAGAGCAAGCATTAATATGCTCTGAGTGGGCTAGAGAGTAGCATAGTAGTTAAGAGCACTGGCTGCTCTTCCAGTGGACTCTGGTTCAATTCCCAGTATCCACATGGTGGCTAAAAACCATCTGTAACTCCAGTTCCAGGGGATATGACACNCTTGGCCTACATGGGCATCAGGCACACAAGTGGTGCACAGACATATATGCAAACACCCAAATAAAATATTTTTAAAATGATCTGAGCAATAAGCTATGTCTTCAAAACATATAGATTTCGTGTTTCCTGCTACAGTATCTATCTATCTAACATTTATTCCGTGGTTTGTCTCCTGATTGGACATGGACAGATACAGATACAGATCCATAAATAGCTTTCTTGAGAACTGAGGAGCTATCTGAGGAAGGACTAAACATGTTATGTATAAGGTGATCAAAAATTAAGAAGATAACATCAATTTTCTATTTACTCCAATATAAACTAGATGTGCACCAATCATTAAACATCGTACTCAAAGCTGCCATACAGCGACCAGGGCTTATAGGCAAAATTCCCAATCAAGTTATCCACATGTGAAACCCCAGAAAAACACAGGAAGCAGTTGTTTACTTCTATGATGAATTTAATANCCAGTCTGGCCTAATTGGTGAACTCCAGTCCAATCGGAGACCCTGTCTCAAAGAAGGTGGACAATGTTTTTGAGGGTAATACCAGACGCTGTCCATTGACCTCCATAAGCATACACATATATATGCACTACACACACGCACACACTCTACCTAANAACTTTACTGTATGGAAGAGATACTTTCCCCTAGACTTCTTGGCATTTCTGTACCAATATAATTATCTGAGGGGGGAAAAGTGTAAGGTACAATAAAAGTAAGGCTCCCTCTCTGGAGATATTCCATAACTGCATAGTATTTTCTGGAGATGTTTTTAACTCATTTTTAAGGCAGTACACAGAGATGCTTTCTTCTCCACAAGGGAAGATTTATGTAATATATAAAGGCTGTGTGAATATTTATTGGCTGGCATCCTATATAAGCCTTGGGTGTCTTAGGTATAGGGTTCTTCTGTAGTGTACTCCTCTTCCATGTATAGATAGCATCAGGTTCTTCATCACATTACCCAACTGAGATTTTGATTTAAAGAGCAAGCATTAATATGCTCTGAGTGGGCTAGAGAGTAGCATAGTAGTTAAGAGCACTGGCTGCTCTTCCAGTGGACTCTGGTTCAATTCCCAGTATCCACATGGTGGCTAAAAACCATCTGTAACTCCAGTTCCAGGGGATATGACACNCTTGGCCTACATGGGCATCAGGCACACAAGTGGTGCACAGACATATATGCAAACACCCAAATAAAATATTTTTAAAATGATCTGAGCAATAAGCTATGTCTTCAAACATATAGATTTCGTGTTTCCTGCTACAGTATCTATCTATCTAACATTTATTCCGTGGTTTGTCTCCTGATTGGACATGGACAGATACAGATACAGATCCATAAATAGCTTTCTTGAGAACTGAGGAGCTATCTGAGGAAGGACTAAACATGTTATGTATAAGGTGATCAAAAATTAAGAAGATAACATCAATTTTCTATTTACTCCAATATAAACTAGATGTGCACCAATCATTAAACATCGTACTCAAAGCTAAAGACACAAAGATGAACACAACACAACTCTCCCCAGTTTTCACAATACAGAAATTATTTTTTATTTTTATTTCGGTGAGTATTACCTTTGCATATTCCAGTTTATTCCCAGAAGCAAATTGTTTTAGCACTTCTCATGTATCCTTCCAGGAACACTCTGTGCTCATGTACTCTGTACACATACAGCTTTCAAGACATAAGCAACTCAAATTCTAAAGATGACTGTTATTAATACCTGTTGACTCACTTTTTTGGAAGATGGTGATTACTACTGAATGAAATAATACTCTGCCATACAGCGACTAGGGCTTATAGGCAAAATTCCCAATCAAGTTATCCACATGTGAAACCCCAGAAAAACACAGGAAGCAGTTGTTTACTTCTATGATGAATTTAATATCAATCTGTTTCTTACTGAGGAAATGCTCCAATTATCATCATTCAACAAATCATACCAAACTTACTGGTATGAACCAAGAGCCATTATATTATGTACAGATTCTGTGAGCTCAGAACATGCAGGAGCACGCTGTAGATTGCTTATCTTCCCACAAGGTTCAGACTTTCTATGCTGAGTCTCAGAGGCTTGGGGTGACTCTGAAGTGCCTCAGTGGCTGGATCTGGATCATCATCTCAACCATGCAATGGGTTTACTCACACACAGGTTTGATGAAGGGCTTGAGAATAAGGACTGCTTGTCTAAGTCCTGACACTAACACTTCTCCACAAGGNTTCATTCTCTTCCCACTACCATGGCAGCCTTGAGGTACACAGACTTCTCAGGGCTGCAGACAGACCAGTGTCACAACAAAGAAGCATCATTAACTTTTATGACTGGGACAAGAAAGTCACCCAGTATCATTCCTGCTGAATTCTGCATTCAACTNATCAAAAACAAGTCAAAGCTATTCAGATTCTACATAAGTACATCCTAATTCTCAAAGGGGATAGCAAGTTATAAACAATTATGCGGGGCAAGAACTTATTATGGTCATCTTTGAAAAATATAATCTGCTATAATAATGTTCANTGCATGCTATATAAGTACAATAAACATGACTCTCTTTGTTGGTTTAACTTCTGAATACAAGATCAAGTTTTCCAAATAGGATTATATTTTCAGCTTTGGAAATGGACATTCATATTTACATATCTTATGAAATACCTGCAACTTTCCTGTGAAGTAAGTATTGTCAACCAAGTTGAATACAGAAGCTGAATAACTTGGCCAGAATTCATTCCAACGCTGGGATGAATCAAAGTTCTGGCCCTTCTTCTGTCCAGGCAGTTAGCATTTTGTACAGATAAGTGAAACTTACTCTGTGCAGACCAGAACTGTGCAAAAACAAAGACTTTCTGTAGGCTGCTTTATGTAGATGGAAGTTCTANAAGAATGAAAATTTCCAGCCAAATTAGCCAGTTGTACTAGGTAACAACTGTCTATGTCTGAATTTGTAATAAAAAAATAAAACAAATAGAGAAATGTGGCAGGAGACAGTCTCTATCATAGTACCAAAAGGGATGTCTAATAGATACTCAACTTTTTATAGGTGTTTAACTCATAAATGAATAAATTCTTGGAAAACAGTCTAGATCTTTACAAGTAATAAACACATATACGTGCCAGAGAAAGTGCACTGGGTGCTGAAATCTGGGCTCTATCAGTATTTCAATTCCTGGAGTCTGTGGTTTCTCTGAGGAGTCGAGGTTATGGCCTTCTCCGTTTCTATTATTCATTTCTTTACATTACTCTTTATCTACAGTTAGAGTTGAAGCTTTTCCAAAAGTGGAAAAGGACCANTTGCACATCTTGTTTTGTCACTTTCTATTAACACNGACTACGGTAATTTTGTCTTGTTTCTGATTTGACTGACAGTGCTGTAGAAACAGTGTAAAAGCCAGAAGCATGTCTTAATGGACAGTGTTCATGCTCTCTCACAGCTTAACATCATAATNTTTCCAAAATCGGATTTTTGTAGGTAAAAGGAAATTAATCAGTTCACGTGAAACTTTATATTTGTTCTGGTTATATTTTAAACCAAACCTATTTTCCAATTTTATGAAAGTCAGTTGGCATTCTCATTTCTATCAGGCATACATTCATCAATTTTCTGCTTTGTTTATAATAATCAGCACCAACTCTTTAATGGATCTTGAAACAAGAATATTTTTCAAGACTTACAGCAAATATCTTTCTTCAATCTGACAAAGCTCTTATTTTCAAAACATCTAAGGTAGTGTGCATTTCTCACAGCTTTCAAAGCAACAGTGTGTAAAAGTACAATGAATTCTGCTTTGTTTGTTGGTTCTATTAAAAAAAAATCTCAGAACAAATGAAGAGAACTTACTGAGATTATTTTAAATAATTTGCATAAGTCTTTTTCAGTAACTTAAAAATAACAGAGTAAGTACTCAGCCGTATTATTGTTTTGTAGTTCTCTTAAAAGTAACAATTTTATGTTAAGTCTTATATGTTAGTGAAGTCTTTATTAGCCATAATAAAATAATACTCCTTAGAAACAATCTAATAGCCCTATTACACTCTGATGATCCCATGATTTTCCCTAGAAAATAAAGTTAATGCTCAAAGGCCAAAAATAAAGGAAGAATGCGGCAGCACTTGGTCTGAAATAATGAAGTTCTCATGAGGTACTTGAGCTTAGAGGTCCCTGAATTACAATGTGTCATAGCTGTTCTGAAATAGGCTCCCTAACTTTCCATTTTCATTTCTAATCTACTCTTTGGTTAGTATAGTGATAGTATTTTTATGGTATAGATAAAATAAGTAAATAAAGAATTCAAGTAATTGTCAAAGGCTATACTACAGATGTCATTTTTTAATTCTGTTTTGTTTAAGATTTATTTTATNTGTATGATGTTTTGCCTAGATGGACATATTATGTACTATGTGTATACCTGGTACTCATAGAAAAGGTCCTTGGGTCCCCTACAACTGCAGTTATT
>LZPO01009224.1:11728-25854 GCA_001675575.1 Neotoma lepida
CTTTTTCTTCCCTCCTTCCTTCCTCTCTTCCTTCCTTCCTTTTCTCCAGCTTGTAAACATTGAGTTCATTTGAGGGCTATCCCATTTGAAGTTAGCAGTTCACTGACCACAATTCGCAGTTTCATTAATGTTGAAAACCACACTCCTGTTTGGGTAGACTGACAGGGCTCATGTGCTAACAACAGGGGACTGTGAACAAACACACTTCCCTCCCCACCTGACCTGCTGCGTACTGTGTCCTAAACTTTCTAGTCCTCAGCTTGGAAAAGCCGACCCTATGATCCAGCAACCTACTTTAGGAGAGAAAACAGGAAGGGTTCAGTGCAGTTACAGCCCTTGATTTCTTGTTGTTGACTCATGGGTATTTATTTATTTTTGATAGGGTCTCACATATTCCAGGCTAAATGCAAACTCGCTATGTAGCTGTAGACATGCTCCACCATGGCGAGTTCTAGCTCGTGGATTTCAATGGCTTCAAGTGGCACCAGAAAAGTTTAAAGGCATTAACAACACCTGTGTACCGCTTGCCTTCCCCCCCACCTCAGGTCCTTTTCTTCTTGCTTTGGTAAAATAGCTTCAGAAGGAACAAAAAAACACGTCTCACTAGAAAACCATGTTTTCAGAACAATGATTTGTACTTCCTGTCATAATAGAGTGGTGAGGAGAAATGTATCTTTGAAGCATGTTTTATTAACTTTCCCCCCACAGAGTTACATCAAAAGGCTCTATAAATAAATGATGTGCTCAGCCTAATTCCAACATGCATACCAATTACGTCTGCTGGTTTCCAAACACGTAGTCAGGACTTTAAACAACCAGGATAATATCACAGACTAAACTATCCAACATTTCCATCTGAGTGTGCTGTCAGCACACAGATGTTGATTAGAATTGGAAATCAGTGCCACTGCTGGCACATTGAGTGGTATGATGCATGCTTATGTCAAACTCAATTAGCATTCTAACAATATATTACAAAGACATTGACCTAATCTCTGAGAACAATGCGTTTATTTATTTCATGTTAAAAACATCTTTTACATTTTGTGCAGGATTCTGGAGCAAAGATATTTATTGCTACAATAACATTTCAAGTGGGAACCTCTGAAGAAATGCAAAGAAATACAATCAGTTTAAAATTCCAACTATAAGCAATGTGTGTCGTTACTGTGGACAAAGGGGGAAAAAAATCCTCTGAAGCTGTAACTCTGCAGAATTTAAAAATTATGTGAAGATCCTGTCTCCTCAGAAATAACACATGTCAAATAAGTCTGAAGTATGGTATTCTTTTGCATATCTCAAAAAAAATACTTTATGTTAACTTACGTCAGAGAAGAATTTCAGATTAGGTATGTTTGCTTTTATCTACTTGTTTATTTATTTGTCTGTCCAAGTGTTATCTCCAAATATTAATATATAAATCATTAATCATATCTGGAACTTAAAATCTACAGTGTTCAATATATGGATGCATATGTGTGTATATTCTTTCTTTATTAACATGTCAATAGCAGGGAATAAGCTATCAAGCAGTTACCTATCCAGAATTATAACAGGAAATACTCAATAATATTTAAATTCTGAATTTTTTGGTGTGTATGTGTGTGTAGGAATATTCATGTGTATGTAGAGGCCAGAGGCCAGCCTCAGATGCCGTCTTTAAAGCACTGTCCATCTTTTGTTTGTTTATTCATTTGAGACAGCCTTTCACCATGGCCTGGAACTCACCAAGTAGGATAGGATGTCTGACCAGCAAGCCCTCAGGGATCACCGCTACAACACTGAGATGCCTAGTTACCTCTCCCGGCTAAATCAAATCACATCATTGTGCTTCCAAAGCAAGTACCTTACTGACTGAACTATATTTCTAATTCCCAATTCAGGACTTTTAGGAAAAAAACACCAAATTTAACTAGACTGATGTGGAGTCAGTATCAAGTGTCAACTGTTAAAGGCTTTGTCAACAGGATGTTAGAACATCTGGATAAGAAGAAATGAATGATGCTGTCAAATTATCCATCTGTTTTGTCTACCCACTATGAACAACCACATTCTCAGAAACACTGAGCTGGTTGGCACGGTATAGATACAGCATCTGACGTTTAACAGTCCTTCACAGTTAGCATGTAGACTGCTGAACACTTTCCCTTCACATCTGTATGCCTGCAAACTGCACAGATAGGGCTCTGACACGCAAGGTTACCTTTGCTTTTTCTTTCTTTCTTTTTCTTTCTTTTTTTAATTAACTCTGTCATGTGTAGTTTGCTTTATATTACTATTTTAAAACTATCCTCTGAAACTACACAATGTAGAGAAACCGATGAGGGAAATGCCAGAGGGATGACAATTCCAATCACCCGCATAGTAGAACAAATTTGGATACCCTTCAAGAAGGAAACGGTGAAGCTGGGCAGAATGGAGAGAGGCCGTTTTGTTTCAGCCATGCTTCCCTAGCTGAGTCAGTATTTTAAACCTGACAATGACTGCAGAGTTCTGTTTCAAGGGAATAATGTTTTTATATCTCTTCAGTATGTGTAGAAAGATTGTTTTAGAGAAGGCTCAAGTCAAAGTTCCTTGGGTCTTTCTCAATTCTTCTCAAGTTCTTGATGACCTTGAGTATTGACTTACCTTAGAATCTTTGAATGCCAAACTTAAAGAGCTGAGCTGGCAGGAGAGGAGAATGGAATGTAATTACTGACAACAGTTCAAACAGCAGTGCCCAGCTTGGTATGACTGCCATCAACTACAAGCTACGGCTACCCTAAAAGAAGTTATTTTTCTAAGGAAGTGTTGGGAGAGGATGAAAATCTGCAAGGAACATGGAGGTTGGGGCAGAGGTCAACATCAGGTGTCATTCTCTACCGCTCCGCTCTTGCTTTTATTCTGAGACATGAGATCCCCCTGAGCCTGGAGCTGGCTGGCTGTTTCAGCAGACTGGCCAGTGAGCCCCTCACGACCTTTCCATCCCACATGCCACACTGGAGTTACAGACATACATCATCACACCCAACTTTTTCTATGGGTTCTGGGGATCCCAACTCAGATTTTCAAGTTTGCACAGAAAGTGTTTGGCCCACTGAGCTGTCTCCCCAGCCTCTAGAAGATAAGAGGCTTGATCTACATTTTTATGTGCCTTAAACAAACGTTAATTCTCCATGGAAAGACTACCTTTAAAACTTAATGCCAAGGGTTTTGAAAAGTCTTTATTTATAATCCATTTCTCTTGGCTGGGAGGGGAAAAAATCTTTTATTTTTTGTTCAGTTGTGGCATTCTTGATGAAAGCATTGGTTGCAGTCAGTTTAATTTCGTTGCCATCCTGATTGTGTGCTTAAGCCCAATTGAGTTAGTTCTGTTTGGGTATGAACAGGCCTATCTCCAGAATAGAACTAAGGTCCAAATTGGATTTGAATGCAGGTGTCTTCAACTGTGCATTAAAAACAGAGAAGATCCAAGATCCACAGCTCAAAATATTAGCTTGCATCTAACATAAACACAAAGCTGTTCACCTGGCAAAAAAAAGTAGCACAGGCCTGTGCAGAACCAACTCTAGCAAGAGATTTTACGGATGCAATTGCCTGGGGTACATTGGGCCACTATGTCCATAAAAATAATAATTAAGCTGCAGGATGTATTACATTCTTCAGTTTAGTGCCTGAACAAAGCTCAGAGCATTGATTAATATTTCTCTTTATGTCTTGTTTTTATCATTGAATATGGTACCTACAGGCCATTTATCACCTTTCATTTCTATTTTATTTTTATCACTGCCTCCATTAAAAGGGAATCAAGAAAGCAATGGAGTTTCCCTTCAATAAAACAATAGGAAGGCCTGTCTCCTGGATGTGTTTTTCAGATGGAAATCATCTAGGTTTAGCTGTGTTTTTATTTGAAGCTGATGACTTACGGTCATGCTGACTGATTTGCCTTACAGCGTGATTGAAGGAAGTGTGAGGAGCACTGTCTCTGGCCGTTTGCCTCAGGTTTGTTTTGTTTTAAGCAATGCTCACAACTCAACCTCTATAGACCTCGGGGCAGTGGGGGGGGGGTGTTCCGTCTCCCCACCCGAATCAGGATTGATGGCAACTTGTCCCCAGGTCCTAGGTCTGGAAGCAAGGTCTCCCAGATGATGCCTGTAGACAGCTGTGATAGAAACTCAGATGGCTTGGAATTCTCAGACCCTTTTTGTGCTCACAGTGATAATAGCATTTTCATGTCTCCCTTTAGCAGTGGGCAACAAATGGACCCAAAATCCACTGTGTAGCAAGCAAATAGCCTTGGATGTCAAGAACTCAAGAGAAGGTGCAGAAAGGGGCTGGGAGAGGACTAAAGGCCTTTTCTTCATGATCATTACTTATTTCCTGTGTATCCACATTGTACAACATGATATCATTTTCTACGTTCTGGTAGCAACCAGAAAGAAATACAGCTTGCTTAATAAGCAGTAACCTGAATTATTTCTTAATTGTTTGTTTGCTATTGTTGGCATTTGTTATTCGTTTGATTTTTTGAGAAAAGGTGCACACTGTAGCCCAGGCTATCCTGGAACTCATTATGTAGTCCATGGCTTCAAACTCATGGAAAACTCTTGCCTCAGGCTCCTAGGTACAACGATTACAGGCCTGAGCTGGCATGACTGGCTTGCATTCCTTATGGATCTCCAAGAACATGGACAAGTCCAAACCAAGTACAGGTTAAGACAGCAAGAAGGTACCAGGCAGTTCTGAGAGTGAGAGTCATTGTCGGGACCAGAGCTGGTTTCCCTGCAATGATGACTCTTGGAGCTTGTTGAGAGCAGGTTAGAAGCTGCTGCAGAAGCTCTGAGGAGGAATTAGAGAGAATGACAGGAGCCAAGTAATTACCTCAGACAAGACCCTGAAACAGGAAGTCTACCATAAGTCAGCAGATTAGTGAATGAGAGCCAGGTAGCCCTGCTGCTGGCATCAGGAGACCCTGATTCATGCAGAAAGCAAGGTCCGTTTAACAAAGGATCCTTCAGTGCAGAAAAGCAATTCAGCCAGCCAAAGGAGGAGTAAACACAGAGAACTTGTTGAAGAGGTCCTGGGAGAGAGGCAAGCCTTGTCAGCAATTCATTAGCAGTTTCATAGACAGATAAGAATGAAATTGGTTGGATCCCTAACACCTGTTACCTAAGGAAATAGGTGGAAAAAAGCAAACCAAAGGTCCAAGACCAAGGGATGGCTTTCCAAGTTTCTGGTACCAGCAGCACTTAGGTCTCTCAAGTGTTTTGTCAAATACTAGGTGGACCAGCTACACTCATTCCCCATCAGATGTCAGTCAAGATTATCCAGAAAAATTTTGGAGAAGTGATGTTTTTCATTGGCCCATTTGCCCTGTGTCTGAAGAACTCATTTGCAAGATACTTAACACAGTTTGGAGGCAATAGGGAGTGGCCACACCCCAAAATTTGGAAACTTAGATGTCAACAGGAAGCACATTGGTCCACAAATGGGTGACTTTCTTATTTGTTTAGTACAGTTATCTATCTGCTTGTGTTCTAAAGACAGCACATCTTCTGTTCTTACTAGACCTGCCTTTGAAATTCATCAGTCTACACTATACACATACCCAAGCATCACACAGATTGCTGAATGCAAATTTCAAAACCTCACGTTCGTTAAGCTCACCTGCAATGCCTGGGAGATCCTGCAGTGCTGTATCCTTCTAGCAGGTATAGATTAGAGTCCTTGAAGGATGCCTCCCTTGTCACCATAAGACTAGTTTGTCAGACTCCTTATGATGTTGGTTGATGATGTTACAAAGGAAACAGGAAAATACTTTTGCGCTTCATACTTGGCCCCTGTTGTTATAAACCCAGCAATTAAAAAGAGAGAGAAAGGAAAAAAATTAAACCCATCCTGTCTTTCTAGAAATCAAAACATTTGCTTTAAGTGAGAATTCTCAAGCTGCAAAGTGAGCAATAAAAAGCAGAATGGAACTAGAAGGAGCATGGGAAGGTGCAATACTCAGTGTGCACATCAAATCTCGTCTTGCATAAGAAATGAATTCCTTTGGCTTTTTTTTTTTAATTAGCTTAAGCAAGTACATTCAGGCGCTAACAACACAGACTTACAGGAACTGAGCCTGGCCTAGGAATCACAGGCCTTGAGTTGATGCCATGATTAAACCGAGCAAAGCACTCTATCTTGTGGTTATGGAGACATCTTCAGCAGAGGGTAGATGGCAAGCCATTCAAACATTACACCCAGGTAGTCACATCTCAGGGACCACAAAGCCTTGCTGAACTCAGGGAAGTGAGTTACATCAACCTGCTGTGCACTTAACACCCCGTCAGGCACATCTGTGTTTATTACCATCAGATACTCCCAGCTGTTCATGTTGCCTCTGTTTGATGGTCATTCTGGGACCTACCTGATGTTGAGAAGCACGTTATTAGAGAAGTAAATTCCATCCTGAAGATTGATCAAGGAAGGATGTCAACTCTGGGATGCTGGCATTGGTTCATAAAATTGAAGATTTGGCCAAGTACTGGCAATTACACAGATGGATTTATGTAGGACTTTTGACCAGGGCTTTGGAGGTCTGTTAATGCTCTTCATTAAATTATGCTTTAAAATCATTCCTGTGGTCAGGTTCTTTTGGGGTGCCTCAAATCTATAGCAACCGTTCTTCTGGGAGGACAGGGAACAGGCAGAGGCATAGCTACTATGCTGGGAAGGAAAAAGCCATGGAGATGTCAGAGTGTTCTCTTCATCAAAGAGTTCCTTACTGAGGCCTAATGAGCCAGGCACTGTGGATCTAAGAGAGAGGGCAATGTGTTTGTGCTGGAGATCCAAAGAGTACATCTCCAGGCCTAATCTCAGCCCTTCCATGCTCTGCCCTTGGGTCCCTGAGGCTTTCCAGGATCCTCAGTCCTCTGGAAATAGCCATGGAGTCCTCTGGTAGGACAGCACAGAGGTAAAGCTCCAAGACTTCCCTCCGTACAGCCTGTCCATTTCCTCTGTGAAGGTCACTAGCTTGTCTCCAGGCCTCCCTTTCTCTAGCTTTCTCTGGACCAGAGGATTGACAACTTCCTATTTGTATCCTACATCACCGTTTCCCCCCTGTGGCTTCCTAACCTCTGTCCACAGCTCTCTAGACCTTCCTTCATTAAAACATCCTTGAACTATCCTGGTTAAAGTGTGGCACCTGTTAGGACCCTGACTGGCACAGTGTCCCTGACCCAAATGAGCTCCCCAGCTTTTTGGTAGAGAAAATTAAAATTACACAATTGACGCCAGGTTGGCAAAGGGTTAGATATGCAGTGACCAGGGAAAACTGTAGGTAATCCTTGAGAGCTGTCTCTGACCCATTAGAAATATCCCTGTGTAGTCAAGCATCTTCAAAGCTGCAATGCAGGAAGAAGTTTGTCCAGGTCCCACCAGGCCCCAGGCAGTCCAGCCCACTCAGGAGTCCCACAGCTACTTATAAATTAATCACTCAAAAGTTTATATTAATTACAACTGCTTGGCCATTAGCTCAGGCATGTTACAGACTAGCTCTTAGACTTAAATTCAGCCCATTTCTATTAATCTATGTTTTGCCACGTGTTCCATGGCTTTATCTGAGTCTCATTACATGTTGCTTATTGGGCGGCTGGCTGACATCTCATGACTCAACCTTGTTCTTCCCAGAATTCTCTTTGTCTGTTTATCCTGCCTATCCTTCCTGCCTGGCTACTGGCCAATCATCATTTTATTTATCAACCAATCAGAGCAACACATATTCACAGCGTACAGAAAGGCATCCCCATCACTGCAAATAGATCACTCCCACTGTATGAGAAGCTAAGGCACCCGGGCATGTCCCCACACATGCGCACTAATGGTCTCCTTCAGTTCACTGTGGTTTGATAAGGGAAAAGAAACACCCTACCTTATTAATATGCCATTGAATTTATTAATATTCAAATTTCTTCCTGAAAGTCCATGATGTAGAAACCCAATGGGCTCGTTCCCCTCTTTAGGGTGATCTAGTCTGATCCCTCTTTGAGTGTGTGAATTGCTTTCCTAATAAACATCTATTTAAATTGTGGCTCTCTACTGAATTATTTACATCAAGAACATAAGAACTGAGTGCCCTGACCTCCATCCCCTGTAGCACAATAAAAAAGTAGGTGACCTAGACCTGGGTTCTTTGCATGTGGACACACACGTGACTCACACAATTCTTCATACTTTTCGGAGAGGTGAGGTTGTGAAGTCAATGCTGAGCCTTCTAACTTCCGCCCTGGGAGATTTCAGAGACAAAGGAAAAGAAAACACCCTGAGAATCAGCATTTCTCTTGACAGCTGAGCACATTCTCATACACATACATAATTGCCATCAGCATTACATGGTGGCACTTCTCCCAGCCAGCTGACAAGAGTGAATACTTGATGTAGCAAGTACCCAGGACACAGATGCCATTTGATATGACCAGAGATGCTCTGGTCTGTGGGGATATTCTGTTCTTTCTCCAGCTCAGGTCTGAGATATTCATGGTTAGGCTATCTTCCTGAAGCCTAAACCTGTACTTGGCTATTCTGGTACAGTCACACACTGGTCATTAGAATTGACTAAATAATCTAGTACAGATGCAAAAATATTATACAAAGGCGAAGCCAGCTGCTGTCCCTCCAAGCTACTTATCTTTTCCCATTTTACACAAAGGTACACTCTGATAGAGTTGGTTCCAATCATCAACCAAAATGAAATTCAAAGGTTGATATAAACAGAGAAGAGCCAAGTTGCTGTTGGTGCTGGCACAATTAAAATCCCATTGTTCTAGTTTGTGAGACTTGTGTCTTTCCTGGAGTGACCCAGCTAAGCCCAAATGGCTCAAAAGCCTCTGGAAGCTCCCACGGTGTTAAAAGGAGAAGTCCTAGTTGCTCTGCTCAAGGCTGCCCTTATTGTTGGGTGTGGACCACCTTGGTGAACTACTCAAAGTCTCCACAGGTACCGCAATTTCTTTTTTGGCACCTCTATTGTCAGACAACCTGCCTTCTGGGTATGTTGTTATCACTGTAGTGAAGTGATGTTTCTGACATTGTTCTTGGCAGGCTTGGTTTTCCCAGACAGTGCTTAGGGTTGAAAACATGAAAAGACCNACACTGGTTTACACACTTTTCTCTCTTGTGTGTTATATTTCAAAATAGTGCAGATGGGAAAATTATGGTTTAAAAAAAATGGGCAGGCTGAGTGTGGTGTTCATATCTGTAACCCAAGCACTTGAAAAATGGAAGCAGGATAATCCTATGCCAGCCTCAGCTACTCGGTGAGTTCGTGGCCAGCCTGCTCTACATGGACCCTGTGTCAAGATGCCAAATTAATCAATTAATCAGTAAATAAAAAACGGTGCCACTAAAGAAAGATCAGTGTTTGTATCAGTCTGCACAGGTCTGTCATGGCCAAACTTCTTGGAGATGAACTTTCTAAAAATGGATAGAATTCCTAAAGATACCAAAGTTGTTTCGCCTATTTTCTCTCTCAATAATATGCTTTAGATTTGCCAGATTTAGCTCACTAATACTCAGACCTGTGAGGAAAGCATAAGTATCTCATTTAACTTGAACCATTTGAGATTTCAATGCTTTATCTCACCCCACTCACCCCTAGCATTCAACAGGAACAAATGTGGAAGGGTCCAACCCTTTCTGAAGAGTAATCTATCCTGTCATTTGAACCACACAATGCAACATGAAGTCTTCTAGAAAGTCTTTCTCTGCCTCGAAGGTGGAGTCCATTCACTGTTTCTTTCTTGCTGATTTCATTACACACACTGGTTGAATGGTGTGTATGAGATTTTTCTAGGAGGGCAGAGGGATTGGGGACATTGCATTCAAATCTTCTGTCTGTTGCTCATCCTTGTGCTGCTAGTTCCAGAATTTTCCAAATAGATCCTGAAGCTGGGATAACTTAGGATCCCAAGTGCAGTCCAATCCTATCAACACTCTCTAGTGGTTTGTACCAATGCTTGTTTATGCTTTTTCTGTTGACCTCTATGAGGTATGTCTATAACGCCCCCATCTTGGTTATGCTCACTTGTCTACACAGTTATCCATCTAGACCCTGATGCTGTCTACACAACTTAGGAACCAGGGGGAAAGAGGCTTTCAAGATCCCCCTTTGCCTGGACTCAGTACCATTAGGTGGATTGTCCATGTAAACACAATATGAACATTTTCCCTTCTACCCTCTATTGTATCTCCTCACACAATCCCTCTAACTTCAAGAAGATCATTATTTGAAAATATTTATTTAGGTTTCTATTCTTAGCTCCTACTAAGGCCCCCACATGTCAGCAATATATTATCTTTCAAATGCCTGTATTAGTGAGTCAGAGTAGTGCAGATTCCCTTACTGACCACTCTAGTCCTCATCATAATTCAGTACACACTCATTCCAGTTTACATTGGTTCAGTGTGGGCCAGTGGGCATATTCAGGCTGATGCACCCTGATGGAGTTGTGTGGTGTCTCAGGATCCTTCCACCTCTGGGACCTAATGCATCTGGGTTTCCCATTAGATCTTCTGCATTTGTCTGTAGTTGAGGTAAGAAAATGTGTTTGGAGATTTGCACAGGCTTTGCAGCTAATCCCATAACTGGTAGGCTTTGCTCAGATATTGCTCTATTAACCTCTTAACTGCCAGAAAGTATAAAATATGTCATATTCCCAAATGTCTAAAAACAGAAGGAAATAGCAATATGACCTATGAATTTAAAACATTGCTTCAGCTACCATTTTGTGAAAGTCTATTAACTGAGCTCACCATGACTATTGATACTATAATAGTGGAAATTCTAAATATCCACAGTCAAGCAATGAGCTTCCATTTTAGAAGCTAAACATCTTCTATTTCAGGTTGCTCTTCCATTGCTGTTGTTTTTACTTTTGTGGTACAAGGGATCCAACCCAGAGCCTAAGCAACCCAGGGCAAACACTTCTACAACTGGGTCACACTCCAAGCTCTAGTTTTCTTTTCTGCAAAATTGCTACTCATTCTCCAGGAATATGAGTATCCACTGTGGTATGATTAGATCCAGGAACTGTGATGTATACCTACAATCCAGTACTCAAGAGGTTGATGCAGGACATTCATGAGTTTAAAATCAAGCTGCATAGCACAGCAAGACCCTATCAAGAGAGAAAGGGGGGAAAGAGGCGTTGGAAAGTCTTAGGTTGAAGTCAGGGGAACATTTTTTTTTGAGATTATAATATAATTACATCATTTCTCTTCCCTTTCCTCCACTCCCCAATACCTCCCCTTGCTCTCTTTCAAATCCATGGCCTCTTTTTTATTAATTATTGTTAACATGCTTATATGTATCTGCATATATATATATGTATATATATATTCCTAAATATAACTTGCTAACTCTGAATAATGGGCTGATCATTTAGTATTAGATAGCCAACGAATGTACTTTTTCCTGGGGAGGACTATTTCTCCCACTTACGACATTCCTTAGCTGCCTATAGTTCTTTGCAGAGGTTGGGGCCTTCTGGTATTTCCGTCTTCCACTTCCGCCATGTCTATTGTTGTCTCTGTTCAGCTCATGTTTAGACAGCCATCTTGGTCACACTTTATGGATGTAGCTTTTGTCGTTACAGTAGGCATGGTCTCACAGCAAACTCCCTGACCCTCTACCTCTTACAATCTTTCTGCCCTCTCTTCTGAAATTTTCCCTGAGCCGTAGGTGCTGGAATGGTTTTGTAGATGTATCCACTGGGCTCTCCAGCTCTGCATTTTGATTGAATGTGGTTTTCTGTAATGGTCTTCTATCTGTTGCAAAGAGAAGTTTTCTTGATGAGGGGTGAGGATTAAACTTATCTGTAGATATAAGGAGAGATATTTAGAATGTAGTTAGGAATTAGGTAGGTTTAGTAAATTGATAGTTGTAGGACCTCCTCCAAGATTTATGATGTTACTAGCCCTAGGTAGTTGGCTAGGTTTCCAATACCAGGCATGATATCCCTCTTTTTGAGCAAGTCTTAAGTCCAATCAGAGAGATATTGATTACTACCGAGGTATGTTTGCTAGTTCTGTACTCATAGGGGTTTTTGTGCAATGCTGGCCATTGATGTAGTTCATAGGTATCATAGTTGGGTAAGACTTTTGGTTGCTTCCCTCCTTTGGAAGATTGCCTGGTACATTCTGATACCATGAAAGCTAGTCTTCAGGGAGGAGTCATTCAAGTTAGTTCAGGCTCAGGGTCCTTTGGGACCTGTGTCTGAAGTGCATGGGTGTCACCAGCAATAGAGACTTACCTTCCACTAATGGATAGCAACCAAGGGCAACAGCAATAACCTGTATTTTTTTTTAAGGGGGGAATCTCTTGGAAAACTGTGACCAACAACTTAAAAGAGGACTTGTTCCTCATGTTAGGATTTTTGTTAGGTGGTCTTTGGCTCTCAGAGGAACTATTGTCAGACCAGATGAGAAAAGTTCATGTAAACTCTGTGTGTATGTATAAAATACGCTTACACATTTATATTTATCTGTCATATTAAGATTATTGAGATAATCATAAAATTATTTTAAATGTAGTAAATAACACCTGAAAATCCTCTATATAAATAGAGGGCAATGTAATACATAAATCCATTTTAAACAACTTTCTTTATTTTAAATATGCTTTTAAAATGTAAACGAACATGAAATTGAGATCAACTATATGGGTATGAACAAGGAAACAATAGGGCATATTTTATTCCACCCTTCTGGGCTATTTGCTGATTGTAGGCCTTACATGACAGGCATTATTAGTAACATTGTGTTGTCAATTCTGTAGAAATATTAAAATTAAATGAGCAAGATACCAGTCAAATGTGATTTTCCAGAATATTAATTAAATGGCATTCAGTACATCAAATGGTGAGAAATATCAGAGCTTCCTAGTATTCTGAGTGTAAGAAAAGAAATGGAATTCTGGAGGCCTGCAGTCCAGGCTACTCAGAGACTTCTAAAGGGCACCTGTGGCCTCTCAGCAACTGAACTCTCTACTAACTTCAGGATACCTGGGTCTTTTCTTACCTCTTCAAAGGAGACTAGATCCCACTGGTCTCTTATCCTTGGTATTGATTCTGAAGCCACAACAGCTGAGCAAAGCAGAAGTCCCATACAGATAAAACAACCACCTTCCTAGTGCAGAGGATCCCTGGTTCCTTCCTGGTGGGTCCTGTCTGTGTTAGTCCAATCCTTCCCATGTCATCAAGCTCTTCCCAGCCACGCAGCAGTTTCAGTGCCTTCTTTGTATCATGAAAGAGAAGAGAGATGGAAAAATGAATATGAAGGAATTTGGAGAGAGAAAGGAAGGTCTTCCAAAGAGCTGAGTCCTATGAAAAGCCAACCTTACGAGCCCCATGCTTGCAGATAAGCTCAGGACCTCTGTTTTCGCACTGCTCTATAGAGTGATGGCCCTATTGTCTTTCTCTTGATGCATGTACCAACTTCCATGGTTGAGGACAGCATTGTCACAAATAGGGGAGGCAAAACCCTTGGTTCTTTATAGAAATTGGAGCATGGTCAGCTTATTGAAACTTCCTGTCTTCTTCCTGTTCAATGACTTCCTTCATGCAATTGGTAGATCTGAGATATCACTTGACTTATATGACACTGTTGTTGACTTGGTATTAAAAGACTGAAAAAGGACTCTTGCTAGGAAAACTAAAATGATGACAATGGTTAAAAAGTCTAATGTTTTTGAACTTGTATTGAATAAACTTACTAGCTAAATGCTATCACATTAATTATCTTGGGTATCTTATCAATCTATTGATTTGGGTGTTATTTACTGCTATTATTATTTCCCAAATTTTCCATGAAAAATAGGAGCTCAGAAAGGTTAAGTGCCTTGTCTAAAGCTGCACAGTTTATGCCAGATGTGGGCAGGAGCTGGGTGTAGAAGTCTTTTCTACGTATCTGCATCATTGCAGAAGACAGACATAAAACAATTTTAAAAATCATGAGATTTGGCAGTATCAACTCTAAGTTGTATCCAGGATTATCAAACAGCAGAGAGAAATATGACAGTTTACTGGTTAATTCCATCCCTGGGCAGAGAGAGACTAAATTAGCCAATCCTTTACCCAGGAGCTTGGTGTTGGTTGGTTGCTTGCTTCCTT
>LZPO01009226.1:13106-25802 GCA_001675575.1 Neotoma lepida
TCAGCCCAGGCAGGACAAGACCCTCCTCCCTGCGCCAAGACTGCCCCAGGTGTCCCACCACAGGCATTGGGCTCCAAAAAGCCAGCCCCTGCACTCACTGCTTGGGGGCCCCCAAACAGTTCAAGCCAAGCAACTGTCTCAAGCTTCCAGAGGGCCCAGTCCAGCACCGTAGGGGCTCCACAATTATTGGTCCACAGTTCATGCATTTCCACCAGCCTGGTTGGCCATCTCTGTACATTTTTCCCCTCATGATCTCAATGTCAGTTGTTCATAGAATCTCTCCTCCCTCTCATCAACCACCCTGAACACGCCCGATCTCGTCTGATCCCGGGAGCTAAGCAGAGTCAGGCCTGGTTAGTACTTGGATGGGATAAAGGTTTTAAAAAGACCAGAATATCATATTTATTCATTAAGTTTGTTGCCTTTTAGATTTTGAGAGGAAAATGCTCTCCATTTCTCATGTACCCCAATTCAGTGATTCCTTCTGTGAGCCTAAGACATTAAATTAAGGGGATGTTTGTTATGGAAAGTGTTGCAATGTTGATAACTTAGGACAATTTAATGATCAAGAAGGAAATAGTTTGTAGTGAGAAAACAGTGGTTCCTCACTTCACAGCTCACTTATACCCCAGGCACGGAGCTTTACACTTTCACACATGGGTACCAAGGTTTGCATTTGTTTTTCAAAGAAATAAGAGTTCTGTTATCCTGTCCAGTTTTTATGTGCCTTTAATCATGAATGATAATACTAACATTTATTTGACAAAACAAATTATAAGTTCATAAATTGAAAATCACTTGAGTAAATGATGATATAATATGGTTTCAAGTTTGTTTATTTATTTATTTATTTATTTATTTATTTATTTATTTATTTATTTATTGGTTTTTCGAGACAGGGTTTCTCTGTGTAGCTTTGCTCCTTTCCTGGAACTCACTCGGTAGACCAGGCTGGCCTCCAACTCACAGAGATCCGCCTGCCTCTGCCTCCCGAGTGCTGGGATTAAAGGCGTGCGCCACCACCGCCCAGCTGTTTATTTATTTTTTAAAGACATGTTTGAAGTTCATATTGAGAAAACCCCTCCTAAAGAAACCACTTGTTAGAGATTTGGTAATACATTTTTATATGTTCATTTATAAAGTATTAATACTTGGGCTGAACATGGTGACATGTGCCTGCAAACTCAATCCTTCAGAGGTGGAGGCAGGAGAATCAGGACTTCAAGGTCAGCCTGGATTACATGAAACTCACACTCTNTCTGTCTCTCTATCTCTGTCTCTGTCTCTCTCTTTTTCTCTTTCTCTCTCTCTATCACACACATACACACAGAGTCCAAATTGAAAGACAAAACCAAGCAACTTTAATTTTCAATAGAAAATGCCAGAAGACAAATTGTGCATAACGTTCTTGTTCTATTAGACAAGTGAATATGTGGTTGCTGAGAATTTTAACTTTCTGGTTTTTAGTGCTGAAAAAAACTCAGGTATAGCCAGGGTAATTCACTACACCAAATACTTCACACTGAGTATTAGTAATGGTGCCAATTATAGCATCTCATATACTATGACATTTTGCATTGCACACACATTAGCTTGCACACGCATTTGTACAAGTATATCTAATTACTCTAGAAATGTTTGTTACATGGCTTATATTCAACAATGTATGTGAAAGAAACTTGTTAAGTGACAGCCCTATCACCCAGAATTGCCATCCTCAGTTACTCTCCAGTCTATTTTCTTGAGACAGTGTCTCTCACCATGCTCGGCNCTGTCCCTTTCTCATAGGCTGCCTGGCCACAGAGCCCCGATCTTCAGCCTGTTTCTGTTTACTTCACTAAGGTTATAGACACCCATGGGCGATCTCGGCAAATGGCTCCTGGAGACCCAAACTGGAGTTTCCTTGGTGGCATGGCAATCACTACCATTTGAGCCATCTCCCCAGTTCATATTTGTTGACTTTTGAACAATGATAAGATTAAGGCCCAATGACTTAAAAAAAAAAGCTAAAGCCATAATTTAAAAAATGCAACTATATTACATGCTTTAATAATACATATTTCTGATTACCTTGCAAAAAATAATCTTTTGAAGCTTTTAAAAACAAACATATGTTACATTAGAATCACCAAGTTCTCATGGTAAACTGTAGAAATGAGTAGCCGCTCTGTATGTGTTACGTAAATACACATATCTGCTCTTCTCTGCGNAGGCATTGTGATTGTGGGTCAGAGAGAGCAGGCGGAGTTCACAGAAACAGCTTGATTGAGAAGGCTGCTCTCCTTATATTGCATCTTCAACCCTGTTCAAGGAGGGAGGAGTGAGAAAGTAAAGAAAAACAATTTGTTGTTATTATGTTATGAAGTTGAAGACTAGTGAGCTCACAAGCAACTAAATTAGTAAAAGTTTCATTGTTTTCTAATTTCACTGGCAATGATATCAATGATTTTAAATCTGCACTTGTTAAATTTGTAAACAAGTTTTATAATTAATCCAGTTACTCAATCTTGGCACACTCTCCAACAATTATTCTCAGTAGGTATGTCCTGCCCTTCAATATTCATAAAGACTATAAATGTGTATTTTCTTAATAATGAAATCAAACAACTATTTCATGCTTGATGAAAAAATAAAAAGAAAGTGCCTATTACTTTCTAATCACTTAATCCAACTCTTTGAAGCATTTCAACTGCATTTATTTTAACAAATTATGTATTTGCCCACTTTGTAAACATACATATACAGAATAATTTGTTACAGTAAATAATTTCNATATTCTTTTTGTTTTTGGTTTTTTCGAGACAGGGTTTCTCTGTAGTTTTGCGCCTTTCCTGGAACTTACTCGGTAGCCCAGGCTGGCCTCAAACTCACAGAGATTCGCCTGCCTCTGCCTCCTGAGTGCTGGGATAAAAGGAGTGCGCCACCACCGCCTGGCTAATTTCCATATTCTTAACCTGTAGATTAGCCAAGGAGACATAAACACCTGAGAAGAAATAAAACTATATGCAACAGTCTGATCAAGCATCCATTCATTTTGTCTAAGACTCAAGATGAGTTTAGAAGTGGGAAAAGTAGAATTGATTTCAGGAAGACTATTTGAAATTGAACCGGACTTCCGCATTCTCCTTATGAAGCCAAACATATTAGCTATATCATTCTTGGTTTATATTTTCTTATAGTATGTGATTCAAAATCTAGCCTCAGGTAACTTTCCAGAGGACCAGTAAATCCCCAGCTTATGTTAGAGGCATAATGGTGGCTGAGCTTTATGGGGTAGTTTCTGTGCTAAGCATTACTGTGGCCCCAGCCCTTTAATATATGCTCATTTCTTCCCATCCTAGTAGCAAGCTCTTGGAGAAATAGAATCATAACTCCTATGAGACAGATAAGGAAAATGAGGCATAGGAAAAACAGTGATGAGGCAGGGATCTTATTAGAATGTGGAAGTTTATGTGCTTGTTCAGGGGACGTTCTTAATTCATGAATGTGTGACCAGGGGCAAGATCCCTGCATCTGTCCAAGCAAGGAGTCTGNGCAGAATTANACGTTCTCCAGAGGCAGTCTACCNCAGGCCCCGGGACTGCTGCTGCCGTTTGCTCCAGGCCACCCTGGTAATGCGCATACCTGTATTATACTAGAACATGAGTTTATGTTCACAGTGAGCCTCCCCATGCTCAAACTGCTCATGTGTATGTGTGTGGGGATAGAAGATGAGGCATGTCAGGGATTCCCATGACCTTGAAGTCTTCATGACATTACTCTTCTACCTTCTCCATGCACGCCTGAGAGTCACTGCAGAACAGGCTCCATGCTGAGATCCAAGAAAGGATTTGATAATTTAACAATGATTTACATTTCCTTTTCATAATTTATCTTTTTCTGTCTCAAAAATACTTTAATCCTGAGAAAAATGAGCCTCTATGAATTAAAAGTGGCTTTAATGTGGGAGAGGTGGGGTTAACTATGACACAGAAGACCACACTAACTACATTGATACATATTTTGGAAAATATATGAAGGGAAGAGTAAAACAAGAAGAAGAAGAAAAACACAAAACAACAACAAAACATGAGAATCCTTCCAGTATCTAGTAATAGCCTATGTCAGNGCAGTAGGGTTAGTTCACAGATGACCCTAAATTTCAGGCTCAGAAAGGGGTTCTTTGGAAACCTCAATACTGTCTTAAGAAATCTGAGGGCTGGAGAAATGGCTCAGTGTTTAGGAGAGATTGCTGCTCTTCCAGAGGACCCACACTCATTCCTCAGAGTCCATATCAGGCTGCTCANACTTGCCTGTATCTCCCGCTCCAGGNAGACCTAACGCCCTGGCTTCTCAGAGCATCTGCTCAGGTGCACAGACGCACACACAGATGAACTTAATTCAAAGTAAACTAAAAAGGTAAAAGATAAATTTAAGCACACAATACCCCAGGTATTAATGAAACATTAGAAGTTGATGTTGGCCATAAGATGCTGTTTCAGACTTCATCCTATCTGTGAAGAAGTGTGTCTATTTAAAAAGGTGTGGCTGTATATGTAATTTTTTAACCACAGTTCTGACCAAATAAAAGAGATTGCAAGCTGCCTAAGTGCATAAGTTAGGTCTTCACCTTCTCATAGCCCACAATAGAAGTTTCACATATACACAGGGCTGTAGGTGAATGTTTTGTGTGGGTCCCGCCAGGCCCCACATGGTCCAGCCCACCCAGCGGTCCCATAGCCACTTATAAATTAATAACTCAAAAGCTTATATTAATTACAACTGCTTGGCCATTAGCTCAGGCATATTACTGATTAGCTCTTATACTTAAATTCAGCCCATTTTTATTAATCTATGTTTTGCCACATATTCTGTGGCTTTACCNGTCTACAGGCATGNTGTTCCTTCCTCGGCAGCTGGCGTCTCCTGACTCAGCCTTTCTCTTCCCAGAATTCTCCTTGTTTGTTCATCCCACCTATACTTCCTACCTGGCTACAGGTCAATCAGCATTTTATTTATCAATCAATCAGAGCAACACATATTCACAGCATACAGAACAATATCTCCATCATAGGGCTCAACCAGGACATCTTTTACATGATTATTTTCTTTAAGGAATATACATACACATACACAGATAACTTCAGAGGTTAGGAGATACCTGGATTTTTAAAACAACTGTTTTTTTTTTTGTTACTTTCTTGGCATATTTGACTCCTTAAACTATTTTAGCATATAAACTGGAACTTATAATGTAATAGTAGCATTTTAAAGAATGGGAAGTTCCCCTGAAGCCGAGTCACACACTGCAGTTAGCACCAATCCCCCTCATATGACATTCACCTCTGTTGCCCCGTATTAGGGACACATGTCATTTCCCTTTCCTGTCTCTGTGACAAGGTCAGCAACTGTGTTGAGTTGGAACACTTAACACACTTCCAGACACTGAGTCTCTCGGGAAACTCCACAGGCTACAGCCACACCAGTGCACTTTCAACACACCATAATATCATGTATCCAAAACAGAGTGTCTGAGAAAACTGAATGCTTTGGGGTCAGGTTGACTCCTATAGAAATCTGTAAAAGAGAAGGGGCCTGATAGCCTCACCTCTCCTCAGGTGCATGTGTTCATTGTTTCTGACNGAGAATGTTAGAGGATTCATATTATCTCTGAAATTTGTCATAGCTCAGGTGAATTTTTTTACATTCATTCTTCTCTCATATATTGCATCCCTACTGCAGTTTCTCCTGTCTTCTCTCCTCCCATTCCCTCCCCCAACATCCTCTCTCCTTCAGATCCACTCTTCCTCCTTTTCCTTCTGGAGGCCTCCCAAGGATATCAACCAAACATGGCATGTCAAGTTATAATAAAACTAGGCACATATCCTCATATTAAGGCTGGAAGAGGCAACCCAGTAGGAGGAACAGGGTCACAAAAGCAGGCAAAAGAGTCAGAGGCAGTCCCCACTCTCAGTGTTAGGATCCCCACAGGAACACCAAGTTATACAATCATAACATATATGCAGAGGACATAGGTCAAACCCATACAGGCTCCTTGATGGTTGGTTGAGTCTCTCTGATCCCCTATGAGCACTGGTTAGTTAATTCTGTGGGCCATTTTGTTGTGGTGTCTTGACCTCTCTGGCTCCTACAATCCTTCTTCCCCCTCTTCTGAGGGATTTCCTGAGCTCTGTCTAATTTTTAGCTGTGGGTCTCTGCATCTGCTCCCATCAGTTGCTGGATGAAGCCTCTCTGATGATCACTATACTAGGGTCTGGTCTATGGGTATAGCAGAGTATCTTTGGAAATCATTTCATTGACTTTTCCCCCCCCCTGGTCACATTATGTCCTATCCTTGGTTTTGGGCCACCCAGACTCTGGTTCTTGGCTCTCCAGGCAGTGTTTTTCATGGCTTATTTTTTCACAATACTGAAAATATTGGAAACAATATGTATATTGATGCAAAAATCATTATTTGAATAACTTCTCAGAAAGTCCATCACTGTAAGAAGACAGGAGTTCTGATTTGGTGGTGATTGCTTAAGATTCTTAAAACACATTTGTATTCATTCTTTGAGAATTCCATACGTCTATACAATGTATTTGGATTGTATCAGTACACTAGGTCTCTGCAGCTCCTCGCAGACCAGACCCTCCTGCCTCCTGATTCCATGCCCTTCTCGTATTTCTCCGATACACATTTTAAATGTGTTAAAAGGATGGAGTCTTCTCACTTGCTTCCAAAGCAGTAATATAAGCATTTAAATGGATGATAATCATGGCAGGGGAGAAATACAGATAAATAGCAAGGCATGGCATGAAAACTGCGTAAGTACACTTAAAAATGGACAATGAAGCAGTGTTTGTTTCTTCAGAGAGTGATTTTAAAGTTCGTATGTGCTTGACTTTATAAACTGTGTCATTTAAAAACATTATCATTTAAAATGTTTTGTCTATGAATGTTAGTTATTAAGTATAATACTTCTATCCTTGGCAGTAAGGATATGTTTGAGATTTTTGGCCTCAGGCTTTAGTTCCAAAGAGAAAGTAGTTTTAAATGGAAAAAAAAAGAAAGAAAGAAAGAAAAAAGACCAAGGAACAACCTGTCCCCTTGTGACACTGAGACAACTCTTCTAATTATGAACTTGCAGTTGCTGGCAAGGTGAAGGTGAAGAAAGGAATGCACGTGTTCAGGACAATGGACAATTTCACTTNATTCTAAAGAAGAAATAACGTTACTCAATATGTAGTCTTATGAGTCCAGGGCTCATCTTAGTGAACTGTGACCTGAGCCAGTAGAGGACAAATCAGACTTGTGTTACATCTATAATTAAGCCTTTAGCACATGACCTAAATGCTCACTTGTGATTCTTCAGAGTTTAAGTCTGAAGAACTTCTTCCCTCTACACCTTTGTCAAAATGCTCGGCAGACAATAACTAGTTCTGATCCTAATTACTGCTGGCTTTAATGAAGTTTCTTTCTTCACAGTGTCATTTGTATGCTTGGGCAATTAGGAACAGTGCCTAAACCACTCAAACTTTACATTTCACTGGGTTAAATTCCCTTTAAGTACTCGGCTCATCTCACAATCATGGAGAAAATAATAAAAGCCTTCAAACTTCTTGTTTTATTACCAGCCATCTCCTGCAGTTCTTATATTCTCTCTGTACATTTTGTAGTTTCCCTTGATGAGGCATATTTTCAGTATCCTAGCCTTGATCTTTCTCTTATCTTTCTATTTGTTTGTTTAATTAAGACTGTCAATTCCTCAAGCTTTATTGCTTTTTATTGTCATGAATAAGGCTACTTTTTAAATAATAAATAAATTAATAACAAAGTCATATAGCTGTGGAGGCTATTTCAAAATAGAAGACAAAGACTGGGCAAAATGAGCAGTAGTTTAACAGAAAATTCAAAATTAAGGCTTTTCTGGTCCTATAAATTCTGATGCAAAAATAGGAACATCTGAACTCATTGTATAGCTTCCAAGAAAATGATCCTTTAATATTATATATACTTGTATGGAAAATTATTCTTACAGCTTTTAGGTGCTTTTGGATTCAATCATTCCAACTCAGCACTGACCACATGCCAGGCCCTGCAGCAAGCCCTGTGGGGGGTTAATTCAACATGTTTCTCCATTGCAGCAGGGGAGACACTTAATGCTTATGGTAAGGACTCCTTTGAGGAAGCCCACAGGATAGCTATTGTATCATTTTATGTGCTTTAATATCACTAGGAAACATTAATNTTTTTATTCAGCCATCTCTTGGCCAGATTAAATTTTTCCTCAATAGAGATAGAAAAAAAATTCTCATTTCATCATGTGTACTTTTCCACTGCGGGTTCTAAAAAAAAAATCTGTTCTTTTTTATGTAAGGAGTGTTTGCATTAAGGGAACTCAGTCTCTGTTTCATCAGCAAAGATCTTCTGGCAGTAGGCTTTACTTCTCATCCAATTTATCTGTGAAGCACTCCCAAATCTTCAGTTCTAATATATTTTAATGACTTATTGTACGTGTATGAGTGTATATGTATGTGTACCACATACGCAGAAGCCCATGAAGGTAAGAAGGTCCATGGAACAGGAGTTTGAGGGGGTTATAAAATGCCGCGTTTATGCTGGGACTCAAAACTGGTCCTCTTAAAGAGAAAATTAAGTGCTCTTAACCATTGAACCATCTCTCAGTGTATATACTAACATCACCCAAAATGATACTCAGTGCTACCCAGACTATGGAATTCTGATCTCAAAAAGCAAAATCTATTTTAAGCAATAGTCCTCACATTGTTGTGAAGGATGAAAAGATGTTTGTCACCATGATTTAAAATTTAAGCTTATATAGTAGAAGCAAAAATAAAAATAAACTAATGTTCATCACATAATTGATGGACTGACATTTTTACTAATGTAAGTAGACATGTAATACATTATTTCAATCTTCACAGTAGCCTCTGTGAATTTGTTAGCATTACAGTTTTACAGGAGCTCNGAGAGATTAAGTATTGACCCAGTTTCACATGTATTGAACAACAAAGTTAGGGTTCAACTTGAATGCAAATAGGTGTTATGAGTAAGAATCTAAGTCTTTCAAGCTACAATTTTGTGTGTAGTATAAATTATGGAATAGATCACACTGACTAAATGAACTTCAGAGAAATCCAATTCATCATTCTATAGAAATAACAACACTCAGGTTATCACCATCCTTCCTTTGCTTCTGTTAACTATGGTGCTCGCCTCCAGGGTTGAGAAGTTATGAGAATTTCACTTTATACTCTTGCATTTGGGGATATTTTTCAAAGTATTTGAGATGTTTAATACTTTTTAATTTTTTTAGGGAGTCTCTCATGTAGCCCATGCTGACCTTGAACTTGCTCTATATCTAAGGGTATACTTGTGCTCCTGAACTTCTCAAGTGCTAAGATTATAACCTGGTACAACCATGCCAAGTTTTATGCAGTACTGGGGAACCAAACCTAGGGGCTCATGCATACTAAGAAAGCACTCTGCCAACTGAACTACATTCCTAACCCNTAATTTAAATTTTATCTCTTAAAAATATTATCTCCCACCCAAAAGGTCCCACTTCAGGAATTCCACAGCCATAAACATTTGTATTGCTTAGGATGAGAAATTCTGAGTAAGTCTTTAACCAGGTCTTTGATGTCTTTTTTTCTTCTTTCTTGAAATTTTATTGGCAACAAACCTCAAGAAAGAACTAATTAGAAGATAAAAAATCCTAGTTACCTATACTCTATAACTTCATACTTTATCAAATGAGAAGAATAAATAAGACTAGTTGTGTGTAGAGTCACATCTTAACAATGTGATAGATCTATTCATTTGGGGAAATATATTTGATAAGTTGATTAAATAAAAATGAATTGGCCAAGTGTATCTTCATTTGTAAAATACTGACATTGTAGGGAAAAACTTCAACTTTCAGCTTTTTAAGAAATAGTTTGATCTTTGGGCTAATGAAACTTTAAAAGTAAGATTATTAAAAGATTTAATGTTCAGCAAAATTACTTTTTAAGCTCCAAAATCATATATACTACATCAATTCTTCAAATTCTATGTGAGTTCAATTATACCTTTGACTTTACACTGAGATGTGTATGTTTCTCTGTGGTCCTGATATTTTGAGTAAAGTGTGATATTATGATAGACATTAGGAGAGAGTTGATTGTTCACCTAGAAGTCCATAGGTACACTGTAAAAAAAGATATGTGTATATGTATAAATGTGTATAATTTATTTCTGTCTCAGTCTCTCTCTTGAATTATAATTAAATTGTTTCCTTTATTCTTTTTCTTTCATTTTCTTTTTTAATTAAGAAATTTTTATTCATTTTACATACCAACCACAGGTCCGCCTCTCTTCCCTCCTCCTGTCCCTGAGCCTTNCCCCTCAATTGTTTCTAAAATAAGATAAAGTGCCCTATAAAAATTTAGTTTTCTAAATAAATCTTATATAAGTAGGAAACTCCTCAAATTATTTATTTATGAAATATTCACTGGTTCATTATTAATAAATGGTAGAAAATAGAAAGTAATCAGTTGAAGGCCTAGCTCATTTGAGAAACAAAAGGTAATTAAATTTTGACAAAACTTTAAGAAAAGGAATACTGAAAATGGAATGTAAAAATTATAATGAATAATGGGGAATGTTTCTTTAGCCAAGAAATATTTGCTATGCAGATTTTGAAGGAGAGGTAGCAGTATTTGGGTTGGGCGTTGATAGAGAACACTGCTCCCCTAGACTGCAAAGACTGGAAGGATCCTGAAAGAAATTCCATGCAGAATTACACAAGCTCTTAAAGGTGTTGGATCGAGAGCAGGTAGAAATTACACCATACGGACCTTGGATAAAAATTGCTAGTTTGTGTGAAACCAATAGGAAAATTCCTACAAGCAATCAGATAGCAAGGTCTGAAGGTGACACAAGAGATCTGGGATATCCTTCCGGAATGCTAAAGCAATCAAGCCCACGTATACACAGCTTTGTTTGAACAGAGAGAAAGAAAAACCAGAGGTTTTGTTTGGAATTAGGAAGCCAAATTGTTAATTGAACAAATTTCTACTTTCCCTTGGTTGTTTTAGCATACTATAGACACATCTTTGCAACTCACGCTCTGTACAGGGTGGGAACTATAGTGTCCCACTCTCCAGGGGGGCAATGTGATTTCAATATTCCATGGTAACTAAGTAAAGAACACTTTCAATATAATATAATTAAACATTATGGGAAAGAACAGAGTAAGGTTCTTTGTGACATTTCAATAAACATGCTAGCAAGCAAAAATACACAAATGAAGGTCACATTTGCAATTTTTATAAAAGTGTCTACATTTTAATTAGGTAGCTGATAAATGTCACTGACCAACTGTCATGTTAGAAAAGAAGAAAAATGTCAGCTAAAAAAAAAGTCACTTTTTTGCATTGTCATGAAATAAAAAGTCATAGCCACAGTTAAGTGTGTTCAACACGAAGNTAAGTGGGTTTAATGACAATCTCAAACAGTTTAAGAAAAAAAATATTGTAACAGCAGCAAGGATACTTGCAGTAGTGTTCTGTGCAGTCGTTTTCCTCTGCTGTAGAAGCACACAAAGCCACACTAAACCTGCGTTTGGGGTGCATGACATAGCACTCAGACTGCTTTAAAGTATCTATGAAAGTGAACTTCAATATGGAAAAAAGGAAAGCCATTTGATACATGGTTTATTTTGATTTTATTGATTGTGTGTAGGTAAGTTGGACATGGGCATCACAGTTCTGCAGATAGAAGTTAAAGACAAGTTGAGGAAATGGATCCTCTCCCTCCCCCACCCCCATGAGGGTCCCCAAGATGGATCGCAGGCCCTTGACTTGTCAGCAGGCCTAATGAGCCACCTCTTCACTGAGCCACCTCTCTGGTCCTTGGTAAATGACTTAATGAAGAAATCTGTGCATGTGGAAAATGCGACATGTGACTAACAGTCAAAATCAAGTTAAGTTATAAAATGATGTGAGGTTCAGCAAGCACAGGTACAAAATAAAGGAAAGTTTTGTCTCTAGTGATCATCTAGTCAAATATGCAAAGGATCTATAAATATTAACAAATATATTGTTCTCTTATAATGTCAGAAAGAGGATTAAAGTCAAAATCACTTGAAAACAATTTAGCAATAAATTTTTAAGCAACTTTATTTAATATTTTGTATGATTTTTAAAAGATGTATTTGTTTTATATGTATGAGTGTTTTGCCTGAATGTACTTTTGTGCACCACCTGCATGCCTGGTGTCCATGGAGATTAGAAGAGGGTGTCAGATCCACTGGAACTGCAATTATGGATGGTAGTGAGCTATCAGGTAGGTTTCTAGGAACCAAACCTGAGTCTTCTGCAGGAACAAATGCTCTTAACCACTTAGCCATCTCTCCAGCACTTTTAGCAAGAATTTAATATTCAGATGCTCCTGTCATCACAAGGAAGAGGATATATTTCAGGGATATTTCTACAACATCGTGTGTAAAAGACAACTCACTTAATCAGAGGGGTGTGGATATATAATGTGTATCAATTTGGGTAAAAATGTAAATTAGTTGGGCATAGTAACATACTCCTTTAATCCTAGCACTTGGGGCAGAGGCAGTCAGATCTCTGAGTTTGAAGCTAGCCTGGCCTATGTAGTGAGTTCCAGGCCACCGTGTGTGTGTGTGTGTGTGTGTGTGT
>LZPO01009227.1:0-11520 GCA_001675575.1 Neotoma lepida
TTTTTTTCAGACAGAGCCTTACTCTGTAGCCCACGCTTAGAAATTTACATAGAGCTTGGCATCAGTTTGCATTGAATCCAGACCAGGCAGGATTAGTGGTGGGCTGCAGGAGGACAGTGTGGGGCAAGAGGAAGTAGGGTGGCACCAAACATGAGACAGTGATGCCACTCTAATGCCCAAGCTGCAGTTCTAGGGCAGTTTCTGGGATGATCGTGGGTTTGAATAAATGACCTCAAACTTGANTGACCTTTGGGTCATCCAAGTTGTTGAGCAAGAACTTGTATATTTAATACTTGACTCTGAAAAAGGTTCATCCTGGAGGTACGCTCTNGAAACCATGGATACCTTGATCATTATGATTTGTGGATGTAGACCAGTTCCATCTAAGGAGAGAGTGTATATAATAAACCAGTGCTTTCAGTCAAGCTGTGAGGACCACTAGTAGTAGGGCCTGGTGGAAGCTATGGGTGGTTCTAGAAGTGCTGGGAAGGTAGTGTTTGAAACCAGGCATGATAAGCAGTGCTAAGCCTGCCCAGGCGGAGACTTAACAGATGTTCACTGTGTTTAGAGACCTTAGGAAGAGGTGGGTCAGAGTGAGTTGAAGTGTGAGCAGGAAGTAAGGCTTTGGACAAAGGGAAGATAGGTTTGTCTGCAAAGAGAAGAGAGAGCAAGGGGCACCAAGGCTCTGGGAGGTTTACTTCTCTCTGTGTGTCTGTCCATTTGTCCCCCTTCTCCCAGAGTCACTTGAACATGTCTGAATGTTAAAAGCTGGTGGAAGAGACAGCACTCACTTGTGTCATAGTGACACATGCTATCTCCTTTTTGGTGGACCATCCCAAACCCATCTGCTAAAAGCACACTGAAGACAGATGTGCATAGGAGGTGGTGCAGCCATAGTTGTGTGTAAGATAGGAAAGNACTCTTCTCTCATCTCTCTGGCAAGAGGACTTGATGTGCAGGGGCACCCTGTGAGTAGGGCACAGAGGGTCATAGGAGAGGGTGCGGTATGCCAGTTCTGGGAGGAGAGAGGAGGATGTATAATATACAGTAGACTCAAAAGACAGAATTCTGAGCATGGCTGTGGCTACCTGGGGATAGCTCCATCTGTGACTCTGCTGCTGTGCTGGGCAGTCAGATCCAGACACACATGAGACACCTCGACTCAGGCACAGCTGGGTTTTAGTAGATCTGGAGCCAGGTGAGATAACAGCATTGATGAAGAGGTCAGTCCACTGAAGGACAGTGACATGGAAGTGACTGANATGAGACCTGAGGAGAGTTAGAGGACTGGTAGGTTAGGGGTCATGGGCCATGATGCTCCCCAAACTTTTTCTCACACACAAACACATATGTGTTATATGTTACATGTATGTTACTAAGCAGAATTTACTAAGTGCTGTGTGTAATTTCTTTTAACACATAGTTGTGTCTCACAGCTTGTAATTCAGGATGCACTAGTAGTGATGGCTTATGGTGACAAAATTCTGGTGAGTCTGTAGTCTAGTGGGCTGGGAACCAGGAGTAGGTGAGTAAGTAGGAAGGCGAAGAAACAAGTGANAAGCAGGGCCTACAGTGTTGATTCTGGAAGTGCCATATTTACAGGAGGTATAGTGTCTGGAGTAAAACTATGGGAATGAATAACTTAGGTGAGGTTGAAGGATAGATCATAGGAGTTGGATAGCCCAGGATGGAGAGTCTGTCATTGGGTCACTCAGGAGATGGTGAGACTTAGAGAGAAGGAGAGGGAGACGCAGGTGGATGAACCTAGTGCATGTAGCAGTGTCAACAAAAGGATGGNGGACAAGGAAGAAAAGTAATGAGGAGAGGGTGGGAGAGCTGGAAGTTCAGAGCCTCAAGGAAACAGGTCAGAAGAGTGGAAAGCAACAGTGCTGGAGCATTGAGAAGCTGCTGTCCAGGAAGGTGTCATCCTCTTGGAAACAGTGGCGCAGGCTTCTTATTTGTTGAAGACCTGTTGCCTCTAGACAGGCTCCAGCACTAACTTTTGCCTACACTGACAGCTCTTTGTGCACACACACGGATAAGGATAGCTGCTGAGGAAGTCTGGTAAGCACTAGCTGGGTTTTGGATAAAAAGTAGGTCCAATGATGTGCATGAGAGGACTTTGGAGTTGGATGCCACAAGCAGCATTTCCAGTCGGTTTTACAGAGTCACAATTCCTGTGGAAATGAGCATTTTATCCTGACACTTGTTAATCTTAATTACAGAGTTGCTCTGTAGTGGATGTGACCCTTCTGGATGAGCACAGGAAGCCCTTTTGGTGTGTGAGTTCTCCNGTGTGCATGAGATCTGCTGCCTACCCCTCTGAGGGTCCTAATTTCCTGGGGCACACTTACTATGTGGACTACATGGACACAGAAGGAGGAGTGCATGCAGAGCTAGTGTGGATCGAAGAGACGGAAGAATACTTCATTGTCAGCCTGGTCCTTTACCTCAGTGTAGAAAAAATAAACCATTGGTTTGGGACAAAATACTGAGTTTTGCAGTAAGTGGAAAAGTCTTGTTACTAGTGAGCTGTTTATTTTTTACAACTTTGTTCTTATTGAAAGTTAAAATAAAGCCTATCCATGGCAAGCNGTCTAGTGCCTTCTTATTTTCTATTAGAAAGTATGGTTTGTGAGTAAAGTTAGTGTTTGGAAGATTAAAAATTTAATAGCACATGCCCCAGGTGAAGATTCATGTAAGACAAAAACAAACAAAATACTTGGAAGTCTTTCTAAACACATGGTCATGTGGTCTGTGTGAATGTGTGCACAATAACAGGAAAGAGCAAGTGTGACCTCAGATTGGGGCTCAGGTTAGGAGAGGCCTAACAGACAGCTGTGGGAGTGGAGGAGGGGCTATAGACTAGACAGTAGTCTTCCTGGTTCTGGCACCAAGTTCCATGCAACAGCATATAGAGGATCTGAGTGAAGGGCAAATAGGGAATCTTTGCCATACTTTTGCAACTTAGTAATTCCAACATGAAAAGTTAACAATAAAAGCTAATACTGTCGATACCCCGTCACTGTACTTCCTGTCCTCCGTCTTAGGTACTTGGGTTCACCCTGTCTGCTCGCCTTGACCATGGTTTCCCCACTAGAGCTTTGCTCTCTGCCATTAGTGGCTGGCCAGAGCTATGCTGAGGAAACACAGCTACAGTCAGCTTGCCACACCATGGCACTGGGGCAGTGCACTGCCTGGGTGTCAGCTGAGCATTACAGGAGAATATTGGAGACACCTGAGTATCCCATGTGACATGGGAGGTCTTCTCTGGGCTTCCACTCCCTTTATGTGACATTCTCTTGCACAGCCTTGGACTCAGGGTCAAGAGATCATCCAACCTTTGCTGTGGTTACTGTCTGGGGAGAGAGAAACCCTAACCTGGTCTCACTGGGCTGGGAAGGGATCGACATGTTTAAGACAGACCCAACTTAACCCTTGGGCATTTTGCTTTGTTTGCTACATTGGATATGAAATATATTGGTTTTTACATATGACTATATTACATGTGAATATATTCATGTGAATATATAGGAATATAATAAAAGAATATATTTTTTCCTCTATACTCTTTCTGCCTCTGTTTAGCCAGTGAGCTCTCTCTGGTACACTTGCTTGGTCTTAGCATATGATGCCCTTGTTGATGTCAGGACATGGTGTGGGACCCTCTCTCCATGCTGACTAGAACCTCTGAGCTAATTAGTCTTTTCTTATATATTACCCAGTCATGGGTATTTTATTATAGCAACAAATGTGCCAAGACACCATGTGGTTATTATATGTATTGAAATTAAGTTTTCATATACATGAAAAAAAGCATTTGATAATCATACTCCTTTGTCAAGAAGAAAGCCCTTTGTTTGCAAAGCAAGAGGATTGATTACAGTGGGGCATCTTGGATAACAGAGAGCTCCACAAAGCAGGGCTCATTAAGTTGAATTAATTCAAGAAAAGTAACAGGTGCAAACTCTTAATTATTCAGTTGGCAAAGAAAACAAGTTTGAGTTACACACCAGAAAAGTATATCCATCCCTAGTGGTGGGTAAAAGGTATTTAAAGTGTGCTTAGATGCAAAATATTATCTGACTTGAAATCCGGTCAAAGANCTGATGACCTTTTTGCCAAGAGATGTATATAGGCAACCTGATAGTTGTCTCTTATTTTAATAAGGTCTGCTTATAAACCTAATAATTACAAATGCTCAAGAAGTAAAGTGCTTAAATGGAAAAATCTGTGTGAAGTATTTCCCTGACGCTTGTAAAGGAATTGTGCCTTCGACAAGCTGGTCTGGAGACAACAGTGCATTTGGTATTGGGATAACATCATTTGGTCTTCAGTCTGAAGAGCTTCTTGAGTTTCCCATGACTTTCAGGAATATCNTTTGGATTTTTTAGCTGTAGTAGACATGACTTAGATTGCTGTTGGACAGGTGTGAGCTGCAGAAGTCACAGGCACTTCCCAGCAGGATACTAGAAGGGAAGGGCAAGGAGTAGGGNGCCTAGGAAATGGATGTAACACTAGAACCCTGAATAGTGGACCTCATGGATCCACCATAGCTGAAGCACAGAGCCGAGACTAGGCTGGTNAGGGGCAAAACAGGCTGAAGGCACGGCTGCAAATGAGCAGGCCCTGGGTCAGTCAGCAGTTGGTGAGTGCCAACATTGGTCAGGCTCAGACTTCAGCTCGGCAGCACAGTGCCCCTTTCATTCTGGAAGTCCTGTGTAAAGGAGAGGACATGGGCAGGGAATGGGCAGATGCTGAAAGGTGCCTGTGGGGTCGGTCTAGAGAGCATTGCATGGTGAGGTCAGGTCCTTGGCCCACCTGTCCAGGGATTTGCTCACTGCTTGCTTTACCTTCTGGTTTCTAGCCAGTTGTGAAAAGGACTCAGAATTTCCCCAAAGGCCAGTGTGTGTTTACTCACTGACATACGTGCTTGCCATAGTGAAGTGAGATACACTCATCTCTATGGTTCTAATTATGAAAAGTGCTCTCAGAAGTAAGATAAAACACAGGTGATTTCTCACTGACGAGGTTGGCTGGGGAGGAAGTGAAAAATTCACCATGAAATAATAGTAGCTTTCTGTTTTAATAATTGAGAGCTTATTGAGTGCCAGGCACTATGCAGTAGTATTACTTACAGTTTTAAAGCTCTCCTTAAACCTTATGGGTAGATGGTATAGTAATGATATTTTACCACAAGTTGTTGAGCTGTGAAGTTAAATAACCAGAGGAAAAGAGCACATCTGGTGAGGGCTGGGATCTCCTGGGTCCTGAAGCCTAGGCCTGATCGCTAAACCATACTTCCTGTCTGCTCTGGTGCTGGGGGCCAAAGATCTATCATGAACATTGACCATACAAGGAACTGTGAGTACATAGGTATTTAGCAGAGTGCTAAAAGTGTCATGAAGCTAATTCAGTAATAAACTTGTTAAAAGAATTGTGTTGTATAAAACCGATGTCCACTAACACAGAACTGAGACTACTCAAGTCTATAAATAAGTACCAGGTAACAGCTAGGGACNTGGGTGGGTGGGGCTTCTAAATTCCACATTTTCCCTTTAGGTAAGAGAAGTACAAATAGAGCTGAACTCAGAACGGACACAGATGATTGTGGCAAAAGTGAGTTACTTTTAAATAGATGGCATGGGATTAGTTGTAGCAACATCTGGAAGGAGAAACACTGTAGTGGTATTTGCTCTGCCCATGATCTTGGGCTATAGGGCTTACGGAGGCAGTGCTTCCTCTTGAGAAGGAGTACATGACCTCTTGAGAGGGAGAAGGGTCACAGGCCCCTTCTCCTTGCTCCTGCCTGCGAGGTGGATTTGCTCCAGGTCAGATCAGAGGACGACTTCAGCTGTCTACTCCGTTCTGTATTTGTGAGTGTATTTCCTCAATTTATCTTAATAAATTTCCCTAATACTTCTTAAACAGACTCCTGTGGATTTATCGCTTTAAAACACCTACTTCATGCCATGCCCAAGGGCATGTTCCAGGTCTGTTATAGACCCAAATGTGTAAAGCAAAGTAAGAAAGCACCAAGATGACAATGTGGCTAGCCTCCAGCTCTGCAGTGCAAAGACTACAATGTGGCTAGCCTCCAACTCTGCAGTGCAAAGACAGATTGCCTGAATAAAAGATGGTCAAAGCAGCTGGGAAGATGGCTCAGTGGGTAAAGTACTTTCTGCCCAAACATGAAAACCTGAGCTCAGATCTCTAGAGCCCAGGTGGAAGTTGAGTGTCATGGTGTCCATGTAGAAGTTGAGTGTCATGGTATACGCCCATAGCTCCAGAGCTGGANGAGGAGGAGCAGAGATGGGATCCTTTGGGCTTGGTGGCTAGGAAATGCAATCAAAACCACAGCCAAGTAGCCCCTGGCCTTCTGGATATTGTCAAAAGAACAAGACACAAGTGTTGGTGGGGATGTGCAGAAGTTAGAATGCTATTGGTAGGGATGTGAAATTGTGCAGCCACTAGGAAAAACAGCATTGAAGTTTCTAAGATTATTGAAAAATAGAACTAACATATTACTGCAATCCTATTTTCAGCTACTTACTCAGAGGAATTGAAACTAGGATATTGAAGGGACATCACGTTCATGCTCATTGCAGCACAATTCTTAGCCACGATATGAAATTAGCCTCCCTGATCATGGATTAAGGTATCTCACACACACACACACACACACACATAACACACACACAAACATATGCTGAAATTTTTTTGTTTTGTTCAGAGAGCTATGTTTTACTTAAGTTGTATAAGTGAGATTCCTATTCATCTTCCCCCTCACTGTTTGATTTATGGCAGACATTTTTCTATAGGCTAATCCATAATCTAAAAAGATTTTAGCCTCCCCTTTTGAACCTTGAAAAATACATGGAGGAACCTAGAAGACATTATGCTAAGTGATAAGCCATAGATGGACAAGTTCTGTACTGTATTATTTTACTTGTGAAATATAAAAGACAGAACTCACAGAAACACTAGAATGATGGTTGCCTAGAGCTGCATGGAGGCAGAGGTGGAAACTTGGTATTCAAGAGTATAAAGTTTCAATTAAGCAAGATGAGTAAGTCCTAGAGGTCTGTTAGTACAACAACTTCTCTATAGTGATACCGAGTTAAGCACTCACAGATTTGCAGACAGATCCCTTTTCAAGTGTTCAAAGGAAAGACAGCAGAGCAATAGTCTCAGGTACCAGCTTCTGTGATGGGACACTCAGGTAACATTCTCTCTCTCTCTCTCTCTCTCTCTCTCTCTCCTCTTCTCTCCCTCCCTCCCTCCCTCCCTCCACTCTCTCCCTCCTCTTTTCCTCCTCTCTTTCTCCTCTCTGTCTCTCTCACTTTCTGTCTCTTTCTCTTTGTGCATTGTATATTTGCCTGGTGCATGAGAATGTGCAGGTCTGTGTGTGCATGTGCACACAGAGGCCAGAGGATGATGTTGAATATCCTCTTCTGTTGCCTTCTGACTTTATTTTTCAGACAAGATCTCCACTGAACTGGAAGCTTACTGTTGGGCAGGAAGATCCCAAGAGCTGCCCATTTCTGTTCCAGTACAGAACGGCAGGTACCGCCATGCTGGCTTTTTATGTGTTCTTCATGTGTACATAGTAAGTAAGCGCTTATCCACAGAGCCATCTCCCTAGCCCTCCTATATATAAAAACATGGGTGTTCACTTTTCTCAGGAAACATATCCTCTTCTGACAGGTCTTGCTGGAATATTTCTCTTCGCACTGGACCAACTTAGAACCAACATCTGCATCTCAGAAACTTTTAGAAACTATGAATCAGCAGTCAAATTTCCCCATTGTAGATATCTAAAGATTTCTAATTCCACCTGGTGCCACCTCAGCTTGCAAAGGAGAACCTGAGGCAGGTTCCAAGGCACCAAGAAGCAGCTGTTCAACTCCATACATTCCCTTCAGGGCCCCACAGTGAAGGAAAGCCTTAGCCTGTGAAAACAGCAGAGTAATTGGCCTCTCCCATCCCCTACAGTGATGTTTTCTGTGGTCCTTATTAGTAAAATTTAGCCACTGAGTAAATAAAAGTTCACATAGGAACATGAGACCTGGAAAAAAAATGGTTACTTAAGAACATGCTCAGTGGAAAATATTAATTGATGAAATTGATAAAGATCAAATAAATCTGTATTGTAAAATTTACATTTTATATATAATATATATTTATATATAGAATAGCTTGTAATATATTACATATAATATATGTATATTTTATATATAATTACATATATGTATATATATTATATTACAAGCTATTTACTTATGTGGTCTAGGAAGCAGGTCAAAGGATTTTATTGGTTTAATNGTATTTAATGTTGCTATGATTCTGAGAAAGATGTTTTATTGATAAATAGTCTAAACATTCTCAGGATTGAAATGGTGGGGTTAAGAATTACTGAACCCTTTGTATTTATTTGAAATGCCAAGTACTTAAGTGTAGTGTGCTTTAAGCTAAGTAAAAATTGCATATTTTTCAATAACAGGCTAGACAGAATAATAACCAAATAAATGCGATTGGATTTGTTGATGTACAATTATGAATGTCTTTTACTTGTAATTCTATTAATGTTACTATAATGTGATAAAATATTTAAAATCAGACATTTAGTTCATGGCTATATTAACTCCATTACTAAATTCGGCTATGACTGGACTGTGGGGCCTGCAGTAAGAACTNATGGATTTGTTCACATACAACACAAATTCCAGGAGTCCTTAGTTCCCCCGGCTCTTATGCTTTTCTGGGACAAGCAGATCTTTTTGCATTTAGGCAAGAATTATGGTTGTCATGGAGTAAGAGCTCCAGTGATAACCTGCATATCCATCCACAAACTGCACCTCCCTGTTTTCCTGTAACAAGACACTGCCTTTCTGTAATGACACTCTGTTGGCCACCATTCTGCCATTTAATTGCTAATTTCCCCTATTATTGGTTCTCCTTAAGTGGTGGATGGCCATTCAGGAGAACTTTGTGTCTGAGGAGGCTCCAAAGTGGCTGCACTAATGTTTCTGTTTCCTGCTTGCTCCATCTTCTGCAATCACGGCCCTTGCAATGCTGACCTTAGAGGAGTAGTGTTTGCCCTTCCCAAGGAGCTATGGGAGCACACAGACAACTGCATAAAGGAGGCTCTCAAAGCTCTTGTAGGGAGAAGTCTCCGGATACTGAAACATATTTCATGCAGGGTCAAGATAAAAAACCTTCCACAGTGGCATTAGAAGTCCATGAACAGCCCCACTATGGGAGCAGGTGACGTGTGCGGTCCCTGGGTTTATGTGAGCATTTGTGGTTATTCTTTATGGGTTCTATAAATTAGGGGGCATGAGTCAGGGTTCCCTAAGAGGAACATAACTTATAGAATGCGTGCGCACACACACACACACACACACACACACACACACACACACACACACACACAGAGAGAGAGAGAGAGAGAGAGAGAGAGAGAGAGAGATTCTCTATATAGAATCTCTCCACCTATCTGTGGGTGTGAAATTCACTCACCAATTTTCTGTAAGGACTCAACATTGGGTTCTTTATGAAGAGTGGAATCCATCTTCTTGAACACATACTTAGCATTGCCCTGGCTGCCCTGGAAAATGGTGAAATCACTGTATAGATGGACACATTCCCTTTGTCACTGAATTCAACACCAGCTCTGGGTACCGGCGCTTACCTTCTGCCAGGGTTGNAGCTGATAACCTATGTCTGAAGGACAGGTTNTTGCTCATGTGTCACTGCTCTCTCAGAACCACAGGAAGGAAACCCAATCTTCTCTAAAGGAGCCAGTGGCCCTGAAGTGAAACCGNATACACCTTGTGCAGCAGCCTAGGGGTNGTATATGTGAAGCTGGTGAGGTNTGTGCGTGCATACCTTGAAGGAGTCCTGGGATATGGGTGTTATTTTTAATTGAGCTTGTCTGTGTAGGAAGAAAAGTAGAAGGAGGGGGTGGACAATTGGAAGAACATGGGCNAAATCGTCTCTTTCAGTGTTCACTAGCCTGAGTGACTGAGCTCAACAGTTTATGCCAGAGCATGAGTGAGTTCTATAATGTGGGAGACAATGTTAGAGATGCCAACAGTAGAGAAAGAGATGTGACAGAGAGAGGCAGGAAGAGGAGGTGAGAATCAGAAACAAAGAGAGACAGGGTCTACAGGGTAGAGAGGGGAAGAGATCAGGAAAGTGGTCAAAGTTGGTGAGTGGGCAGGTTATGTGGTGCGGGCTGGACCCCCAGGGCCCTGAGTCTTCCTTTTCTTTGCTCAAATGGATCCAACTATTCTAATAGCCTTGTGGTGGTGAGTGGTGGTGTTATTCACTTAGATACTTTTGATACGTTTGTGAAATTATTTTGTTGTTTTTTGATGCTCTTTGGTNCTTCACACTCTTAATGAATGCATGTCTCATCTGGCCCACACCATCTAATGGCAGTGTTTAAATAGGACATTTCCATGGTTGCCATAAACACTTGTTCAATGTAGCCAGCAGTGAAGGCCCACTGGCAATTTTTGTATGAAAAGCTGATATTTTCTCTGCAGCAGTTCAGGGTCATAATTTGGAGAAATCATGTTCAGAGATTGAATTTTTGTAGTTCACCATGCCTTTTTTTCCTAAATAAGTTCACAGCAGCACCGGTTTGAGCTCACACATGAAATGCCTCAAGACACACATTTCTGCCTTTAACATGCCCCCAGATATGTAAACTTCATGCTGTTCTGGCCAGTAAGAATGGGGTGGAAACATGTTGTGGACAAATGCCAAAGGCTCCATCTTCTGACCTAAGCCTAGGCCATCAGGAAGGCTTTGTGTCTTAAAGCCTGGCTTTGACNTTAAAGGCTGATGCTGTTGGTCTAGGTTAAGCTGGGCTCTGCCATTCATTGGCCCTGTGTCCTTAAGAGGGTGACTTAGCTTTTCCATGCCCTGGTTTATTAGTACATGTCTTAGAGGTCACAGAAGTGCTTGACTAATGGGATTGTGGGAGGAATAATGGCTTTCTACATGTCTAGCTACTGATCTATGAGTACCCACTGAACCTGCCCAGAATTCACCTGGGANACAACTGGATAGGTGTTGTGGGGGGTAGGGGTAGAAATTGCCACCCTTAAAATAAGAGCCAGATACCGCTATCCTTGGTTTGGGAGTGATAATTATTGTTCCTTAAACCTCTGANGACAGTTTGAAGTGGCCCTCATGAGTGAGTGCATTTTAGGGTTGGGGGTCCAGAGAGTAGCCTGGGTTTCAGAGCAAGAGCCCTTTCATTCTCCCTCAGAGATGGACAGCAATAGGCTACACCTACCTCACAGCCTGCACTGTCCCTTCTTCTGGACCAGTCTTTGCAACTGCAGACAAGAAGTTCAAGGAACCCTCAGCTCCTACCCCCCNACTCGGGTGGGCAGTTCAAGCTTGCCTGCTCCTGAGAGTGCTTCCTGAGGAAACTCGGGAGGCTTATGGGCTGATGCAGAATGACTACTTAGGCATCTCTGGGGAGATGGTTTATCATTTTGT
>LZPO01009230.1:0-25689 GCA_001675575.1 Neotoma lepida
ATAACAGTAGATTAAATTGAACTTTAACCCCAGACTCTAAGAATTGGGCTTCACAGCTACCGCACATGTTTGGACTAGGTCAATGTGTAGACCTTTCAGGATTCATGAAATGTAGTCAGTAGGGAAGCCTTGGCCTGACATCCATTTTCTCTGTAGACAGGTTGGATGTCTGGAATTGCTCCCATCAATGTGGATAGCCTGGTTTCTGTGAGAATAATGGTGCTGAGTGTTATGCAGTAGTATTAAATTACCGAAGACAGGAAAAAGCATGAACAGTGAGAGTCACAGCAAAATCAGTGGTGTGGCGGGAACAGTCTCACTGGCAGAAGCTTGGGTTATAGAGTATTTGCTTCCTAGAACTCTAATAAGGGGACAGCCTAACAAAGTCCCACTTAATTTGCATAGGTAGGAAGATCTGGGTTTGGTGAACACAGGAATGACATAAATGACTCTATTACCAAATGGAGTGATTAGTTAACTGAACTAGAAATGCAATAGCACAATGCCCAGCTGTGTCAGGTGAGGGATACATCTCCTAATAATAGGGTCATGGAGTTCAAAACAGTAAACAATAGAAATTAAAAAGCAGTTTCAGGAGAAGACTAACAGCACAGCAGAACTCCCTGGAACCTTGATCTTAGACTACTCAACTCTCAAAACTGGCAGAAATGAATGCATCTTGTTTAAACCACCAAGACTATGGTAATTTATTACAGCAGCCTAAGCACAGCTGGCAACATAGGTCACACTTTGTTCTTTGAGACAGCCAAAGTAGGGGGGTGGGTGGCACAATTACTTGATAATATGTCAGAATGCTATTCAAAGGGAAAGTAAATAAATTTTAAGCAGTAAGGCTCAATTTTATTTCTTGCATAGGAAAAATGTCAGGAGTTTGTCTAGAAAATCCAGAGGATAAATTCTCTTTATGTGAATTCTGTCCAACTAGTCAAAATACTAATAGAAGCATCATGTCTCTTGTGTATGTTCTCCATTGCCCAGATATTTTATTTCTTAGTAATACTAACTGCAGCTAATATGTATCAAAGGATCATATAAAATGCTTCTGCTATACAATAAGATGAAAGAAAAGACTATTTCTTTCTTTCTGCATGTTCTCCATCTCTGTCCTCTTAAATTTATCCTCCCAAGTGTGACCTTGTAGTTGGCAAGAGCACAGTCAGTTATTTCAATGTGAAGCTTGCTTCATGCACATGTTCTCTGTGGACTCCACAATTCGTAGCAATACTGTAAGACCTGCCATTCCAATCATGAAGGTTTTTCTTGATGAATAGAGATCTCTTCCCTACTTACCATCTTGACGTCATTCTGTTCGATTTCATAAAATGTGAAAAGAGGCTTCTTTCAAGAGGTTATTATTGTTTCTTTTGCAGTCCACTGGCTGGGAATGAGGTTTCCCAGTGATTTAATTTTGCTGTGCTTCCAAACTTGGGTTTAATTCTATCCATCCCAATGGGTGTCACAGTAAAAAATGACATATTACTATGAAAATGAGCAGTGTTACTATAAAGTGGATGATACCTTAGATAATTTGATTCAAATCATTTTCTACTCTGAGAGTTTTAATGACCCAGTATCAACTGTAGGAATTTTGAAAACAGTTACAAAATACAGAAGTATCACTTGGGAAGGTCAGGCTGTACACTAGAAATTATCTCATTGGGCAGCATGACACTGGCTAGTGTTCTTTGGCTCACACATCCCCAGTTGGCACAAAGAATGAATTAGCCCAATAATTTCAGCCAACTATGATGGAGTGGGCTCACATTAAGCATGCTGTAGAGATGAAATTTAAAATCGCAGTCTCCATGAATTAATTTGTAGAGAGGAAAGTAACTGTATTTTGGGCTCAGTTGATGCTCATAATGATATGGCACTGCTTTTCTTACTATGTGGAGACCTAAACATGACACCGGTAACCTTGAGGTCAGTAATGTCTAGCCAGACAGTACAAATACCCCTCTCCAAGCATGCTCACACTTGGATTGCAGTGTGGGTAGCTGCAGTCCCTCTTCCCCTGTGCCAGCCATACTTTCTCATCTCTTAGCTCCTAGCTCTGATATTAACCATCTGGCTCAGTTACCTTTCTTATTGTTGTGACCAAATGCCCGACAAATACAACTTTAGGAAGGAAGGGATTATTTTGGTTTGCAATTTAATAGAGGGTAGAGTCTCCCTACAGCAGGAGGCTAAAGCTAGTCACATTGAGTCTGTGGTTTGGGAAGAAGATGGGACTGAATGCAGGTTTTCAGTTCTCAGGTCTTTGATTTTTCTTTTCTCGACTGGTACCTCAGCCCATTGGGTAGTACTGATCAATTTTAGGGTGGGTCTTTTCTCTTCAGTTAAACTTTTCTAGAAGCCTGAAGAGATATACATTGACATATGTGTCTTTAGTTCTGGTCAAGATGATGATGAAGACTCTCTATCACACCATCTCTTTTTATCTCTCAACTCCTAATCTCTACTGGCTCATCCATGTTTGAAAACTGTGAAAGGAATCTTATTCCTTTTAATCAATTGTTTTAATCTAAGGGCTATTTTTCTTTTTAAATGGTCTTTACATATGTTCCCTGGGGCACTGATTTTATGATCTTTTAGAAAGCAGTCTCTTCTTAAAATTTTTTTATTAATATATCTATACATTTTTATAGTTTAATATGATGTATTAATTATATATAAAACTATATATATATCATATATAATATGTTATATGTGGTTCTATATTGTATATATAATGTGTTATATGTAAATACATAGCATATAAGTATATAGTATGTGATGTACATATATGATGTGTATTTGTATATATATATGCATATGTATATATATGAGGCATATATATACATAATGTGTATAATGAGATAAAACACAAAAAACATAAACTGTAATTCTTTTTTCTAGTTGAATAAAAAAATACATTTGCCAAATCAATAGCTATCTACAGTGTAGCAGAAGCATCATTAACCTGCCCTACCAATGGCGTCAGGACTGGCACAGCATCTTCATCTGGAGACCCATGCAATGTACATTAGGTTGACAATGATGTTGGTGATCTCCATCATCATCTCAACTCCATGGAGTGCTTCTCTTTTTTAATGAAACCTATTGATTTCACTGGGAAGGCAGCTACAAAGGTTCCTTGTTATAGCCTTTACTTTCTACCAATGGCCCAGCCTGGCAGATATTCAAATTACTAAGCATATCCATTCCAATTAAACATTCTGGAACTGAGACTATTTGGGGATGGAATTGGCCATCTGTGACCTGGATGTAATCTAGGGCACATTTCTTACTTGTTCCTGCAAACCTCCACTTACACAGATAGCCACGATGGTGTTTGGAACTGTCTCCACACAGTAGGTATTCTGCTTTCTATAGTGCATAGTAACCAGCAAATGTCCAGAGACCCACTTGGGGGAGGGGCTAAAGGGACCACTGTCATTGCCATGTCGTGTCATAGACTTTCCTTTTATTGACTTGAACATCTTAAATATAAAAATATGAAAGAATAGCTTGGAAATAAAACCTAAGCGGTGAATTATAACTATTATGGAGGACAAATGCCAGGCTCTTCTTCTGTTTCCACTTTTTCCTAGTTGTAAATATCCAGTGTCTTCATCACCAGCTGCCTTGCCCACTACTCTGTTTTTGTCTCTAGCTAGGATAACTAATCTAAGGGCTCCAATAGCCATTTCCTAAATTCTCTGACAGTCCAGTCTCTTTGGCCATCCCTCAAACTTTATGGTTGTTAAGGTAATTGAAGTTGCTGGGTGTTCACTTTTAGCATCAGCACCTACTGAATTCCATATCAAGGCTGGTATTTCCTCAAGCAGTGGTTTCCTGATGACCCAGTGGCCTTGGTCAATAGTGAGCCCCTGGGCTCACAGGACAGGAAGATCCTCTGAGGAGTTTCTGATCTCCATATTGACTACTACTCCCTTAAAATTGATGTTGTTTTCCTTTAACCTCTGATTTGAACTCTCCAAGCTTTTTACCTCGAACTATGAGTCCTTGCTTTCCCTGGTCTTCTCGTAGCTCCTCCGACAGGGAGCTTAGTTCCCAGATTCTTGTCAAGGTATTAAATCATGTGTCCTAATCAAAAAATGTACCCTTTCTTATAAGGTGTTAAATTTATCTCTAGTAGAAAATCTTATCAGTGAATTCTTTTGACCACCATTGGAGCACAGCCCATTGTTTCTATCCACAGAATATGCCCCAAGACTGGCACACAGAATGAAAGATGTACACAGTTTGAATTTCAGTTTCTCTACAAATAATGCATTTGTATAGGGATGTTCTATACATCATTTGGGATATGCTTATACTAAAATGTTCACTTATTACTTGAAATTGAAATTTATTTTTTTATTGATAATTCTAGTTCCTTCCATGTTCTAGAATACAGTGCTGATACTACACAGATGTATTCCCCAAGCTCTCATATTTTAGCTTTGCTCTTTAAAAAGTTTTTGTCATCTTGGGCTGAACTAACCAGCTCCAGGCAGTGCTGCCTATTTTGGGTCCAGGGGATCCTGTGCTCATTTGTCTATTAAAATGAAGTGCGCTTGCATTGTTGTTGCTGTTGTTTTGCTGTGAAATGTATCCTAAGTTTGAGGGAATAGTCTGAAGATCATCAATAAATCTAACATTCTCTGANCCCTCACATAAAAGGGTAGATTAGAAAGTAAATGAGTATCTAAAATGTGAAATTATTTTCATAATAATACGTTGGCTATGTTCTCTAGAATATTCCATTCACATTCAATCTGAGTGTATACTTCAGCATTTCTCTATCTGTGTATTCATGGAGAAGAATACATGGAAGAAAGCATAAAAATCTATTATGAATTATCTCAAGAAATTTTTAGNGAGTTATTAAACATGCTTTTATATTATTAAATTCACACAAAAGAAATGAAAAGAGACATCTCACTGTAACTCTAATTTATGTTTGTAGCTCTTGATATAGTTTATTTTNTTCTCCTAGGCTACAGTTATTGCATTAACCTANTTGGAAACACTAATAATTGCTATTTATTGTAATAAAAATTNCAAAGCTCTTGCTTCATTATTGATACAACAATCTATGGCTTAACTAGGGGAAAGCATACTTATTTTCATGCAGCACTAATGGAACTAAAATCAACTGTTTTCTCCCTTGTAAGGAAGATTGGTAAACCACAGCAGCATGCACTGTATTTGTGGACTTGGTATTGATTGAAAGTACAGTCCCTTGCCACATTATGGTTGCTGCAGTTATACACAAGTGTCATTACGATGCATTGCCACTCTCGGTAGCTCCTACTCCTCACTATAAAGTCTTATTTAATTTGTTAATAATGAGGCAGGGTATTTCTAGACAAAAATTTTGTTTTCTCAATATAATGACAGTAGTATTTTAATATAGTTGGAGTCATTTATAATCAAATGTATTTTGAGTTTAANAGACAGTATTCTGTTAAAAGATACAGGTTTTTTTCAGATAGTTGAAGAGGTTTATGAAACAAAAAAGTTAAGAATATTTTTCTGCAGTAGATTTTGTCTNTAGCATCCTCCATTTTTTGTATATCCCTACAGCCTCTAAGTTGGTCCATCTATTAGCTTTCTCTAGGAGGCTCGAGAACTTGATACCTAGGGCAAATGTGAATACTGTATGAGTAAGATTTTACATTTTACATCTTTTTCCCAGTTTCCTCACTCTCTTTTACCCATTTGATTCTATAAAAATGAACTACATTTTCTCAGTGCCCATTTGAAAATAAAGGGGGCTGGTTTTAGAAGGTCGCGNCTAGAAACAAAGATTATACATGCACAAGAGATGTCTAAAGAAAGGAAGAAGATATTTGAAGATGCGAGAGCTGCAGAGGGTAAGACAAGTGCAGTAGGAAGAACTAGTTACAGCATGGAGAAGACATGAACGGGGCTCAGATGGCCTGACACGGGGAGGCCTGGCAAGAAATGAAAATGTGTGTTGAAATGTAACACAGAGAACAAGGAGACCACAGTTGTAAAGCCAAGCAGAATGTGGAGTCCTGGCCTGGAGAATGGGATTGCACTCCACCAGTCTGTGCTGCTCTAGTAGGCTATTCAGAGCAAGGCTAGACTTAGGATGGTGATGGTATGCTGATGAAGATGGTCAGGAAGAGGAAAATGGACCCCAGCCTTAAAGAGACTGCAATTCTGGGATGACTACAAACTAATTAGTTGAGGTCAGGGGAAATTTTGAAATACACTCAGACTTTATCTCTAGCATCAAAGCCCAGGTCTGGTTCCTGGTCCTGGGTTTGATGTGTACACAAGAGAAACAAAGTAAATGTGATCCCAACTTTTGTTATTTTACCAGATCATATTAAATAACTGAGTGGAGAATGGTTTACAAAGTCTGCGATGGGACTTAGCATGTTAAGGGGAATGTGGGAATGTGAAGGCAGAGAACCTAGAAGTTGATAACTNGTTGGGTAGGAACATCCATTTCCCTATTTGGGAAGCAGTCACTCTATATGATACCAGGCCTCCNATGCATGAAGTACTAGGTTATTATTGTGAAATCAGATCTCTTAGGATCACAAGAAAACAGTATTGCAGAAATAATAGAAGAAGAAAAAAATCAAGAGAGAGATTAAGTGGGCAGCCAGAAGCAAATATGAGGCAGATCCAAATGACCTTCATTATTTCTCAGTCAGAAAAGCTTGATGATTTGCCAAATTAATTCCCCACGTTAACTATTTCACTGATGAAGCTGACAGTATAAGCCACTTGCAGATGACAAACTAAAATTCTCTCTGTGTAAATGATGTCAGTTACTTTGGATTCTACTGAAACTACAAATGACTCTTCGTTGCCCACCAACCTCCTTTCTTTGCATTCAGTTTGTATATATTAGGAACTCAGGCAAATACACAATTTCTCCAATTTTTTTTAAATCTTAATATTTCAATTAATTAATTAAAGTGCAAATCATTTTAATGCATTCTGACATCTCCTTTGTGTTTCCNAGAAGTGAGCCCTCCTTTGAAGAATTCTTCCCCTTCACTTCCATGTGATTCTGGTAGGCTGTCAATAAGAAGACCACAAACTACGACAAGAAAGGAACTTATGGGGTCATCCAAATTCTCTTCCTCAGAAGGAACATTGAGACTTAAATTGATTGGAACTAGTCACGTGAAGAACTATTAAGATGTTCTGAGTACTGCATCTTTCAACAGTCTCATTCTTCTATCCTTCTCTGGGCTTTTATAACTCAATCCCCTGAGCTGCTGAAGGTACTTATGAGAAAATTTTCACACACACACACACACACATACACACACACACACACACACACACACACACTGCTTTAAAATAATAGTTTTTACTATCTGTGACTAATGAATACTAACTTTGTAGAAACTGATGTTTACAGACCTCCAGGGACCACTGGAGTATGGGGAATTTATAATTGTGCTAAGATCATAAAAAATGAGATCAACATTACTCTTAGGCTAATAATATATATTGGGGAATTGGGAGGTAAAATTTTGACTGGGATACTGAGAATGAAATTCATAAGAATATGGGACAATGATGTGTTTAATACTAGCATTTTTACCTCGAGAACCTTCCTGTGACCTTACCCCAACAATCTCTTTTGACTAGTTGCCATAGGACATTGATTAATGAATCAAACTGAGAAGTGTATCATGCAGCTTATTAAACTAGAATAGGTCACATGAGGGTGTTTTCCACCTATCTCATANGAAGTTTGAAGAAAATAATAGGGCATGAGATACTTACCAGTTTCATAATTGAGCATTTGAAATCCTCGAACAAATTCCAACCTCAAAGTCTCTTGCCCATGTTCATTTTGTTTCCCTTGCTTGGGGAAGTGGGGTCCCTCACAAGAGAAACCAAATAATCCTTTCAGCTCTTGGACCTCCTTGCTACACAGCTCATTATCATTATTTCCTAACCTCTTGGACCTTCTCCTTTTGCTTACATTGCTTAATCCACTGATTCCTCCCTACTCCTGGAATTTTCTAGAAACTTCCATCTAAGAGCTTTTGCACTGATTGTCCTCTATATTTATTCAATTCTTTCCCAAGGTCGTGGTAGATTTGCTCACCTCTCTAAGCTGTTCGCTCNACTAGCATGTCTTAGCTCTAGGAGGCTTTCTTTGGTCATCATATGTGACTACCCTGCTCCAACACTATGGATTGCTCTTGACTGCCTTCTTTTTCTCTATTGTATTTCTCTAATCATATTGTTTTATATGTATTTCCACTTCATCTCTGAATTTTCCCCAATAGCCTATGACTCTGGATTAACTTCCTTATTTAATTCTGTCCTTAAAATACGTGCTTCCCTTCTGAGTCCTTCTTTCATTTAACCATTAGATTTTGGCTAAAGAGGTGGCCAGATCCTGGGTTGAGCCCTATGAAGTCTTGGTGGTTTTCAGTTTTGAACTTTGGAGTGCTCTGTGAGGCCATGTAAAAAGACCAATTATCTTGATGGATATACTTTCTGGGGAAAAAATGATGTATGGAAAATATGAAGTACTGAGGCCATCTACACATCTAGTATCTGACTTAATTAGTGTTTGTCTNTTTCTTTAAGAAGTCACTTGTGTGAGCCCTGATGGACATTCAGTTCCTCAAATTAGCATCATATGGGACNAAAGTCTCATAGAACAATGGGGACAAATATGACATAGAATGATGTGACATGACCACACACTAACACATCAATTATGTTGTGAGGTACTAAACTGCAGCATCATTCAGTGTGTCATCTCCCCATAAAAGTACCAATTTCCTGANTACCAAGATGTTTGTCATTTTGTTCTTTGCTGAACTTCCAACATCTGTAACAGTGTTGAACAAGTACTAAAGATGCAGCACAAATGAATGCATGAATTGTTAATGAATTTAAGTTAGGATCGCCTATGGGAAGAAATGTATGGTCCATGCTGAGAAGCAGAAGCATGCCCAAGAAGATTTTCAGGAATTAATCTGTATAATTAACCAAGATTCTTATTTGTTCAAAAAGACTTTGGAAGTACACTTCTCAAAAGAAAGTAATCTCATTTTGGATACGGCTAGATTTCCTGATTAGGATGTACTTAAATAGAAAGTGTGAATTCAACTTCCTGAACCTTAGGTTAAGTTTCTTTATTAAATGGTTGGAAACTCCAGTCAAATGATACTCAAAGCACTTGATTTAGCATGTTAGACATCTTAGTGTAGCGGGAAGGACTCAAAAATCTCAGATGTTAGAGGATATATTAGGGCAACAGCATGAATCGAGCCCTCTTTCCTTCTAATACCTCAAAATAGATATTTATTATCTCTCTTTTGATCTTAGCTATAAGATTGGTAAACTTCTAATATAAACTAGTAAGAAATTCAATTGTAAGCTTTACTTTCTTCATCTAGAATACTTGAAATCTAGAATGCTGGAAATGCAACAGAGGCTTTGATGGAAGCAAGCCTCTTCACCTTGGCAGGAAAAAACATCCGTTCTCAGACCGAGGGCAGGCAAGCTGTTCACTGAGCTGGCTCACTTGTTAACCCGAAAAAGAGACCACACAATGACAGTTTGTTATGTTAAAATGTTAAATGTTAAAATGTTAAAAATAGCATTTCATTTCACGGGGCATAGAGAATGTCAACACTGTGATTGTGTCACAGTGTAATTCACGAGGTTATCAATGCCCTCAACCACTACATACTGTAATTGTCTAAAACGTTTATAAAATCAAGCTGATATGAGTTCACAGTTTGGAAAGAACACATACTCCTGGCATATGGTACACCATGGGAGATAAATGTGCAAATCTAAAGAAGTTTGTGAGAAACGAGAAATGAGGGCAGTCTGACAGCACTCAATAGACCTTAACTCTGACATGTACCCAAAGTTAGGAGATCGAAAAAGTTTTCCTCTGTAGGACAAATTAGATAATTCTTTTGTAAATCTTTGCTGATTACTATATGAACTCTCAAGGTTTCACTGATATGTCCTTTTCATACACAAACTGTCTGTATTCTTTCCAAAGAGTATTTCTGAATAATACTAATTCATTATCATTAGGTCCATCCTACTTGACTTGGTGAGCACCATGATAGATAATAGATGACAGATAGATAGATAGATAGATAGATAGATAGATAGATAGATAGATAGAGAGAGAGAGATAGATAGATAGACAGATAGATGAAATAGATGATTGATAGATGATAGAGAGAGAGAGAGAGAAGGAGAATGAGCACATCTATCCATTCCCTTTATTGATTGCCTTGAAGGTTTTCTTCCCTCTGGAATGATGTCCAGTACTACGTACTTAGACATAATATTCAATTTGTGATATTGGCAATTTTAAAGACAGGCCCAATAATTCTGAGCTCCTGAAAATAAAAATAATGTCCACATATCTTCTGGTAGNACANTTCTTAAGAGTGAAACTGACAATATATGAGCAATTGTTCATATGTTCTTAAGTTTGTGTTCATTTTTCACAGTTAATTTTCCTGATCCCTCAAGACCTGGGATTTGTGACAATATTCCCCCTATAGTAAATAATAAATTAGATATTTTATATCCCTGACATTAGAAAGGTAGCTTGATATATTACAAGTTCATTTGTGTTTTAATGTCAACATGTGCATCACTTGGAGATCCTCATCTTCCATATATATATATATGTTTCTTCAATGAAGGTTCAAATAGTTTTCTCATGAAAAGGTAGAGCCCTGCACACTATAAGTAGATTGCACACTTGTCACAAGTAGGCAGATCCAGTGATGCTTGGAGATGCAAGTGCCAAAAAGATTATTGTGGGAATTCAAGGAAGCCCCAATAGAAGATTCAAAGTAACATGTTTGAGTCTGTTTCAGCTACAGGCTTACCACACAACAGCTGACATACTCAGAGGAGCAGTGCATAAAGAGGACATTTCACAAGGGGTCATATTGTAACCAAAGACAATCTTTGTTTCTCCTATACATAAAGAAAGAGTGAGGAAGGGAAGAGGGCAGTGATAAAGCACAGAGAGAGACACAAATACACACTACACACATACAAAGAGAGAGAGAGACAGAGACAGACAGAGAGACAGAGACAGAGAGAACCTAATAGATGCCAAGAACTNAATTCTAAAGATGCAGCTGAGGCTTATGTGTCTCNGTCTACCTGTTTTCCCAATCTTTCCTTGGGAAATACTCAGAGATAAATTCTCTGCTATGTTCCTCTCCAACAGAGCTAACAAGCTGTGAAGTCGTTCTGGGACTGTGTAGTCCCACTGTTTTTACAAGGACTCTCTTCATACCGGGGGTAACAGGATCACCTGGAAAGTTGGATGATCTGTACAGCATACTGAGCAAAACCTTTCTGTTTCGCGGGAAGTTGTATTTTTACCAGAGCATAAGCAAGGCTGCTTTGTGTCTTCCCAAATATAGGATGGAAATCACGTCTTTAAGAGTTTGAGGAAATGAAGTTGTCTTCCTTACATTTCTCTTCCCATCTTTCAGTAACAATGAACTTTGAAATATCATTGATAAAAAATGGGCACACTTGAGCAGAGGACTCTTTCTCGGCACTATATGCAGTNAGTGACATTCTGTTACTTTCCTATGTGTGAGCACCATTGATTTGGTGAATAGTTCCTTACACCAGTTCGGTGCTTCTGTGCACTTAACCTCTTAACAAGATGTTCAAAGTTCTCAGGACCTAAGGAGAATTGAATGTCACACCAGGTGTGAGTGTGATTACGACTGCAATCCCATTTCTTTTTCTTTGCAGTGAATTGGGGAGCTGTTACATAGTATCCTGAGAGTCCTGGTTGACATGGCNGAGAACCCTGCCTGCTTGGATTCCTGCCTTGTCCTGTGACTAAAGGAGTAAGTCATGGTTATTTTCAGGGCTGCCTTTCCCTTGGGAGACTCTGTTCTAGTTCACCTTACTTCATTATTGATTCACGGCCTATTGCTTTTCTTACATGATGATGACTGACAGTGTTAATCTGGAGTCTAACAAAATTGGCCACAGACTCTTTCATCATCCTGCCCTTTTGTAATACGCTGTCAAAACCTCACTTGAGACGCTGCCTTCCTATCCTCTTTTCCCTCCATCCCCATGAGTACCTTTTCCTATTAAGGCCAGCACATAAAAGGACTACATTTACTATTCATGTTTCTGTCAGTGGCACTTTACAAGGTACTCTGATTTGATTAAGCATCAATACCTCAGATGCTTACAAGTTTATCCTTTTTAAATTCTCCACTGGCAGCTGCCTTTGACTTGGGGCTGAAATGGACTTTTCAGCATTCCTACCTCAGGTGGAGTCTTGGACAAGATGGCCTGCACAGTTTAACTGTGGATACCTTTGGCTGCACATCATAGACGCATGTAATTAGCTGTTTTGTGGCTATCCCGTGACATGCAGAGCTATCATCTCTGAAAATGGGTTTGTAATCATCTTGGTAGACAGATATCTGCTTATCGAATCTGATTATGTCAAGACTTCATACCACACTCAGCAACTTTCCGGAGACTTTGTTTCCTGAAAGGCAGAAGCATGGGCTTGTTTACTCAAGATTGAACTTTAATGTCAGCAAAGGAGAGAGCCCTCAAACTCTTCAGGATTTGTGGTATATAACAGAGTGCAAATTCTTGGTTTCTGGAAATTGTCAGTTTGCGTTTTGTCCCTATGGTCTTGATTTGTTTTGTATCATGCTAGCCCACACTCATTCAATAGATGAATCTTCTTCTCTTACATTAAACACTAGACAAATTTGAAGACTTATTGAAATTTGTTGAATTCCTTGGTGAATTACTCAATACTGATACAAATCAAGAGTCTTTTATCTAAAGTGTTTGGAATGAGGTGTACCAGATTTGATTTTTTTTTTTAACTTCATAATTTGGCTGCACAGACGAGGTGTCTCAGGAATGGGATCTGTCGCTAAACATTGACTTGATTTGTTTCTTATACACATCTGTACACACAATCCCAGGTAAGTTTATGTAATACTTCTGTGGGCCTGCAGTTCGACTCCGAGTCTTCCTTGGAGCCATGGGTGGAATTTTCCATGTGTGAGGTCAGTTCTGTGCACAAAAGTGTTGGGGCTTTGGTGCNNATCAGATTTGGTGTTTAGGGGTGCTCAGCCTGTACAATTTACCAAAACACAAAAGAAAAGAAAAATGGAGGAAAAACACTTGAGTCACATTTGTGCCCATGAGAAATTTAACTAGCTTGCGTGGTGGACTTTCACAGCATGGCTGACAAAAGGAGAATTACGATATGAAATTACTGCACACAAAGTACCTTTTATTCAGCATCAATTTGATTTATTTTCCTAGATTTTTTTCCTCAGATGGAAAAATAATTTCATCAAGAAACCAAAGTTTCTGCCAAAGTGAAAGAATTTCATATCTTAATGCTTTTCTTAAAAAACAAAAATCAACATTGCACTACATTATTNTTTTGCCTTTCTCCTTCTCAAAATTTGCTAATTTTTAAAGAAAACATCCACCAGCAGAAAACAATGTATTTCTCTCCAATAGAATGATTATATTTTATTGCTGCTTTGTTTAGTATATATTTTTCTCAATTGGGAAAAAAAAGTCTAGGTGAAAATCTATCTAGCAAGAGAAGTAGTTTACATGGTTGTAACATTTAAATTGCTGCCCAAGAGGGGAAATGTAAAAAAANNAANNAAAAAAATTAAAGAAAAAAATTTAAGTGTGAAACATCACATAACTTCAAAAAAACTTACCTCAATTGCCTACCACCTATCATGTACTACAGCTCAACTTCCTAAACAGTATTACAGTCCTTTATTATAAGCCCCTATTGGTTCTATGGTATACATTTAAAAAAAATGCTACTACAAAAAATTTTCTTTTCTCTGTTTTTTTCCTATCACATACTTAAGCTACAGATAATGGTTGAATAAAAAGCCTACAGTAGGTATAAATGCAATAGTTAACTGATCCTGTTTGCTGATGTTCTTTTCCTGCTCCACGGAAGGTGGCATCTTTTAATCCAGCATCTTCTCCTGCTTCTTTCCTTCCTTTTTCTTCTTCTTTGATTCTGCTGCAATTTAAAAGAAAAAGAAAATGGCATCAAGGTACTAATCTATGAAAGGTACACCAGTTTTCTTATAACTGGCCAAGATCAACACACAAGATGCTTGCTCCTGTAAAATTGTCAGTGTTTGTGCATGTGCACAAACAAGAGTTGGGGGAGTAGGTATGAGAACAGGCAAGAAGAACACAGCCTATGTGTACAGTTAAACATGTTTGTTATTGTGTTGGTTGCCTCCATTTGGAATGTCAAACATTGTTTGAGAGTCCTGCTTAGAGAACATATACAGCAGGCTGGCCTCTCTTAGGGGTAAACCAGGCCTCTTCTTGATGGAAGGCTTCAGTAGCCTTGCTTAGTTCCAGTGCTTCTCACATTCCCTTCAGCTGGAAATGTTCATTAGCATTCACTTCTTTTCCTTCTAAGCAAACAGTTNCACTGTACATCTAGTCTGGATCTCNATGCTGCTAACACATTCAGGCAGCTCTTTATATCAAAACTATGGACCATATAGTATGTAGTNTGAGGGAGCTTTGTCTAAAGGGTCATACAGAATTGGTAAAACAAACAGAGGNTATCAACCCTCTTTGTACTACTCATAAACCCTTTAAGATTTGCACCAAATGGCTCCACTCTTTTCTATTCNATCTTCTTTCTATCTCTCNTTTACTGATATGAGAACATAGTGGGTGTCATTTGGAAGATTAACATTGTTTTCTTACCTTTAAGAACAAGACCTGAAATAACTCTGTGGATAAAACCAGTTTCATTTCAGTAGTCTTTCAAGGTGACCATAAGACAAAGGCATGAGGGTCCCCACATGATCTAGGGNGGAACTACACTTGGTAAAGCCAAGTGCTTCATGATGGTCATGCAGTGGCCACTCTGCAAAGNGTTAAGAGCCAGGAGGATTGAGACACTGATGTGTAACAGTGGGGTACCTTAGTTCACACTGAACAGAACCAAGTGATATGACATGTCAAATGTTAACTCAATCCCCAGGCTCCCCATCACTTCCTCCATCCTGGACTGAGACTGTGAAGCAGACGTGCTTGCCAGGAAATTAGCAACTGTAAGACATGTGAGAGGAAGGGCTACCTGGTGCAAGAATGTCTGCTGTGTCCCTTCAGTGATACCTAAGGGACACCCCTGCTCCAGGCATTTTAAATGTAATATGGGCTCATGTAGACAATATAGAGACATGCATACATCACAGCTACACACTGATGTTTTAGCTCCCTGGGTTTGTAAATCTTCATCCTTTTCTTAGCCAATGACTAATTTTATAGAGGATAGTGCTCATAGTTGGGATATAGATACAAGATGGTTGTAACTCTGTAGAAGTTTGCACTATTAGATTAGAGATGCCATTGGACTTGCAATATGTTGGAGAGTGTTTCTAAAGTCCTGAGACCTTCTAACAAAACAGTAAGATTTCAAACGCCTCCTGTTGCTATGAATCATGAGTATAAGCTTCATCATTATTATGGTCTCCAAGAACCAAGGGAATTATTGCAAAATATAGCAACTACCTGTTGTGGGATATTTGTCCACTGTGTGAAGATGTATCGCTGTGATTGGTGTAACAAAGAGTTGAATGGCCATTACCTAGGCAGGAGAGGATAGGTGGGATAGAGAGAGGAAGAGGAGGAGGAATCTAGGCATGAGCAATGCACCAGGGAGATGCAGGGGAAAGCAAGATGTGCAGTATGGAAATGTGGTAATGTGTTACGTGGCAGAATGTAGATTAGAAATATGGGTTTATTAAGTTAGAAGAGCTAGTTTAAAACAAGCCTAGCTAAATGCTAAGCTTTCATAATTAATAGTAAATCTCCTTGTCACTGTTTGTGAGCTGGCTGTCTGAAAAAAACTCAAACTACAACTACCAATAGGAAAGAGAAAGAAAATAAGAAGAATGGGGAGGAATTAATATGAGCCGTATAACAATCCATCCTGGGCCCATTTTCTACATGCAGAAACATTGAGACTTCTGTTAAGAGCATACTAAAAAGCAAGTGCCAGATTGCAGCACTGCTTCCTGTTGCTGCCTGACATACATCAGCCTTGGGTTGGGGAAATCAGTCAGAATGCATGTGTTTTCTGCCAATCAGTAAGAATAAAACCTGCATCCTCATGGTGGACTACTGGGAGTGCTGTGTGAGAGGATGACCTCTGAGACGTCACTTCACTACAACTGCCTCCCAAACATCCATTTATTCAGTGAGAAATAAATATGCATGCCATCTCCACTATAGATCCAATGCAGCTTGAGATTCTCCTATGGAATGGTGGAAGGAACAAACTCAATCTTCAAAGAGTTGGCATTACAAAAAATTAAAAAAGGATTGTTTTATGTGTATATTTCAAATTTTTTAAGTATTTTTAGAGGCCACACTTATGTGAAAGATCATGCCATGGTGTTAATAGCCCTGAGACCATTTTTTCTTGCTAATTTACTGCAATACATTGCAGATTCCTGTGACATAAAATAGAGAGCATCCACAAGGAAAATGAATTACTAAGAAGAAAAATGCTTATGAATCCTAGGCAGTATGAAAAAAGATAATTTCTCCCCTCTCAGTTATTTCATCATTCTTAGAAATATTAATAACTTTTCTGTTTTTAAATGTAGCATGAGCTCATGCAGACAATATAGAAACATTTACATGTTAATAGGAGTTGTCCATCATTTCACAATATGGAAACAAAATGGTTATGGGTAAATTCTATTAGTATTTCTTCCTATTGTTTTTATTAGGAATGCACTGAAAACTGTTGAGTACTAGAGAGATGGCTAAAGTATTTANTGCTCTAGCAGTGAACCTGGGTTATGTTCCCAGCACCCACATAAAATTCCAGTTCCAGGGGATCTAATGCTCTCTTCTGACCTCCATGGGCACCAGGCACATACTTGGTTCACAGACATACCTGTAGACAAAACACTCACACACATAAAATAAAAATAAACAAATATTTAAAAAATCTATTGAATCTACTTTCTGTTATACTTGTATAAACCTTGAAACATGACCAAGTAGAATTCCCTGACATAAAATAAGTATTCCATGTTTTTAACAGTTCTTCTTTTGTAGTTCATTTGGATTGTTGTCATCAGTTCTTGTTGTTTTTGTTCACAAATCAATGCTTTAAATATTTTGTCTGAGCATAGCTTATAAGGAAATGATTTCCTAGATAGAAGAATAGAGCACTCTGAAGCTCCAGATCTGTATCACAACTTCACTTGTTGTAAATTCTAACCTCAATTTTTATCAGCAGTTTCTATGGAATCTTATCACAGTCAATTTGCTCCACAAAGCTGAATAGTCAAAGGACATGAGTCATCTCTTCCTCCTCTCTCCACAGTCCTTTAGAAACAACTCCTATGCAACTGGCAGAGTAACTTCTAAACTATCTCTATATTAAGGAAATGAGAGCAATGGTGTCAGAAGGCAGCCCTGAGACCATGACAGCCATTCAAACACTTTAAGGACCAATGCTTCTGCACTAATGGAAGAGTTGAGTATTGTGGGGCAGATCTATCTCAGTTTCACAGCAAAAATGACAGGGAAGAAGAAAGGTCGGTGGTGGTTTGAATAAGAATGGCCCCATAGGCTCATGTGTTTGAATGGAATGTTTCGTCATTAGGGAGTCACACTACTAGACAAGGATTAGGAGGTGTGGCCTTGTTGGAGGAAGTGTGGCACTGGGGGTAGGCTTTGGGGTTTCAAATGCTCAAGTCAGGCCCAGAGTCTTTTTCTTCCTGCTGCCCATAAATCCAGATGTAGAACTTGCAGTTCCNTCAGCACAATGTCTGCCTGCATGCAGCCATGTTCCCTCCATGATAATAATGGATTAAATCTCTGAAATTGTAAGCCAGGCCCAATTAAATGCTTTTCTTTATAAGAGTTGCCATGGTCAGGTGTCTCTTCACAGCAATAGAACACTGGCTAAGACAGGCCGTAAGAAGAATGAAGAGGGATTAATATGAGCCATACTATGTGGTTCTTGTATTTCATGTGGCTGTTGAATGTACAGAAAACTAACAGGGAAATTATGTCAAATATCAGCCCTTGTTTCCTGTTGGCTTGAGCTAAGTAGCTGTGGTTCAGTAAAGCAATGGGAGAATTCAATGACAACAACAGAAATAAGTCATTCTCTCCTAGTGGGTAAAATAAAAGACTCAAAAGTGCATGCTGCAGAGCTCAGGAGTCTGCTATGAGTTTGTTTGTGGACATGGATCAATAAATTACAGAAACCCATCAAATTAATAGGAACCTATCACTGCCATATAGAAAAATCATAGTGTAAGACATCTGAGGCCTGGCTATCATCAAAATACTTTCTATGCCTGGTGGACCTATTTAAAGCAACTCACTGGCACTTAAGAATGTGCTACCTCATTCACAAGAAATGTATGATTCCTCACACTGCACCTCAAAATTGATAATGAGCTTTGTGGATTCATGAATGCATGACTCTTTTCTCTACCTCAATCCAGGTTCTAGTTACCTGAGCTCTCCAAAATGGTGACTTTCATTAAATTCTCACACAATTCCATTTAAATTTTATGTATATTATATATAATATTTATTTATTATATATAATATTTATTTATTATATATAATAAATATTTGCTGTAGAATAATCCTTCTATACATTGTGAGAATATATGTCACTGTGATTGGTTTAATAAACAAGCTGACTGGCCAATATCTGAACAGGGTAAAGTTAGGAGGGAAAGCCATACTGAGAATGATAAGATGAGGAAAGACAGAGTGAGAGAACCATCAGCCTGATGGAGAATGAGTCAAACATACAAAATGGGATAGAGGTAAAAGCCATGAGCCTCAGGGTAGCATATAGGTTAATAGAGGTAGTAAGAGCTAGGTAGTAACAAGCCTGAGCTATTGGCCAAGCATTTGTAATTTATAATATTAAGTCTTTGAATGATTATTTGGCAGCAGGTGGTCAGGACAGGAAAAACAACCTACAAATATTGTTAAATATTAAAACATATTGATATTAAATCATTAAAAAGTCATATAGTAATAATATATGCTGTTAATATGATTAATAATATATAACATATTAAATATTATACAAAGTTGTACAGTAAGGAAGATATTTATTTCTACTAAATAGAGCCAAGTTAATAAAAATCCCTAAAGAAGTTAAGTATTTTCCAAAAGAACCCACATATCTATCAATAAACTGTTGTAAATAAATAAACAAATAGCAAAAAACAATGTGAATAGCTAATAATGACAAATAAAATAATGTAAGTCAAGTTTATTTTCCTTTCTACAAGCATCCTAGTCTCTTTCCCTTCCAATTTCCCCCATTGTGTGTGTGGTGGAGGGAAGAGCATATGAGGTCTTCATTGCTTTCTCGGTAATTTTACAGTGTGCTTTCTGTGTACAGTTGACACAAGAGAAAAGCCAGCCATGGGTTCATGTGTTGGGGGTCAATGACTGTCTTGACACTTGTATATATCAGGTAGAAAATAGGCAAGTTTTATTATTATTTCACTAATATAATTGCATAATCCTCATATTTTAACCATCTAGTCACACACGTAGATGAGAAATCAATATTTCTCTTTTTCTGCAAAAATCTCTTCCCTTTTCTGAGTCAGTGGATGACTGCCATGACCTTGCACTCAGCAATGGCTTCCCTACTGACTTCTTCCACCCTGAGGCAAGAGGGAATAATCTAAATATTTAATATATTATTTCTGAAATGAGGACTCATGGAGAACATTTGCCATATTATAGATGATAAGCAATTATATTGATGGGATCTGTTAGAAATGTCACATTTCCACTTAGCTCATTATTGTTTTCCACCGCCATACCTGATAAATACTTTAATATATAATCAGTACCAATAAAAAACAAATTATGAATCACAAAATGAGGAGAAGCTTGAACTTCAGGATGTGAAGACTTTGCATCCTAAAGTATAACCCTATGAATTGTTCCTTGTTTGCTTCCATATGAATTTTTCTTGGGGGTTCAAAAAATTATAAACATGGATAAAATTAGATGTTATGGGTTAAATGTGTTCCCCCAAGTCCATGCTAAAACTCTGATCCATGTGTCTCATGGGGCCAATATATCTGGAGATAGAGCCTTTGCAGGAGTAATTCAGTCAAAATGAAGCCTTAATCTGGTGACTGGTGTCCTCAGAAGAGACAATTCACACACAGTGAGGACACTGGAAGGAAGCAGCCATTTCCAAGCCAAACAGACAGATTTTAGAAGACACCAACCTACACAGACCTTGCTCTCTTACCTATAGCTTCCAGAATCATGAAGAAATGTGTATATGTTGTTTAGAGTACTGAGTCTGGGGTGCTCTAGTAAACTAATACATCACTGAATTATTGTCAGACCAGCTCATGTATGTATATATCCTTAAGACCCGCTATAGAAGGTCAAAACATATGTCTCTTGCTGTTTTCATTTGGCCCACAAAAGAAGAGAATATGCTGCAAATGTATCTTACTGGTGTTGAGGACAAAAGAGGTTGGGGCTGGGAGGGTGGACCAGCAGGCAAGGTGCTTATTGCAAGAGTATGAGGACTTGAGCTTGGATCCCAAGAACCTACATAAAAGGACAAGTTTTGCCAGGATGGGCTCTGCAATGCGTGCTGTAACCCCAGCATAGGTAATGAGAGAGAGACAGGCAAAACACAGAGGGTCATTGATCAGGAAGCCTAGCCAAATTGGTCATCCTGGTTCAGTGAGAGATCTTGTCTCACCAGGCAGGGTTGAGAAGCTAATGAAGAAGACAGCTAACTTCAACCCCCACCTGGCACGTGTACACATACACACATTAAAATATAAAGAGGCCAATAGGGGAGGGAGAATGAGAACCACTGCATGATTTCTGTCATATTTAGAATCCAGATCTATGTATGGAGGTGTATGATATATGACATAAAAGCAAAAGGGAGACTATTTGAGGGAGGGANGTGACCAGAAAGAGGGGGGAAAAGTGACACGGGAGAGTAAAGAGAGGTGAAGTGAGCAAAGCATGATGTCATGTATGTACAAAAGTGTCATCGTTAAATCCATTAACTGTAAAAATTAACAATAGAAAATTTATGTCAGATTTTATGTTCGATAATGGTCACACAATCACACACGACATTAGTCCCGTTCACTTATCTCCATGCTAGTACTCCTGGTTCCAAGCGGATGAGACTCCAGTACCCATGTGTAGTACAGTCAAGACTAGACCTTCAATGCTTTCTCTGAATCTTTCATATTCTCTTGACAGTAGCTTTTATAGTAGCTGAATTTATTATTCTTGTGTGTCTGGATGAAAGTCAGAAAATAAGGAGTTTCTATTTTTTCTAGAATATATAGGTTTTGAAAGTCTCCTAAGAGTGAAAACTATGAACACTTTAATCTGTGAAAAATATCTCCAGACTTACCCTGTGTATCTAAGCAAGAGCCCAGGAACACTTTTGCCTGCTCCCAGCCTTTGGATTTCTGATGAGTTTTCCTATGAATATTGCTTACTCTTTTAGAAAAAGTCTTTGTTTATTTTCTTTCCTTTCACTGCCTCTGCTTCCTGAACACCAGCCAGTCTGCTTTGATTTCCCTTGGGGGCTCCCGCCAGCTCTGCATCAGTGCAGAGCTGGCGGGACTGCTGGGAGTGTGGATGAGTCTCTCCTGACAGCACTTGTTACTAGGTCTGCTGTGCCTCAGATATAGAGAGGCACCAGAGCCTCCACGAAGCTCAAAGCAGAATCAAGAATATCTGGCTCTGTCTGGGAGGCCACTGGTATGGCAGAGTGGCTTGATGTATTATTCCTCACTTTTAAAAACTACATCCTTCTTATAAGGGCCCCAGTTGGATGAATACAGTACTAAAAGTTGTCATTTAGTTTCAATGCAATTACTATACAGAGAGAAACTTAAGCCAGAAATTGTCTATTAGGACTCAATCATAAATGGCTCCAAATGTATTTATATGACTGGCTGTTTTAAATTATCGCAAAAGAAAACAAAAACAAATTATCAATTTTATTTTTATAAATTCTTCTGGGAGTCCTTGGTATAAAAATCTCAACTTCTGTTTCAAGGTTGGCCATTTATTGGCAGGGTAAACTCATACAAATTATAATTCCTAGACTGTAAAATGTGGTAAAACTCCTATGAGTTGTTGTGAGGATTAGGGGAGACAAGTCATGCCAATAAATTAACATAAGGCTTGCCATATAACAAATATACAATAAATAAACTACTTTTATGGAGCCCAAGAAATGATGATAAACTACAGAGAACACAAGAAGTAATTCTTGATTCAGAAATTAGAAGACAGAAATACAAAAGCTTCCAGAGAGGGAAAACCTAGGATCCTCAGCCCAAAAAGTAGTTAGTGTGAAAGTTGTTCAATTATGCTGCTTTCCTTAGTACTAATTATTATAGAGCTGCGTTCTGTGTGCACAACTAATGAGCCTCCAAAGTGTAGAATTTATCCAGGGAGATGAAAGCAGATATAGAGTGAAGTAAACCCCACAAATATTTATAGTTCCTCCTTCTTATGTCTGCCTTGGCAAGTAGGACCAAAAGTTCTTGATTAAGGACAAGATCTAAACACCCAAGAGATTCTTATTCCTGGTGAGCTTCTAGCAGTAATGCCTCAGCAGATACAGGAAGCCAGTGTATGAACAGCATGCCCCAGTGAGCCAGGCAAGATAGCCCAGGTGGAAATATCATCCCATCCGCTCTTACATCCATTCACTCCAGGCATGTCCCATGCATCTATCTCCTGAGGTCTGGACATTTGGCTTGACTGGTGCAGTGCACACAGACAAGGTGTGGAGCAAAGTCCAGGCAGGATGATTCTCATGAGGCTGGTAAAGACTCAGGATACGTCTGGAATCCATTACCCTCTTTACATAGGAATCATGACATCTATACTGAATGTACACAGGGAAAGGCTGTATGTGATACAGGAGATCCAGACTCAGACTGCCACGTGTTTAAGTCCACAACTCTACTTGTTAGGATGGAATCCTGTTCTAAGTGCCTGGCTTCTTGTGAAACCAGAAGTTGCGGGATGTACTTCAGCGTTTTGTGCCTATTCAGTAGTAGCATGTACACACTACACTAAACTGTGAACTGCAAGAGAAACCTCATGGCTAGTTACAACTGCAATCACCTTCTTACATCAGAGGTGTAATATCCACTTCAACATTGGCCATGAGGGTGCACTACCATACAATACTACTACTAAGGAAGATAAGGCAGGAGAATTATAAATTCAGGGTCAACCTGAGCTATATAGTGACTTCTAGGCCAGCCTGACCTACATTGTGAGACCTACCTTGCTTAAAAAAAGAAAGGAAGGAAGGAAGGAAGGAAGGAAGGAAGGAAGGAAGGAAGGAAGGAAAAGGAAAACAAACAAAAAACACTGAAAATGCCTACATCAACAGGATTAGAAAACAGGAAAGTGGTCTCAAAATTATCGCACATTTATCAAGCACATTACCCATGGTCCTCATTTTCATTTTTCTTTATTAATAATACTATTCACTTATTTTTTGGGGAATTTCCTATATATGTAAAATGTATCTTAATTTCATCTTAATAACAACATTTTGTTGTATTCACTGTCTGCAGTTTGGAAGACAAAGCACATCACTTTGACATGAAAGGAACAGAATCAGATCTTGCTTTGGGTACAATATTGTAAGTGGGAAATAAAATATATGGTGCTGTCAAACATTTCCAAGAGCAGAATAGCACCAAAATGAAAATCTGAGCCCAACCTCAGAAAGAGGGTTTCTCTCTGACCAAGAAGCACAGAGATCCTACAATGTACCCCATGCTGCCCTTCCTGCCATCCAAATGGAAGGACAAAGGCCCTCAGCAACCCCCTTTCCAGCCAAAGAGTCTCAGTGGTGGAGGAAGGTCCTAAGCCATCCTGCATAGAGATTCTACACCATATTCTCTCTCCACATGGTTAAAAGTCCCAGAGCCTAGGAAAGTCTGTGTGCACAAGTGCAGCTATGCCTCTTTCTGCTGGATGACAGAGGCCCCCAATACAGGGGGAAAATGTTGAGGAACTTCTTTTATCTTCAAAAGAACAAACAACAGAAATCTATTTAGTGAAGAGAGAATGGAGAATGCTGGGAATATCACTTTACTGACCCATTTTCCCATTCAATAGTCAGCTGCCAAAAGCTGTGCGCTGCACACAGCGGAGCCTGGCTCTGAGACAGTGGCCATTCTTTTGATCTGTAAAGATGAATCATCAAACCTAAGAGAAAGCTAGGCAGCTGTCCCAGACAGAGCAATGAGATGGAAAACTTTTAGAAATAGCTGGGGAAATAAAAAGAATGANCATTATCANGAGTGGAGAAATTCAACAAGCACCTGGTAGCAGATTGTGGATTGTAACAGAGCTGGCAGACCAACTTTCATTCATTTCCTCAATCACCTGCAGGACANACATCTAACTTTGTGCTGCCACCATGGACCATCCCAGGAACATTTTGGACAAGCANTAGGTGCCAGANGACTCAAAAGCCAATGACCACTCTCCCAACTAAGCAAGCCCTAAATGAACTTCAAGATACCATTAATGCTTCTAAATAAAAAGCAACCACCATATCCAAAATCCTAGAAGAGTCCAGACTGGTTAAGCAATACTATTTGCAACTCACAAAAAAATGCATAGCTCACTGAAGTTTCCACATAAGGCCCAGGCCCAGGCCCTGCATGCTTGTGCTAGCTAGAGAATGATGTCTGTTCCATGTGCTGCACCACTCACAAAGATGACGCTGGTGGTAGGTCCCTGATTCCCCACAAAAGGGTCCCTCCCAGGACTCTTGCTTGTGGCAGCCATTTTCCATTTTCACAGTGATCCAGTCATTTAAGGGGACCCTTGAAACACAAGATTCAGGAAATCTCCTGAGTTCTTTGCTGTGGTTCTTTCTATAGAACCATCTGAATAGGGGGGGGGCTCTAATTTTCTTCAGTGTTAATACAGCTCCATTGTTTCCATGAGAGGAAAATAATGATTGTTTCTAGAAGAAGAGACCTAACTCTGTTGTAAATATGTCCATTGTCTTGAGTAAAACCTCTGGACGCAATGCTATATCCATGGAATGGCAGCAATACCTCCTCTACTCCAAGAGAAGGGTGCTAGCTAATGATATAGACTCCAACACATTGCAACACTCCTGCCCACTGCGAAAGATCAGTCCACTAAATACTAATTCAAGACTCTTGCAGCAGGCTGTCTTGTGCTTATAGGTAGAATCTAAAAAGCCAAGTATATTTCCCAGACTCCCTTGCAGCAAGGTTTTGAGTTAGATCTAATATTTATCAAGCAGGTGTATTTAAATGAGATATGAAAGTATACGTGATTCATGAGTAACACACAACAGGGACCAAATTTGGAGATATTGGATACCCCACACACACACATATACACACAAAAACATGGGCGAGGTAGAAGGGTCTGATTTGGTGAGGAAACTATGAAGATTTTCAGGCTTTGAGTCATTGCATTGTATGCGTTGAGTAGGGGGTAATTTCAGCCGAAGGGTTTTTGCCAGAATAATCCCATGTTGGATAGTTAGATATTTTCCCC
>LZPO01009232.1:0-25637 GCA_001675575.1 Neotoma lepida
CCTGTAACTGTCAAGCACTGAACTTCTAGATTCAGTGACTATGAAGAAATGAACACAGAATAGAGTCTATTTCTTCAAGATGATTATAGTCCAGTGAAGAGTCATATTTACAAACAGATCAGTTGCCTTTCAAATTATTAGGATTAAAGCCAGATCTTCGAAACACCCAGAAGAGGGAACATTGGCTGTCATAAGAGAAGTTTCAGAGACAAGGTGACATTTTGTCTGAGTCTCACAGAATGCAAAATCAACAACTCTCAGGCTACAACCAACCCATTGATATGTGTGGTGGCGTATGCCACCATGGAGTCCATAGGAGCAAGAGTTCCTCATCNATGTTAGGATGCTATGAGACTGTCACAAGAGAGGTATGAAAATCTGAAATAATACAAAAGAGTCTCATTAAGATGGAATAGATACTGGTAGAAGTAGTTGTTGCATATGTTATNGCCTGTGCCTATTGAGCCATATATAACTTACTACTTANTGGTAATGTGCACCAAANGCATTGTTTGCTTTCTTCACATAACCTGCTATTTTACCAGTGTAATTAAGTACATTTATGTGGTTAATCTCTACCCACTCAACCACACTACAAGCTCCATAAAAGAGAGAATAAAATCCCTTTGGTCAACCTAGCCNGGTAAAAAACTCACCAACTGTACATTGTAAATGATTGCTGGAGGGATGTGTAGTGATCAACAGATGATCTATCATTGCCAAAATACAGCGTTAGGTCCTGTTTTGAGAATATGAGCACTCCAACTCTAGAACATTATTTCTTGGACAGCAAAGGTAGTGACCCAGACCTCCTAAAATAGTACCCTATCCTTTTGACATTAAGTTCAGCACCCCTCCTCATTTTCTTGCCTCAATAAATCTTCAATTTTTCTCATATATAAATTAACTTGGAAATGGCTACAAAAATGATACTGTGGTGTTAATCTTTCTTTTTCTGGATCATTGGGCACAAAATATAGATTCCATTATTTTACTTCATCTAAGAATTTGAAATAAGAAATCTCACAGACATCCTCACTTCCTTCTAGAAATCTTCCATCTCTCCTGGAAAGTTATTAGAGGAGTCCAGTCAGATCCCTTGAGACTTCATTACTTCCCAAGGCCATGATGAAGCATTCTTCGCAATAAAATTACATTCCACTTCTTCCAATTAACAGCAGATGATGAAATTGCCTGCCAGTTCTGTTGCCTTTCAGCTGTGTGTTTTGCTCTTGCTTGGTCATTTGTAAAATGTGAACCTTCCTAATGGGGACCTAGTTAGTCATTGGATTAATGAGTTTCAGCTGAATTAATGGTGCCTAGCACACTGTGAGCATTCAATAATGGTCAACAGCAATTTATATGCTGACTTAAGTTGCTCCGTTGAAGCCCATTGACTGAAATCAATATTGTGTAGCTTTCCTACTGTATTTGACTTAAAGAAAAAGATGACGTTTGTAGATTTGGAGCTCTGATTATATATAGCCCTGTAGCTATGTTCTCTGAATCTTAAAAGAATTTGCAAAGGGTGTTGAGATGCCTTTCTTCCTGTGAGCTTCCTACAAGTATACAAGATGGCTAAGTACAACAAGATGAATCTTCTGGAGCTAGGTTCTTCCTCCTACAAGTTTATCTATGTGAGTATCTATCTTTATCCATCATTATCAATACTTAGTTCTCTACCAACATAATAGTTANAAGTGAGTAGAGGAAGCCTATCAGAAACAGCTTGTTGAGGCACAGTTCATTTCCTTGTTCCTAATAGATATTCAATAACTGTAATTTTATTATTTTAAAATTAAAATAGAATTCAAAATCTTACAAAAGTAAACCCAAAGAGTTAATGAAATGCCAAAAAAAAAAAAGGTTTGGATCAGCAGATTTCTATTTGCAGCATTTAGGAGGTGAAGTTTGTGATTGAGATTACAGTGAAGCATATGGTGCCCCATGCCTTGTAGCATATATTTGCATCTTGAAAGCTTTTAATTATAAGGAATTACAATTCCACTGAGATCCCCATAGCTCTGGACTGAGAGTTTTAAAAACAAATCAATATTATGTGTTTGTTAAATTATATCCTTTGTGGGAAATCAATAATATGCTTGCTGAGAAAAAATATTTGACTATTCAACTGAATTGCGGAAATTCTTGCCAAAGGCGGAGTCCAACTATTTTTAAGCATAGTCATTAGGCAAACTACTTCATTATATCAGTATATAATAATGACATATGTATGCATATATTGCCGAGACCCTAGTTCCCAGCCTATGCCTTCTCCAGCTTCCCTTGGCTTCCACTTCACCATTCCAAGGCAGGAACATCGCCTTCTACCCCTTGGTAACATCAAACTTGAATTTTATTACCTTTAAAATGATTTGGTTATAAAGACAATGATAAAAAACANAAGTTCTAAAATGTAAGTACTTGGTTAATTACCATATATAATGATTGAAACCTNTATTGTCCAAAATTAAAACATTTGCCTTCCTGCAGCATGGATTCATTATAGTCTTCAGTCTGGTCATCATCCTTTGTGTTGCTAGGCATGGTGTATGCACTAGAACCCAGACAATAAAAGTCTCTTCCGATTTCCTACTGTCCAGTAGGAAACATTTGAGAAAGGACAGATAAAAAGGTCAAAAATTCTTAAACATCGTGGTTCATTTAGTGTTTGAAAATGTGTTTGGAGAGGGTGCTTAGGAAGGTCTTTACACAGAAGTCTTAGCGAAGCTATAGCCTCAAGTTTTCAAGTCAGTTGAACAGGTGCAGAACAGAAGTTCAAAGTCAGTGACCCTCAGGGAATCGTGGAAGTATGAATATCAAGGTATATATCGATGTGAGAGGAATAGAGCACAGTTGGGCCTTATGCTAGGAACTGAAGAGTGTGGGAGGAAACAGGTGGTGGTGGTGGTGGTGGTGGTGGTGGTGGTGGTGGTGGTGTGTGTTTTTGGAGTGAAGGAGGAGTAGAGGAAATGCTGGGAATTCAGACTCAAGGCAGTATGAAGAAGGCACTGTATGTGGGAACGAGGAGTCCTGGAAATGAGGAGCGAAGAAATAAGGAAGCAAGTGCCATCAGTTTTATAAAAGGAGGGGTGGAGAAAAGCCTTTATTTTCCTTAATAAAAGAGAATGATGTGAATGAGTGGGTACAAAGACATTAAAATTTGTAAGAAAGAAGNGTGTGTGCTACATCCCTAAACCATCTATCAATTATAGCTTTACCAACTAAATGCGCTTAGACCCGGGTAGCGATTGCATTTGAACGTGCTTAGCCTGCCCCCTTGTGGCTAATGGCAGATCCTGCACACGGAAGAACTACGTTGGGAAGCAAACTCAACCTAAATCAACTAGTGAAATATTTATCACCAATATTTGAGACAAAGAGGTATCGGAAAGATTACTCAGAATAAATATCAATATGTACTAACTATAAAATAGAAACTGTCTTTGATTGTTTTTTTTGCTCTCTCAAAACCCATATATCATTCATCTGTTGATTCAATTCTTTTAATTTTTATATTAGGTGGGATATAAATATTTTCATGAATAATTCCAGGCTTTTTAAATTTTTATTTATTATTGTGTGCATTTGTATTTATGATGTGTTTGTTCATGCAGGTGTGGGTGTGACGTGGCACATATGTGGAGGTCGGAGAACAACTTTTCCCAGAGTTCTNTTTCCATTGTAGGATCTTGTGACTAACCCAGGTTTTCAGGTCTATATAGAAAGAGTTTTTACCATACGAGTCATCTTGCTGGTCTGATAATATCAAGTCTTAATGAGACTATGAAGTAACCACAACTCTCATATATTACAACATAATGCAAGTTGATTTGTCTCAGGTGATATAGCTACATCACATCAATTGGATTGTCAGAATTCCACTCTCAGACATATGCCTAAATAGAGCGTTACATACAAGCACCAAGAAACACAGGCAAGATTATTACAGAAGCATTGTTATAGTTTTGTTATTCCTGAAGGGAAATTGATAGAAATAGTACCTATGTTCTCAACAGAGAAATTGTGAGTATTATTTTGTATATGTGTGCTGTATTTTTATGTTTTGTGTGTATATACGTGTGATGGCTAGTTTTATGTCAACTTGACACAAGCTAGGGTCATTTTGAAAGAGGTGATGTCAACTGAGAAAAATGCTTCCACCAGACTGGCCTGTCAGAAAGCCCGTGATGTATTTCTAAAAGTAGTGATTGATGTGGGAGCACCCAGCTCATTGTGGGAGGTGCCACTCCTGCGCTGTTGATCCTAGATACTATAAGAAAGCAGGCTGAGTAAGCCACATGGAGGAGCAAGCCAGTAAGCAGCACCCCTCCATGGCCACTGTGTCAGCTCCTGCCTCCAGGTTCCTGCTCTGCTGCCTGATTTCCTTTGAAGATGGGCTGTGATGTGGAAGTGTAAGCTGAAATAAACGCTTTCCTCCCCACAATGCTTATTGGTCATTATGTTTGATCACAGCAATAGAAACCCTAACTAACACAATATGTAACTGTTTTAAACAGTTGACTTTTGTAGACATGAGTCTGTTTATCCATAGGACAGTTTAGAATCCCTTGGTAGGATTATTCCACATCACAAAAATTTCAGTTTTAAGACTTTTCTGCTGAGGCTTGAGAGATGGTTCAGCTATTTGTTTGTTTGTTTTTTAAGTGCCTGCTGCTCTCCTAGAAGATCTAAGTTCAGTCCTTAACACCCATGTCAGGGAGATCACAGCCACCTATAATCCAGCTACAGGGGATCTAATCCCTTTTTGTGGCTGCAGCAGGCAGTCCTCTGTGTGTGTGTGCGTGTGTGTGTGTGTGTGTGTGTGTGTTTGTGGAGCATATGGGTGCATATACACATATATAAATACACATAAATTAAAATTTAAATTTAAAAAGACATAGATATGTCACAAATGTGTAGCCATATAAAAAGACCGTTGACAACAGTAGAAATTTATGCATACAATATGAAGCTTCTGGAGAATTAAGAATAAGTATGAACACCCAGGGGCTTCTGTTGAATATCTTANATTCAAGATGTGAGTTTTTTGTTATTCTTTATTGCTTAAATAAATAGTGGAGACTGTTATAAACACATGAATTTCATAATGAATCTTAATCAATTTTTATCACAATATGAAGTACTTATTTTCTGAGACTGTTGGGGATCTCCCTATAAAATCTGGGAACCTGTGCCTCGTCCTTCTGTTCTCATTTGTTTTAACCATTTAAGGCTATTTTTGTGACCCCCAAACAGAAGCTTAAGTCAAGAAGGAAGGTTTCCAACTCAGCACCATGCCAGATGTTCAGATTCATTAAGAAAAGCTAATGACCATTTGTGAGGAATGACTGTGCTGGGCCCCAGTGCCCACTGCCACAAAGCCTTGGTCCTGAGCCTAGAGCTGCTCAGTTTATATCTGCCCAAAACCTTCCTCTGTTCCTCCAGATGATAGACGGCCCCAAGGAGGAGCTGATTTAGTCACTAGCTACTATCAGTTTTGTTTTTATTACTTCTGATCTCTTCTGAGAAAAAAAATGTGGGCCATTTAAAGGAATAAAATGTGTGAGCATTTGGGATGTTTATGTAGCTTAGCAGGAAAATGTTCAGAGTTTATGGACATTGAATTTTCCCTCCCTAAAGCTGAACAGAGGCTGAGCTCAGCATCCCAAAGACTTTGTANCGTGTCTGTAAGAGTCTCCCAACTACTCTACCCCTTTTCTGCTAGCCTTTTCCTTCAACAGATAGGGTGGACTACTTTTAAATTGTGGTAGAAACCACATAACATAAGAGTCTTACCATCTTAATCATTTTCAATGCACATTTCAGAAGTGTTGGTTCCATCCACCTTGTTGGCTAACACATGTTCAGAACTTCTCACAAACCTGAAACTCTAAGACAACTCATTCTCCATGTTCCCCTCTTCAAGCTGCTGCTGCCCATCATCCTATTAGCCCTTCTGTGAATTTTACCACCGCCATTACAGCACATGAGTAAAATTATACAGTAGTTGTTTCTTTGCTATTTGCCTATTTGACTTAGTATACTGTCCCTATGGTCCATCTGTGTTGGAGAAGGTGTGGTCCCCTCATTTTATGGCTGAATAATAGATCTTCATATGTATTTGCTTCATTTTGTTTAACAATTCATTGACCCACACATACCAGAGCTGCTCCTCTCTCTTAGCTATTGTGACGACTCCTGCAAATATCTCTTCCGGATGCTGTTTTCTATTCTTAAGATCCACAACTGGAAGCATGTCTATGCAACCTGGTTCCAGGGTAGCTGTGCTGCCTCACGGTTGTCCCATTTCGCTCTCCTCTCCTCAGAACAGGGTATCAGTGCTGGGCTCTCAGTAAACTCCTTCCTAACTCTGGTTCTCCTGGTAGTACTTTCTTTCCTTTATATTGCAGTTGGCCCAGCTCTTCCCATGACATGTTCTCTTCCTCTTCAGGGTCCCACTCATTCCTTTTGGACAGTGTCCCCACCTCTTCTAATGAACAGTCTTCTACTTTGAGACTCTCTTGGGGTATCTTCTCATTTCCTTAATTTGTTAAACAAGTTATTTTTCCCCCTGTAACTTCGACTACAATAAAAGCTCCACAAGAGAAGGATATTTTCTTATCTCTTATTGAGTCCTAGTAGCTAGTGACTACAACTCCCAACCTAGATAATTCTTCCCTCAGGGCTTAGCAAATTTTATCCAAAATAGGGAGGCTAAAGAAATTTAAGGTAAAGAATATCAGTATGATATGGGCGTGTTAATGGTGCTTACTAGTTTTGCATATCTAGATAAAACCTTTACTAAATAGGTATAAGGATGAAGACAAACCAAAATGTTGCTCAGGGATTTTAGAGTTAAATTTTCTGTGATGAGTTAGTTTTATTAGACTTGTGGAGGTTTTAGCTTATGAACAGCACCCAAGGTATAAAATACTCTAATCATACTGAACCCTCTTACGTGGATGGTAAATTTTATCAGCAATATTTCAATTTTTGAAATAAGTATTTCTCTCAAGTAATCCATTCCTCATGGTTTGCTGAAACTTTGGAAACTTTAAGATGATGTTGTGTTTGTCTTTAAGAGGGAATGAAAATACACTACAATAAATTTTCATTTCATTCTAACACAACAGTTTATGACTTCAAACCAAAAAATTCAAGGAACCAAATGTAAAGACCTAGCTAAAAGCATCTCAGTGTCGTAAGAAGGGAAATTATGCTCTATCACTCATCCTCCATGACTTGTGATGGGCTATCTTTGTGCTAGTTTGATGGATTTGCTCTTTAAGAGCAATCTGAGATGTCTTATTCCTGAAGATACTGTTCTGTTCTAACCTCAAAGCTAGGTTAAGAATACCTCTGTGAGAATATTGCTTAGTATGTTTTATGTGGTATTTCATCATTTCTGGCATGTATATGCTAAATATAGAATTTCTGAAACCAGTCCTAACTGACAACTTTCAGTCCAATCTATTGAGAAGGGAGGCCAGTGACGGAAGAATCCTGCATTGTCTCTGAATACTGTCAGTGTCTATTACCAAGACTTAGTCACTCATTGTAAATGCTTAGTGGAGGAAGGGATGAATGAAAAACCACACATTCAGTGCTAGAAGTTTTCACTGCCAGAGTTAAGATGAAGCAAACACATGCACAGATCCCACTTTGGGAGAAAAGATGCTAAGAGACTGTGGGAAAGGTTACATATGAACAAAACCTAAAACAAAACAATAACGACAAAAAGCCAACCATCACACTCCATTATATAGAGGGCCTTATTTAAGACATTAAGAAAGAACAGGAGGTAGTGAGGTAGCAAATACCAATGATTTCAGAAAAAAGAGCCTCTTAGCTAGTTTAAAAGGATTATTAATAAAACAAAATGTGCAGTGAGGGCAGGGTTTGGTAATTGGTAATACTAGCACTGTAGAGGCTGAGGCAGGAGGACCAAGAGTTTGAAGTTTGACTTGGTTAGTAATGAGTTCTAGGCCATCCTGGACTACATAGTGATAATGCATCTCAAATCAAACAAATCAGTGGATTTCAGCATGAGATTCAGTGTATATTGCCCCAATGTGTCTGTGCTTTATTCTGGAGCAGCAAGAAGCTTCTGGATGGTTTTGATGTAGCTAAACTTGCAATTAAAGAAGAAATATATGTGAGTTATTTGTTGGTTTAGTTGATAGAGAGATACCAGTGAGAAAGTAGTTATTGGTTGACTTTATTCATTCAACAAGCATTTATTTAGCATTTATTAAATATATGGCACAACATTGCAAGATCTTACACTGGGTCCAGATAAAAATAGTCAAACAAATAGGCAAAAATGATGGAATACAAAAATGTTGTGTAGGTGCACATTTCCACTCCACTCAATGAGTAAAGTGGTTAAATCATGGAGGCTCAGGAGAGGTGGCATCACCCCAACTGATCCCTGAGGTGAAGAGATGGCAAAAGCACCTGGGAAGTGTCAGGTGCAATGTTCCAGAAGAGACTTAGTTACTTAGGTTGCAAATAATTTGGGGGTGGTTTAACTGTGTTTTGAAGGGGTGAGATGTGAGAAGATAGAGATAAAAGAAGCTGGCTGGGTCAGAAAAGGTGTGAAATGTGTTCAGAAGGGGAAGCAGGGGGCAAATTTGGATATTCTTCAGAGAGAAATGAAAGCCTGATAGGAGAATTAGCTGTGGAGATGAACAAAAAGAAAAGAGTGAAGATCCCTGCTGAGATGAACTCCAGATGGTATGTGAGATCCCTTCACTGTGTGCCAGAAGGGGCCTGACGTAACCATGGCTGCAGCATCTCTGCCTTCTTTAAGGGATTCTCAGCCCCAGGGATTCAACTTGACTTCACTGTGATGGGATGTCACATTCTGCCTACTTAGTTAGGTGGACCTACCTCTGGAAGGCATGGAAGGAAAAACGTGGAGGAGTCACCTTCACCTGCACTGCTCTATTTGGGTAGCAGGATCATTGGCCAGGTTATTTCTATTTTCAATTTTCCTCTCTGCAGTCCCTGGTCCAGCATAAAATAAGAAGGATGCATGCAGACCTCAACTTTTAACTCAGAGGTCTTAAATACTTACTGCACTCAGAAGAAATGTCTGTGTAAGAGATCAAGAAACACACAGCATTTGTCAATCAAAGTGGTGAGGGAGGGACCAGTGGGGTCACAGGAGAAGCATGGATCTCAGCCTCTCCACTTAGTGGCATGAGAAAGTTATTTAATTTCTCTCCACCTCTGTGTTTCTGAAAGAATAATGAAGTAAATAAAATAGTATCTGCTCATTAAACTCATGAGTTTTTATAGAAGGCTGACATATTAAAGACTTTAGTAAACACAAAATAACTTCTTGCAGTAGCTCATTCAATTACCTATTTGAGTGTCTCAATTATAAAATGCATTTCAAAAGACATTTCATGATGTATTTGTTTTTTTTAATATTTAAATATTACCATAAAAAGTGTGGCATACAAAGCAATTTTATTTGTGGAAATACTGGCATAATACACTGGTCTAAGTATAAAATAATATCCTTTAACTGGAAACTATTGCCAGCATCAAGAGCACGCCTTCTGCTTTGATCCTTCCCCTATCCTACATTCCTATTTCATAGACTCTATGCAACAGAACAGCTGGACCAGAACACTTGATGGGGCGCATTGTTTTCACCAGCTCCATAGACAACTAAGAGAGCTTGTGTACTCTGGCCCTGGTATCTTTTCCATTGTACAGGATTATTCACTCTGACAAAAAAAGCATAATGAGGGCCCAGGAGATGGCTCAGTGGCTAAAACTGTTACTGNTNTTACAGACCACCCATGTTTGATTCCTAATACCCAGGGAAGTCAGCTCAAAAGTGCATGTGACTCCAGATCCAGGGGATGTAATCCCTCTATTCTCTGTAAGCACCTCACTCAGATGCACGCCCATCTACACACACACATTAATATTAATATATTAAATTCATCTGGAGCATGAACCCAGTCATACTCAGCTCTTGCTTTATAATAACTTCTGCATTCCTGACATTCTAAATTTAGTGATTAGGACATACCACTCATGATAAATATTTTTGTTGAATGAATGAATGACAATGCTTCAGCCAATTTCAGTTTCTGAATGTCATAGAGGAAGCACAAACAGATACATGGATAACTCTTGAGCTAGGCACACAGCCTGCCCAAAAGAGTCCAGTCTAGGTTCAGGTGAGTATGTGATCTCATCCTGGAGTATCAGATATGATCGGAAGGCTTGCACATGGACCAAACCAACTCCATAGGCAGGTCCTGAGCAGAAATGATAATCATAGGCTGAAGAGGCCAGTAACACTGGCCTAGATGCAAGTGTGAGCAGAGAGGGTCCCTTACATTTAAAAAGAAATAGCATCACTGAATCTTTAGAGCATCAGATGTAGGACTTTGCATCTCAGTCTGCCTGTGTTCAGATGGTTTGTGCTATTTTCTAGTGTTCTATGATACCTGCAAAAGCCTGGTGCATGTCAGCTACTTGCAATATTGGCAAGGCCTACCCGTCATGTCATGCACTAGGTAGGGTCTTCTTAAATACTGTACTTGGGATGGAGCCTGTTTGACATTGACGAGGAAATGGGAAAATACTTAGAGTTACTNGGCATGTACCAGGAGTGAGAACTTGTGCCAAAAAGTCCAGGCTTTCCATTGAAGGTAGTCATATGAAGTCATATTGTATTATTCCTGTTTCAGAAAGGTAAACAACATGTTTTCTCTCATTGTTGTTCCTATATTTTATATAGATGCATAAAATCGTGTATGTGTAAAATAATGAGAGCATGGGAACAATCAGAGAGGGAGGGGGAATACAGCAGCATAGGAGGCCATATGCTCATTGTGTAAAACATATTTGTATGAAAATGACCTTATATAACACAGCGCTAGGCTACAAAATGTTTATTCATATTATCTAATTAGTTTCCCATACCTACAACGGTCATGTCCCCTTAGCCTGATTTTAAAAAACATGAAGGAGTTTCAGAGAACTTCTACAGTTGCCAGAAGCCATCTTGCTTGTTAGAGGTAGAAAGAGAATTGAATCCCAGGACACTGAGTCACAGGGAGTTGCCATCACTTGATTAAGCATATTGCTGAAGTGAACATTTTCTCTTTTCCTGGGTTCCAAAGCTTCCTGGGCAGTGTAGGCTTCTTTCTTCTGTAGTGCCTCTCACTGATGTCACAGACTCACAGCTGGTGGGTTGAGTCAGACAGAGGCTGCCCACGGGATCTTACTGTCCTCCAATGAATCCAGGAGCAGTGAGCCATGGAACATTACTCAGATAGCATTTGAAGTTTTGCTTCAAATGAACAAACTAATTACAGGGTCCTTTCTGAAATCGTCTCTTTGATTTCTTGGTATCGAAACCACTTGACTTCAAAGCTATNCTGCACAGGCAATTCATTCTTGGCTCCTCCTTCCTATGTTTCTCAGCTGGCAGTAGCTTCCCTGGTCTCTCTATTCAGCTCCCAAAATTAACTCAGCAGAACTTGGAGTGAAGATTTCCTAGGACCTTTTCCCTTGCCACAAAACACATTGGACCTTCTTCACTTCAACACCAATACTTGATCATGTTTAAGTGCTCTGCTTTGTTAATTATTTTAATTCCTTCAAGTAATAAATGTAGTTCAAAATATGGAGTTAATAATCACGTAAAAATAGTTACTATCAGCATATTAATATTTGCCATTCCAGACTTTTGTCCTTTCTCACATATACTTCAGCATGTTTTACCCTACTTATCTGAGATTGCTACTCACCTTTGTATGACCTGCTGACTCTAGAGGAGTATGACTTGAGATGGCTTCATCTCTGTGTTGTGCTTTTCTGCTTGCTCTGACTTAGTACTAGCAAAACAGGGAACTCTATCCATTCCCTTCTTGCATGTTACCATTTTTTTTCCTTTCTTTAAAATATCATGCTCCAGAAAGTACCAGGCAACACTCCCAATGTCTTGTGTAATGTTATTTCTTTAACATGTGACTATGGTGCCTGCCATTTAGTAGATGTTCAGTAAATCTGTTGTGTTTATAGGTATTGAGACAGACTGTGTCATCAATTAATGGAAACAGATTTAAAAACTGAGAAAGAAAAAAGGTAGAATTATTTCTGCCACTTTTAAAATCATTATTAATCATGTAAAGCATCTAATGTCCTAGTTTAAAAAAAATGAAACTTCATATTGATTGCCTATGCTGGCCCAGGCTCTCTCCTAAGTCTTCCCATGCATTTAATCACTTGGCCTCCCTGTGGTGTAGGCATGCTTCTCCTCTCACAGTGAGGGTGCTAAGGCTCAGAGAGTTTAGTGAGTTTCCCAGGATTCCATGGTAGGTGATGGACTGGGAGTGATCCAAACCATCTCTTCAGAACATGGCTCTCAGCCACTACGGAGATTTGAAGGAGTTACCTTAGTTCTGTGTCATCAGGAGTACAAGGATGAGAGACATATTTGGAGAATCCAAATAATTATTCATATTTTCTTCATCTTGCCTGTAGAAGTAGCTGTATGAAAAGTTCACTTTTGGGAGCTACTCTTTTTTTTTTTTCTTTTTAATAACAAAGCTGCAAAGTGCAAAGATCTTGAGACGTCGTGAAAGGGGGGGGTTAAGATTGGTCAAGAACATTAGTGTGCAGCAGGAATGCAAAGTCTTTCTCAGTCCTTACACTTCTATGAAATAAATGCTTTTCTCTCCATGTATAACTGCAGTTGGATGAAGCTCAGGGACACTTAAGAACCTCCTGAATGTCTCCTGGGTAGCAGGCATCAGAATGGAAGTGTACAGACTTGTGTTTCCATAGCTAGAACAGACTTTTCCCCAACTCTATTGGGCTGCAACCTGTAGTCAGAAGGTGGCTCTCATGAAACACATCTTCACAGTGTATTTAACATTTTTAAGACTATCTAAACTTCTTTCTTTCTCACTTGGAAATCAGAATGACAACATCTCCTTTGTCCAGTTCTTCTGAGAATGACCCAAGGAAAGAACTTTTAAAAATACCTTAAAAAAATCATCCTGACTGTATGTCACCTTATGTATATGTATTTCACAATAGCACACCCATTTCACAATAGCACACCCATCACTTTTGCACATCTTAGTCTGGGGTTCCATTTTGACACACTCAAAGAACTCAAGTCTGTTTAACACTTTGGTGACTCCCTGGATGAATCTGGCCTCCTTCATATGTGGGCTTAACATATGAAAAAGCTGCACTCTTGACTGGGCTTCCAGAATCTTCTGTGGACAGATGGAGGGCAGCCCAGAGTAACAGTAGGGTCTCTCTTGATTATTTAAATGATCCATGCTTTAAAAAGTATCTTGAGAGCCATTAAATATTCATGAAGGCATCCTTCCTGGCAGCTTCTCCATTGTAGGTAATTACAGAGGGTTTAAAATATCTGACGTTGCTTGGAAGCACACAAAGCTCTGTCAGATGCAAGCAGACAGCTGATTTGTAATTTAATTAACATCTTGGCTTGTCCTGTTCTTCATGGCAAAAAAGCAGGAAAGTATTTCCTTTTAGTTGTGAAATTTGTCTGAAAAAAATTCAAACGAAGCATCTGGGAGAGTGGTTCCTCTCACACCAGTGCTTTTGCTTATATCCTGCTCCAAATCTGATTAAAATTCTTTCAAGTGCTCACTGGGCTTAGCTGCACGGCTGGCTGTGGGTTATTTTCCTAAAAGGTGTTATCACATGGGGAAGGAGTGTGTGAGGTCAGCAAGNATTGACCTACTTTCTTTAGGTCTTTGAATAATAGATTTTTGAAGACAGATTGGACCAGACAATTCATTCAACATTGATTGAGGACCTACTGCATATCAGGTACTAGAGGTCAGTGACGGACAGAGAAATTAGGATCCCTGTTCCCACAGAAGAGTCAGTTGATGGGGCAGGCAAACATTAAGAAAATAATCACAGAAATGAATGTCCAATTTAAAAGGTGGCAGGGTTTTCCTGTCACCTGAAAGCTTTCAAATCAAGGAGCAGTGTGGTAGGGGATGAAGACCCAGGAAAGAATGAGTGAAAATTATGTAATATCTGTCCTGCCCTTGCTCTCCCTATCTTATTCCCATCCCATCACACCTGAGAAGAGGAGAGAAAATGCTGATCCAGCCAAAATCGCATTCAAAGAATTTATTTTAAATTAATGAAATGAACGTACAAAAGTGAACCAGCGAGCTGACCCGTTCACTATGATGGGCACCTGTCATCTCCTCTTTCTTCTGTCCGTTGTTGTCTTTGCGTCCTCCTTCTACACTCATTCCTTTCTTTCCTCCCCCTGCTCCTCCTTGTCCACTCATTTCTTCCTGAATGAGGCAATACGTTAGAAAGGCTGCAGCAGATGCAAGACCTGGAGGGGCCGCAGGTCACAGATTGGCCGAGGAAACTAGGAAGGACCTGGAAAAGGGCAAGCTCTATATGCACAGGCCTCAAATAAGTAAAATGTTAAAAGAATTATCAAACTATACAAAAATATGTTACATAACACAGTAAGGTGACTGGCAGTTCTGCTCAACTGTGGCAAATCTTTTTTGGAGGAAACACAGCCCTTCCTTTCTGTGGTTCAGTTTTGGAGCCAGCTTCCTTCTCCCAGTTGGTTTTTTTTTTTCCTGTGTTCTGAGTTGTATTCACATATTTCCTAGGAATCATCACTTCCTTTGCAGATTTGTTATTTATTTCATATTCTTACTGACTCTACACTTCTCCTGAAATAGGTTTTTCCTGTTTGCGAAATAACTTCTTTTTCAAAGAAGTTTTCTGTCTGCAAAGGCCCTTAGTCAACTGACTATCGAGTGTTCTGGGTGAACAGTATGGGAGATAAAAGTAAAGGTTTGTTCCTGACCCTCAGAGAGCTTAGCAGACAAGAGATGTGATTCAACACAAAGAATACTGTTTATCAGTACAATTAACAGAAGCAACGTTGAGCAATTCCTACATATCAAGCTGGTATAAAGAGTTAGCATTACTTCTTAATCTTGCACCTGCTTCACAGCACAGCTTTAAGCCTTAAATAGCAATCCTCTCATATTCTTTGCAAAGTGTTTTCAACCTGTATCTTCTAGTCATAAGATATCATGGCATCACCAAGAACTCAGAAGCACACAGGCATGTTCTGGGTTTGGCTTTCCTCAGCTCTTGATTTACACCACTCTCTACCCCCTTTCTCTTTCTCCTATCTGTCTCCCTCTATTTCTCTCTCTCTCTCTCTCTCTCTCTCTCTCTCTTTCTCTTTGTGTGTGTGTGTATGTGTGTGTGTGTGTGTGTGTCTTGAGCCAACCCCTGCTGCAAGTGGAAAGGAGAGAGTAGAGTACTTTTTGTTCAACAAAAGATAAACATTTTTTTATTTATGAGAACTTGGCACACTCCCAGCTTCCAGAACTGTGATCTACTTTGCCAGCACAGCTCCACCTTCCTCCTGTGCTGAAGAGAACCTCCTGTGCTGGATCAAGCATGCCTATGCTCCTCTGAATTCTGGGCACTTAGGGATGGTTCTGACTCACACATTATTATCAGTAGAATGTACTAAACAGGCTTTNNCAAGAAAGACTTCTTAATTTTAATCCATTCCCATGGATTAACATCTTATGGGATGTTCCCATAAGAAAGTTATGGGAACATCCAAGAGGATACAAGAGGTGAGGAATCTATTGACATTCCTAACAGCCACAGAATGCTTCCAGTGAGGTGATATTCAATCTGATTATTGCAGATATAAAAAGTTTATTTGTTGGAATCCAATGTTGAAGGGACACTTAAGCTTAAAAACAGGGAGGAGTCCTGAAGACAGAGACAAAATGCTCCAAATGAGATTAGCATAGAAGAGATGGTACCATAGTACCCCCAGTCAGTAGCTCTACTCCTGCCTCTACTCTCATTAAAGATGAAAGAAGTAGTGTTTGTTCACAAAGGATAAGTTTTTTTTTTCCCAATCAGTGTCTTCTCCAACAGATAACACAGAGGCAAGGAGCTGGGAAAAGTAAGACAGATTTCAAAACGCAGGCCTTTTCCAATAGTCCCCCTTCTTTGCTACTACTAACCTCCACCAAAGGATCCCTGAATGGCATTAGCAACTACCAAGGATCCATAGAATGAAAGATGACTCAGAATTTTCTACAACATTAAGGCTGACCCTATCAGGGTATGACACCAACAGAATAATGTCCCTTGTTAGGTGGGTACTTGGGAACTGTACTTTCTCTAACACAGAAGTTGATTTTTCAGGCAACTCCTAGGTACATCTGAGAGAGGAATCTTTCATCACCCTCTTAGTATCTTCCCAAGAAGTGAGCAGAAATAAGCTTTGAAAAGATGTTACTATGGATTTGGATAGGGGGACAATACCATATTCTACAAGTCACCAAGAACTCATTGTTACTTCCATTTATTGTGATAAATTCCTGCTACACACGTGCTTTCTTTTCTTCTTCATGTCAAGGTCACTGTGTCATTCAGGCTGGCCTTGAAACTGTAATTTGTATATGTCTTTGTACTTTGCACAGAATATTTGTTCTCTTTATGTAACGTTTGAGATCCCATTTTAAACTGTAGAGCCTCAGGCAAAGTTGATTCTGACCCATTTTTGCTTCCATAGAACCTGATTATACATATGGTCATTATCACTGTGCATGGGGGGTTAATTGTGTATAAGTATAACTCAGTTAAAATCCTGCATCTTTCTTGCCTACAATACTGCATTTTTTCCCTCAATTTCTAGTCTCAGGAAATGCAGAGGTGAATAATGAGGAGAGTACATTGTATGTAAAAATGTTATGTCCTTTGTTATGTGTTGAGCAAACAATATCATTGTGATTTTTCTTAAACCTGGTTTTATAGTGCTTTATATATAATGAAAGAAGTTCCATAGCAGCCCTGTTTCTCAACTAGGTAAAACCTACCCATTTTCTCCATTTCCTCCAAAGGCACTTATGACTTCATTCAGCAAACACTTGTTGAAAACACATGATAAGTACTTGTCTAAGGAGCTGGGGATATGAGGTTGATCACTGCCAAATTGATCTCAAACCTCAAAATTAACAAAGATTGGTAGAAAATTAAAAATGCACATTTTTATAAAAGATTATAAAATGGCAAGCACANGGAGCTATGAGAGCATATTTAGGATGAAAAGGTTGACATCTGTTATAGAAGGCGAATCTAAGGACATGTTANACAGTCCTCAACAATAGAACTTGGCTTTTTGAGACAGGGTCTTGCTATGTAGCCCACTGGCCAGGAACCTGGGCTTGACTCAAACTCACAATCCTCTTGCCTCAGCCTCCCAGTACTAGTATTAGAGATATGCTACCACCATGCCTGGCCACACCATATACTCTTAACGATGTCAAGATAAAAATATAAATTTTGTATATTTTTCAACAGTTAAAGAAAACTTTAAATTGATTTATGATGTTGCTGAGTTCATAATTACTTAGGTAAAAAAAGGAATTCNGAAGTTACTGAGATTTGGCTCATGCAGTGGTGCTCGCAACAGCTTATCTCAGTAGGGAACTTGAACTCTGTCCTGTAGGCAATGTCAGCCATGGGGCATTTTAAGAACCTCATGTTGGAAATTCAGAATGCCTTCTGGGACAATGTATAACTAGATGGGAAAGACAGCACCAAAGCAGTTGATATAGAAGCTGGTGCTCTGGCCAGCAGAGAGGAGATGGGAACCTACACATAGTCAGTGCTGACACTGGCTAGTGTTGGGAACTGGGAGGATAATGGGGGAATAGTTATAAAATGTATTTAGGATATCAGTCAGGTCTATGGTAGGGAGTGAAGGAGGAGATAGTATCTAACTGACTCCTACTTTCTGTCTGTGGNGATTGTGCTAGTGCCTCCATGAGAAAGAACTGAAAAGGAGGAGCAGATGTAGAAGCGGATATGCTCTAAACTGAAGAAATGGAAACAGGCATAGACATGACATTCATTTATTCCCAGTTCAAACTTAACTGATTAAGACAAATGCGAAATATTAGCCCCATGCTTCAGGGGTGATTGCTTCCTCAAATTATTCATAGCATTAAAAAGACAGAATCANGATATTTGCAGTTTACAGAGATGTTCAAACCTCGGTGTGCATTCTCAGTGGTATTTTTCTATCAAGCTCCCAGNTGAATCATCAGAGTTGGCTTCATCTCCTTATGAGGATAGACAGTGGATGGTAGATAGTAGAAAGAAGGTTCGGGTTTCAATTACCCAGACAGGGTACCACATTCAATCCCTCTCTAGATGACGACCTTTAAAAAATAACCTCAGCCTCCACAAATGTTAGTTTTTCACAGGCACAATGGAGTATCACAGAATAATGAGTGTAATGGAAGCAGAATTCAGCGCCTTTGTCAACTGCAGTTATAGCACTGTTATACTTTTTTGTTTTTTCACTTTGATATTGACACTGCTTTGGGCATTACATAGACTCCGCAGAAATGCATGTACTGATGATAATCAGCTTTTCAAAATGAATGGCAATGTGAATTATTCATCCTGAGGTAGCTCTTGTTATTGTCATATTGTGAGTCTCACTAAAAACTGATATCCAAGACATCATATTTTTTATCTCAAAACTAAGTGAAAATATCTTCAGAAGAAGACAGATTCTTAGTGATCTGGTGTACTAACAACAGAGAGGCACTAGGAACAGATTTGACGTAGAGGGAAACTTGAGAGGNCACTCATGACAGTGTCTGAATCCCTNTCCCAATGCCCTTGTGTAATGCATAGGACACACAGACCAATCAAGACCAGCAAACAATGGACTTGGGAGTTGGATGTAGAATGGTCTCCTTTTCTTTCTCTACATGATCAAAGACATTGAAACAGTGTGCTTCACCAAAGGGGCAGCTCTAAAGGAGGACAGGGAGATAACAAGAGATTGAATCCCAAGCCCTGGATACTCAAACCATGGCTGAAGGTGGAGAACATCCAACAAGAAGGATTGAGTTCCCGCAGATCATTTCTTGTCCTGACGTTTTACTCTCCAGGCCAGCTTTCNGAGTCTGCATGGAAATCTCCAGCACTGGCCTTTGCCCAAGGATTCTCTTGCTGTTGTNGGGATGTAGAGGGCTGGTTAATGAAGACAGAAAGGAAACAGGAGAGAAGGAAGTCTCCCCTTCTAACCTCCAAGAATCATCTGAACAGACTCTTGACTTGATTTTTGAAGTTCCTTAAAAACTAGCTTAATTCCTAGGAATTGTAATATTTTGTCCTAGAATGCAACAAACCCAAATCAATGTTCTTCNTAGGGGTTGAACTAAAGAAAGAACAATTATCTTCCCTTTCAAGCTTATAGAAATATTGTGGGTGGCATTTTTTCCTCCTTATCAGAGAGAATTTAAATTTTTGACAGATCCAGCAGCAAAAGTAAGTGTATGAGTAACTATATATCAGAATTTAATTTCTTGCTCTCTACTTTTTCTCCATCCATGACTGAAATGTATTAGCACCTCTGTAGCTAATCTTGTTATTTGGAGGAATATCTATCTCCTCTCCATTTAAGTAAATTTTCTCAGTCTTATTTGTTAACAATTTTTCTTTGTCTCAGAAATAGAGTATATTGTCATAACAAAAAAGNTAAGCATTGCTTAAAATTGTTGCAGTTTTACTTGGATTTGACCAGGTTTACGGTGACCACTGGAAGAGTTTGCAGCCAAACATTTGGCATATCCAACAGTAGTTGTTCAGTATGTCCTGCTAAGTCCAAACTATTTGAATCCCTTCTCAACAATGATGNATTTTTTTCCCTCTTTTCTTTTCTCCTAGAAGTATCGATACCAAGATGAGGACGGTCCACATGATCATTCCTTACCTCGGCTAACTCACGAAGTAAGAGGTCCAGAACTGGTGCATGTATCAGAAAAGAACCTCTCACAAATAGAAAATGTCCACGGATATGTCTTACAGTCTCACATTTCTCCTCTGAAGGTCGGTCAGATTACTCTTTATATTTCATAGCTGGTGATTTTTGTCAGNTGTGATTGCTATAGGCAATTTTGTGGGCCTGGTTAAATGTGGTTTTTTTAAAACATAATCGTGGCCACTGGTTGTAAGGATGCTTTCTGTGGTTTGGAAACAAACCTAGTAATTCTGGGAAATATTTTTATTACCATTGTTTGAATGTCTGGAAAATCCTTTTAGCTGTTGAAAAAGGTCTAAGCAAAGATCCAAGAATGAAAACTTGACAGGGAAAACAAACCATGTGCATATTAAGGAAAGAAAAAGCAAANTGGCACACCACAGTTCGCTCAAATGTTCTCTTTCCATCAGCATGCCTGGTCTCAGGTGAAACAAAGGAAGTAAACACATCCTAATCACACCTAATGATTGCCTTGCTGTCTAAACTGAAACTGAAAATGTGTGAGTTGGCTCATTAACACCTCGATTTTATTCTAGGGAAAATGGTTTTCAAGGTGTCTTGCTGTTTGGTGTCATACTTTCCCCAACACTTTCTAACTTTTAAATTTTAATTATACACAATTTTTGATCAATGATATTTTGAGAAGAGAATTCAATGAGAATAAGAATTTTCTGTTCTCCTTGGTTGCTAGTTTATTTACTGGCCTGAAGCTACTAGATTTTATGCTTTTTTATTAAAACTTGTAAGCATTCAATAGTTTTTAAAAAGAAATCATGCTGACCAATCCTTTAGTTACTAGCAAGATTTGTTTTGTTATCCAGATCACTGGTATTCTTAACAGTTAATGTAGCTGTACCAAAATTAAAGGAAAAAGCAACTATAAAAGTTGCATCGGAGGATGAGAAGATGACTCAATGAGCAAAAGTTCTTGCTTGCAAGAGTAAGACATGAGTTTGACATGAGTTCAAATCTCTAGAACCCACATAAAAGCTAAACACATAGCACAAGGTAATCCTGGTTCTCCTACTGGGAAATGGGAGGTGGACACTAGAGAATCCTTAAAAGCTCTGGGTCCAGTTAGTTTGGTGGAGGGAAAAGATGGACACCCCAGCTTGTCCTTTGGCTTCCAAATGTGCTATTGAATACACATACCCATATTCACACACAAACACGCTCAGAAACAAATGCATGCATATNCATACAAACATAAATTTTTAATTTTATTTCTTAAATATTTTTAAAGTAAATATAATTACAGAAGTTTTCCTCTTCCCTTTCCTCCCTCAAACCTCTCCCATGTGTGCTGCTGGATCTCCATTAAATTCATAGCCTCTTTTTCTTTAATTGTGCTCAGTTCATGTAATATTATTTGTGTGTATGTAATTTCAGAAAACATCAAGGAACAGCTAAATTATATTCANCACAGTTCCAAATCTTGGTAAATTTCTCATCCTTTAGTATCCTAAAACACCTATTATCATCTGAAATAGCTGAAGCTATGACCAATAAGTCAAATTATTAGGTCCATTGTCAAATCCCATTAAATATCAAATAATATATAAAAATGTGCAAAATCATACCATCAGGATGTTTTTTGCTGCTTTCTATTTTCGTCAGATGTTAACAAATGGAAATTAACCATTAATTTAAGGTTAATGTTTAACCTTAAAGAGGAAAAAACATTCAGGGTTTTGGGGACAGGGACTTACTGTTCTACATCAAGAACTGTCAAATAGAAAACATGACATTTTGTCATCCAGAGCAGAAACAGCTCCACTGTGCATACATGACAGCAATTCTTGTCTGTGGACATTGTGAGATCAGACGCTCTAACAGAACTACTCCAGACAGGTGTGGCTTCCTTCTAGTCCCCAGAAATATCAAGGCCTGAATGAGGGATCAGCAGTGGTTTTGTAGAGAGAATTCTCCATGTTCTTCAGCAGAAGAGTGACCACAACTGTCTTTAAGTTTCTCTCGGAGTCTAACAATCCATGATTCTGCTGTGTATTCAGATGAATACTTAGTTTCTTTCAGGACCCTTTCATCCCTAAAAACAAGTACTGAATCTGAATCTATATACTAACACCTAAAAAATTGAAGCAGGGCAGGACTGGAAGANTTCGTTGCATTCAGTATTTGTATTAGATTTATTATTCATAACTGGTTGAGTAACTTCCTGGAGGAACCTCTGTGGAAAAGCTGGAGAAATGACTAAGTGAGGAGAGTACTTGCCACATAAAACATGTTTTAATTTCCAGAACTCACATAATGACATAATTATGTGAGTAATTTCTATAGTGAAATGGTATGTAGAGAATCCATTGGAGATTATGAGCCTGCTTGCCTGGCAAATGCAACAGCAAAACCAAAGAGACCAGGTCTCAAACAAGGTGAAAGTTGAAGACAGACAACAGAGATTGTTCTCCACATGGGCACCATGGTGCATATACACACACACACAACAACAACAACAACAATGATAACAACAAGAAGTACATTACCTCCATGGAGCCTCTCTTCTTTATCTTTCTCCCAACTTGTCATTCCTTTTTCTCAACATTTCCTCTTTAATCAGCTCTAGAACATAGTTTTAAGAGTCGGGACTATACACTAATCAGACTAAAGTTAGACAGGTTATGGTAGAAAAGAATAAACAAAGCACTAATAACTGTAGGACCTTAAATTGGGCCATTGTCTTCAACATATACATAATGAATAAGAAAAGGTCCANTAAGTTTGTGTGGCTTGGATGGTTTCATCCTCCTTTATTACCCCATTAAGCACTGCATTTGGGAAATGTCTATTAGAGTTTGGGGAAAGCTTAGATGTTCGCTTTCTCTACAGATTAGATTCAGTGTGTGTGTGTATGTGTGTGTGTGTGTGTGTGTGTGCGCGCGTGCGCGCAGGTGTGTGTGTGCATGTGTGTGTGTGTGTGTTTATATGTATTTTTCTATTGGTCCTTTATTCTTTCCCTTTCAGACAGTATACCTATCTATAATTTCCATGGTTTATTTTAAAATTTTAGTTATTATGACTCTATGTGGGTACACAGTGTGTGGAGTGCATGGGTGTGTCACAGTGTGTATGTGTGTGTGGAAGTCAGGGGAGTCAGTTCTTTGCTTTCACCTTCAGCTAGACTCTAAGGATCAAACTCAGGTCACCAGGCTTGTATAGGCAGTACCTTTACCCACTGAGCTGTGTTACCAGCCCATGTTCAATGGTTTGATACTGGTTTTCCTGTTCCTTTTGTTTGCCTTGTAACTTATTGTGTACTCTGTTCTTCATTAAGTTTTATTAGTTTTGATGATTGTACCATAGCAGTAATTTTTATTGAAATTTCCACATATCAGATTTTAAAGTAGCCATGGTATGAATAATAAGCTTCTCATATGAAATTCCAAGGATAGAAACAGCTTTTCTTCCCTAGTTGGAGCTACAAGTTCAGGGTGGGTAGCCTCCAAGGTATTTGGAAAGGAAAGAACAGTTCACTCAGGACTCCTATTCTGAGGCCATGAGATAGCTCTTGTGAGGCCAGGGTTTGTTTGCCTTGAGCGTCTTAGAGNTATTATATTAAACAGGACGTGCTTTTAGATGATCTTGGCAGAAAAGACTGTAACACTTTCCTCTGGCAGCAGTGATAAGAATAAATATATATATACCTTTTTAAGACAGTTGGCCCTGTTCATGGAGTCTACCAGTTTTGTGGCATAAAATGCCTTCCATGGCTGACTCAGGCCTCTGACTTAAGCTAATGAACATACTCNGAAAGAGAGGCACAGGAAGGGTTCACCTGCTAGTGGGAGTAGCTCCAGCATAGCCAGGCATGTCAAGTCCAAGATCATACATTCCCCAGGGGCGGGACTAATTTCCTAGTCAAGGTAGTAAGAAGTTGTTCTATTATCAAAGTTCNAGTGTTTGGAAAGCCAGCATGCTGTTTTCACACAAAGGAAACCTACTAAAATCAGCAAAATGCTAAGCACATACAAATTCTCAATTAGAAGTGTTGTATTTTCTACCTTGTTGCTTCTCTTGATCTGTCTGATGTTCCTGGGTCAAATGCTATAAAGAGGTAAGAGGCATAGCCCATAATCAGAGAATGTCCCCAGAATTCTTTAGAACAAATCAGGCAGTTCTCTGGTATTAATTAGGAATTTGCATATGGCATGTCAAAAACAGAGTAAGAGACTGCTGGATAAGAGTTTAAATATCACACCGAGCAACCTCTGACTCCTCTGCTAACTAACCTTAGAATTACAGGTTTGATATTATTTCTACCCCCTTCCTATCACCTAATGCCTCAGTCCTAAGATTCTTGTCTTTGGTGCCCACTAGCTGCCTGAGTGATAAATTGACTTGCCTAGCTAGTTTTCATTAAAGTGCCCGGGCCAGTGTGAAGTATGGAGTTGGAAAGAAGTGTGCAATTTAGCAATGAATTTGAGGGAATTTGTTTTCCTTGCCACAGATTGGGATGCTTTTTCTTCAAATACCATCTAGAATGTTCCATAAAAGAAACCAGCCCATAACCACAATAAAAAATAAATTGGCCTATACTAAAGCATGAGGAATTTTCTCTCCNGTTTATGTCTGTTTGGTAAGAGTAAACTGAGGGTCAGCTCTATGCATTAGGTCATAGAGAGGAAAAGAACATGGATTTAAATGTGCATATTACTTCCCTGGGGTTTGAGTTATAATTACTTGTTAGTCATTCTTAGTCTACAAACTCAGATCCTTTCATCTGTGGGACGTAGGGCACCAGGGTGCTTTTTACAGAGTATTTATTAGTGAGCAAGTGATGGAGAGAGTGTTTAATTTCTATCCCATTCTCCACTGCCTAATGTTTACTAATACAGAATTTCATTTTCCAAATTCAATAATTTCTCATATATCAACATATCTGAACTCTGACNATGTACTAAAATCTATGGTATCTTTTTATTAAAATTGATGGCATTTCTTAGNGTACATTAAAATTCCTGATATTCATCTTGGAATCAGTAGTCATTGGCTGGAAAATTAAGGCTATCTTTTACAAATTGGCAGGAGTTGTATTAGCTACACAANTGATCATCCTTCTAGTTTTTCTTGAGACTAGAATGAAGGAGTCTGGGAAGTTTTACTAGAATGTAGGGTTAGTGAGTTTGGAGAGAGATCTATGCATTTGAACAACTGAGTACTGGTTGAGCACNTGTGGGAAAACATCAGAGAACTTGTGGACGGTTGAGCATTGGGCATTCTAGGCAGTAATTTCAATCTGAAGGAAGGTGACATAAATAACTACAGGTNGAGGAGCCATCAAGCATTTTTTACTTTACTATTTTCTTCCTAGAGTGGCTGGGGTTTTCTCATGGAGAGGCACAAGCTGAGGGTACTGTGAGATCTATTCCTCGCTCTTAGTTCTGACTNTATCCATTGGTCATCATAGCCTACAGCACACAGAGTGAATGTCTCAGGCACAGTTATATTTTGGAAATGGGCTTTATTTTGTTATTCTAAGTACTTTTGCTGGGCAATACAGAGTGCTATACTTTATAGAAGTCATTATGTTTTTAGTAAGCATGAAAGTTGCTTTGCACTGTACTACATTTTTATTTTCTGGATTCTGTTGTCTGTTGATTGCATTGCTGTGTTTACTTCCCTTCTCTCTCACCATTGGCATCTGCAATGAAACTAGACTACAGCTTCACAAGTGCCTTTGGTGGAATCTCATCAGCACTATATGGAAAATAAGGAGATACATGCCTCAATACAT
>LZPO01009234.1:15315-25583 GCA_001675575.1 Neotoma lepida
CAGTGCTCTTGAACACATTGGCACAGGAGACCACTTCCTAAATATAACACCAGTAGCACAGACACTGACAGCAACAATTAATAAATGGGACCTCTTGAAACTGAGAAGCTTTTGTACNGCAAAGGAGCTAGTGGGGCGGGAGGAGGGAAGAGAGGGGGATCTGAGGTTGGTATGTAAAAGGAGTGGAAGATCTTTTTAATAATAATAATAAAAAAAGAAACTCCATGTAGTTTTGTATTGTGCTAATGGCTAAAGACATTGAATATTTTTTTTCTTTATTTACTGGCCACTTTTATTTGTGTGACAAATATCTGTTCAGTTCTTTATTAATCTGATTATTTGTTCTTCTGGTACTTAGTTTTGGTGGTTTATATATTCTGAATGCGTACTCACTATCAGATGGATAACTGCCTAAGATTTCCTCTCATTGTGCAGGCTGTCTCTTTACTCTGTTAATTGCTTCTTTACCTATGCAGAAGATTTCTAATTGATGTTAACCTATTTGCCAGTCATCATTATTATTTTCTGCTTCTGAGGTTCTGTGTTTTAAATAGACCCTCTCCATGACTTTTGTGTTTTTCATNCACTTTCCTCTAGCAGTTTTGAAGCTGCAGGTTTTGCATTAGGCTCTTTGATTTTTATTTATGTTTGCTTTAGAATAGGATAAGGGATCGTGATCAAGCTTTCATTTTCTACATGTGAATATCTAGTTTTGCATATCAGAGAAAGCCATTCATGGATTTCAGTATTCCAAGAGTCTACTGAGTGTCTGACATACATGTTCCATTGACCCCTCCTCACAGTGCTGCAGGTGTGCATTAAACCACCTCCTCTTGAGGAAAGAACCAAAGACTGAAGAGATGAATAGGTGCTCAGGTCACTCAGTGCTGCAGCATTACAGAGCACAGGTGCTAAGCATGCATACTGGCCCTGAAGTAAAATGGTGTAAATGTAGATTCTGGCTGGATACACCAATTTATTCTGAGGTGTCCATACTTTTCTCATTTGTAAAACAGAGATGATAACAGTCACACACATTTTCCAGGATTTATCTCTTTTCCTCCCTTTAATATTCTTTGGAAAAGTATACCAAACTATTCTGAACAGATATATATTGAAGAGCTTGGGTTTGGAGCATGACACACTTTTCAGAAGTGGAAATCATGAGCCACAGAATTCAGTTACTTCACACGTCTACCTCACAAGTCTTTGAATAGAGGGGTATTCAATCTGATGTAAAATAGTCTTTAAGGAGGTCTGTTACAGCATCACGTCTAATGCCCATAAACCCTGCCGCAGGCTTCACTGATGTTCCAGCTTGCATCACTTAAGTGAAGGGAAATTTCCCAGTTCCACATCGGCATTCTTTTCACTTGGGGAGGACACTGTTTCTGGGGGCTGTTTCCTCTAGGGAGGCAGGGTACAGGCAGAGCAGCAGCTCCCTGACTGCTGGCTTTGCAGCTGGAAGCTTCTGATGGCGGAACTAGCATTAGAACAAAAAGGTCTGCAAATAGCAATCTGTCAGAGAGGAAAGGAAAAGAAAGAGCTCTGATTACATGAAACAAGGGGTGGGTCTGTGTGCCCCTCCCCCACCAGTAGTTCTTCCGAGTCAGGTAGAACTGCAACCAGAGGAATGAGTAATTATTGAACTTTGTACAAGTTTACCCGAGATTAAAGTTGAGCTGAATGCAGCCGGTATCTTTTGTTTCAATATTGACTTAGTTCTTTTTTGTCACAAATCAGCCATTGATTGGGGGAGGGGCATTAGTCCCCTGGAAGAGAGATAATCCTTCTTTTATGTCTGTTTATATCCCATATTTGGCTGGAGTGCAGGCTGCACTTTTCACCTTGGTGTGCAAGTATGGAGACAAACACAGGACCCCGCCCAGTCCCTCTCCATTGCTTGTTTGATTTTGTTCTAACTTCTGCCTGCCTCCTAATCCCAGGTATTCTGACATGTTACAAAAAGCAAGAGACCAAGATCAAAGTACTAGTCGTGGTTTTACTAGGGGGCACCTCTGAAAGTGTCTGTAGGGTTATGTGCACGTCTGGTGTTGTGATCTTGAGAAAATACTTGCTTTCCAAATTGGGGCCAATGGATTTATCACCCACTGGACCCGACCCTCCAGGTCAATTTGGGGCTATCTCTGTATGTCGTGTGAAAAAACATGGTACTTCTATTAAAGAAATTTGAACANTAAATATTTAGGATACACTTTAGGGATAAAAGAGACTCCTAAAAGTAAAGATTTTTATTTTAAAATTCCCTATAAAAATAAATGAACTTTATTGTTGCCTGCTAAGGGTCCTAGACCCTGGAGAGATTTCTCTCTCAGCCACCCACATTGTAGCAGTTAAAGATGATGGACATTTTAGTCCTTTGCTCTGTGGAATTTCAATTTCTGCCCAATCATGTTACAAGGGAACTCTGAGAGTGAGTTTANTTGTTTTTCTTTTTACTGGTTGTCCAAAGCATTTTTTAGTAAAGGAGATGAATGGATATATGTATATAAAATAACTTTATTCTTCTCTGATTTTCTTGAGGGAATGCGATTCTTTAGGTAGTTGGTGGCATTTTGTCTGAATTTGCAAAAATAAAGACTTCATAGGCAACCTTGGGTATCTATTTAGAGCACAGAGTTTGAGAGACTTAACACTGGCTTTTACACNTGGTATTAGCCAAAAGATTCAGTAGCTGATGGTATCATTCAATTTCCAAGATGTCCATTTTATTCCTAATAAATGACCTTGGCTTTAATTTTGCAAAGAAGATTGAATGGCAACAGTGTTATCTTTGAGATATCCACACAGAGAAGCAAGGCTTGGAATCCATTCTATCTGACTCACTAAAAGTCACCTCACCCTGCTATTTTATGCTTGAGTGACTGGGCTTCTTTCATAACCTGGGAAGTAATTCCAAAGAATATAATCTGTAATTTTCAGAAACACTTTGGAAGTGACTCTGCATTGCCTGGCCCTTTGTGCCTACCTAGCATCCTTAGAAACATGCCCCCTTCTCCCCTGAGAACAATGCCTGTATTCATCCATTAAAAGGAGCAATATCCCCTTTTGTATATTCTTCAACTAAAAGGACAAAGGCTTTACACTTCCGGTCATGTCTACACACAGAGATACATTTACCACCCTGTTTCCAAATGAAATTTGTATATTGATTTTACTTAGGAAGTGCTAACATTTCCGTTTACACAAGCTTGTAGATGTAGTCAACTTACGAACACAGCCACATACTCCAAAGTGTTAGGATAGTGGTTCTCATCNTGTTGGTCGCATGGGGTCATCTAAGACCATCCATAACAGTTAAGAAGTAGCAAAGAAAATAATTTTAGAGCTGGGGGTCACCACAACATGAGGAGCTGTATTCAAGGGTCAAGGTATTAGGAAGGTTGAGAACCACTGTGTTAGGGTATTCATATTTTCTTTAAAATTCAATGGTTGTTTTTATATTTTTACAAAGCTTAAGTATCTAGCCATTTTTGCAAGACACCTTTTAAGAGAAAAATATTATCTACTTTATTGTGAGTTGATAGCTGGAAGATTTATGTGGTGGTATTTTATCTATGTCCCCCAATAAAATTTATCAGAGGATCAGAGGAACAAGGTCAGCCACTAGCCTTGCAAAATTAGCACATGCCCTTAATCCTATCACTTAGCNAGCAGGGNCTGTCNGGATCCCTNTGAGTTCCAGGTCACACNAGGAACAGTCAAGCGTGGAGANACNNGCCTTTAATCCCAGCATCAACCATAGAATTCTGGAGGTCTATACAGACAGGCAGGAAGTGACAGAGATGGGCAATAGGAAGTGATGTAGCTAGGCTGAAAGAGCCAATGGGAGAACAGAACAGAAAGGGATATAGACGTGGAGGTATAGGAAGTCAGACACACACTCTCCTTTTTGGAAGCAGCGGTGGTGGTGTAAGGTGAGGCAGGTAGCTGTTCCTAGTTCCTCTGATCTCTTTCAGACTTTCACCCCTATCTCTGCCTCTGTGTTTTATTTAACAAGACCATTTAGAAAATCCGTCTTACAGATTTATGTTGAAAGTATGTTCTATCATGGGTTTCTACATCTCACAGAATGTTAAGGTCATGTAAATGTAGATAATTGCAAGGACAACCAAACTCTATGTTTCTTATATCCAATGTTTTGAAAAGTATCTTGCACATAATAACACACTACAGAGGATGTTCATTTCTGTGGGATACATCTGAGGCCACATGCAGATTTCTGAGTACTAACTGAACTCCACTTTATTCTCTCTTGCTTAAGAAAGACTATTAAATGATCAAAGTACATGGTATGCATGTATGCAGATGTCATAACAAAACCTATTATTTATACAACTGACACTGAAAGTCATTAAACAATGAAAAGGGAAAAAAGAAAACATTGAAATGGGACAGGTCAGCACAGCATTGTTCAGTGGTAATCTTGGAACCGATTTATGATGTTTTAAAATTAAACCATCCATAAATTTCAGATTTTACCTACCAGTGACATTGGAAGACTTGCTGGGAATTTCATTGTTAAATAGGCCAAGGGAGTATTATGGCATAAGAGCATAAATACTCTTTAAAAGCAATAGTTGGACAGTCTTGAAGCACTATTGTATTCCAGCCTGAATGGAAGAATGCATGCACCAATGTTTATACTGAACACAAGAGGGTAAATTATGCACACATTTGTGTACTGATTTTAAAGCATTTCTTTACATAAAAATACTTCACTAGTGAACCTGTCTGTGTGCCCAAATATTCATGTATATTTATAGTAATACTCTTATAAATTCCTTAACTGCCAATGTTGGAGAATTCTTGAATTCTATGAAGGCATAGAATTCTTGTTAACAATATACATTTCCCTAATAGTTTAATTAGGGAAAAAGTAATACCCTCTAGGCCCATGGTGAAGGAAGTTGTAGATGGTTAATTCTGTGACCTTGGTCATGGAGGAATTGCTGGAGCTTATTTCATACCATGTATGGACTGTGCTATTTTCATCTCAGTTCCAGTGCTATACCCCTTTCCATGAAGTCATCATCCAATACCAATGCTTGTAGAAAAAGTTCAGTGTATTTCCCAATCCCCNTAGATACCTTTTCTGCATATCAACAAAATTACATGAAAACTGGTTTTCACATTTTTTTCTAGGGAATTCTTCTCATAATGAAAGTCCTTAATATCATAAAATTTGTTGAGGCACATANTGTGCTGCTTATGTCTACAGCAGATCACACATCTGAAATCTGAACTATTCCCAAAATAGCTCCACTGGAGTNGGCCTCTTCTTAATGGTATTTCTTGTCTGTTCTTAGTTTTTCCATCTCTGATTTCTGTTGTCTCCCATGCTTAATCTCTATAGTTACTTAAGCTATTTTGTTTGTGCAAGGTTTCATTAACTTACCAAAAAATGCTCCTAAAATTGAATTCTCCAATGGAAAGTTGTGTACTAGGTTGACATAGTTCAACCATTTTTTTTTAACATTACAGGTATTCTGCAGTGGGATTCTAGCTGAGGCAAGTAACACAGTAGTGAGAAGGTAAGCAGGCAGAGAGAGGCTGTGGAATGGGGAGGAGATACTGAGATTGATGGCATCACGAGAAAGACAGCCAGGCTGGCAGTTTGGAGTTTGGCATGCTCAGACTGGAGGTAGTTTCTTTCCTATCATCCAGGGCTTTTGGAAGTTTCCAGAGTCATTACTTGAAAAGATTCATGGTTAGAAAAAGGTGCCTTTTGATTTTCATGTTTCACAGTTTGTAAATTAGTGAAGGTGAAGGAAAGTATGTCAGGAGAGTTGTCCAAATGCATGAGACAGAGACAGAGATTGAAACAGCTAAAACTATTCTATTCATTCTTGGAGAATTCCATGCAAAGTATTTTGAACACATAACTGCCCCCCTCATCTTCCCCTTACTTATCCCTCAACCCTGCCACCCTCTCCTACCCAATTTTAAAATTACTGCTTCTCTTCTTGTCCCATCTATTCTAGCTTGTGTTGCCCTGCTAGTTTTGGAACTGGAGCCTGTTCTGGCATGTAGTCAGTCTACCAGGGGTCACATCACTCAAAACAAAACAAAACAAAACAAAACAAAAAACCCAGCATCTGATCCTTCCTCCCCTGGTAGCCCTCAAGTGCAAATAGCACTTCAACTGGTGGGCATTATATATCTGCCTCCCACATCTGTGCTGCAAAATCAGCAAGACTAAATTTTGAAAGTAAGTTTTCAAACATAGGTCTTTATTAATATGTTTGTAGAATAGTTCCCTCTTGATCTCAGAGAAAGCACAGCCATGCTCTCTGGAGTCGCTGATACATCCTTGCTTTGCTTTATGGGGCTACTTCAGACTTGCATACAACAAGGTCTTTGTCTGATTCCTTCTCCTGTATTTTTACTTTATTGTTCTCTTTGTATCCTTTCTCTTGACCACACAATTAAGGTGCCAATCTTCCAAGCAGCTTGGAAAAAAAATGACTCCATTATACATATAGATAATCCTGACACCAACTAGTTATGTGACTCTGGATATAACTTATTTAGTTAGGAATTGGTCAAATTGCTGTGTGTTCTGTTGGAAATGTGAGGTAAATGGGGCATATGCCAAGACCCCAAACTAAGACTCGATGTGAGTGTCTGTCCCCTCCCCTTGCTTCTTGCCTGACACCAATGCCAATTTTATCTGCATACTCGTGATCTGATATGCGGTTGACTGCCTTTCTACTCAGCCCAGGAATGTCTTAAAGCCAAAATAATCTGTAGACTCCTCTTTGCTTTTCTTGGTTCTGGTTCATCTTTTTGATTTGGTACCTCTGCTATTAGCCACTCTTTTGTACATATGTTAGGTCATCATGTCCAAGCAGGGATTTCTGCATCATCTGATGCATTCTACCAATGGGTTGTCAATCATATGCTCCCTGCCTTTAAAGTGGACACTCTTACAGACTGGGCAGCTCACATGGACTAGAACAGATTGTGCCATCATAATCAAAACCTGATATCCGTATGCTGTCACATGAAATGAAGACTAGAGAAACCGCCCTAGGGAGGATCCACAAAGAGAAAGGAAAAGTCTTGACACCAAGAGACATGTGTTTCAATGCGAGAGAAAAAGAAACACGGGAGACACCAAGAGTCTGATACTATAAGAGAACACGAGAGATACTGAAAAAAATGCAAATATGAGNCGATAGAGATCTGAGTATTCTGCTTTGATCTTTTGTTTATCAAGACTACTTTTAGAAATGGATCACTCTTGGTTATCCTTTGATTACTNTGATTTACTTTGATAACACCAAATACNAGGTGGTACATTCACTGCCGAGTTGAACCCATTCTTGAGAAAACAAAACTTGAAATGTATAAATATATGCACCAGGACTCAGTTTTTGTTTGTTTGTTTCTTTTTCCCTGAAATATACTTTCTTTTGATCTCAATGTGTGTTGGACCTATTGACCAAATATGCCCACTACACCCAAGTCACTGTAATTATATTTATTCAAGCAGTGGTTTATGTGCTATTAGTACTCAGACTTCTATTCGTTTCTGAAGAGAATACCAAGAAATATATAATCACATGTTCTTCTGTGTGTGACTCCTAGAATNCCAATGGCTTGAAGTCATGAAACTTCTAACTTCTTTCTGAATCTCTAATTAATTCCATCTTTTCTACTGTGTAATAGATTATTTTTGAAGGGTGAAGAAATGAATAATGGGAGAATGACTCTCATCTTGTAAAGAATAGAAAATATATCTCCTATTTTAAGCAGATATTGCTCAGTTGGCCTCAAGGAACAGATCAAACAGTTTCTCAGACAGTCTACATATTTGGGGTGGTAGAGGATCTTGGTTGTCCAGAATACAAGATTTTTCTTTGAATAATTNTTAATGAAGAGCTTGAAGGATAAAAATGTCTTGTAGATCAGGGGTTGGCAACACAATTTCAATAGGTATGTAAATAGGGAGATGGTCCCACCAGTAAGATAATGGTACAATTGTTTTTGGGGTAGCCAAAAACTTTCTGATTAGATTTGCAGCCCTTTCCACTAGAAGAACAAAAAGAAGTATATACTTAGTATTGTAAATCTGGGCCAACATCTATGGCTGAGGACATCACAGATTCTGAAGCAGTGCATACTACTGTACATGAGGCACATAGCCAGACACTATAGCTTCAGTCCAAGTCCTGCCTCTGGGATATTAGTGGGATTATTTAATTTTATGATGCTGAACTCCATCTTAGTTTTACATAGATGTCTTATTGCCACTATAATTTGAATTTGTATTTTTTTTCTGACACTAAAATGACATGACTCCAAAGTGAGAGAACATGAAACTGGATTTTCTCAGATTCAAAGGGAGTTCCATGTCTGCACTTAACTTGAAACAACAACATACTTCAATGGCATTTGGGAGGAAGGCCAATGAACACAAGTGGTCAGTTTCTTTATGAGTAGGATGAGGGGATTTGAGCTAGAATGTTTCTAGGATTCTTTATAGTTTTAGCTTTTAAAGACTCTTTAATTCTGGTTTTTAGGAAAGATGGAACCATATTGATTTGAATTTCAAGATAAACACATTATTTTTCAGCCATGTAATTTTAGAATTAGGAGGAATTTATAAATTATTCATGCTTACCCTCATATATTCCACACATGGAAAAGAAGGTCCAATGGGGATAAACTTGCTTGAAATCATTTATCAATTGAGCTGAACTTGGACTTCTTGACGTTATTCCCTTGACCTTCATCATCTCAAAGAAGACAGTATGGAAGACTGATTCCAGAGAACAAGTGTTCATAATCATCCATGAAATTTTCACATCTAATATACTAAACGCGAGGTTTTGATTTTCATACTTGGCTATTGTAGAACTCATCAAAGTGAAGCCNGTTACTGCAGCTTAGTCCATCTACTCGTAGCAATGGGCCTGGCTGTGAACTTGAGCCTCAGATATTTATTTTTCTTCTTGGTTCCTAGTGACTATGTGCCCATGTTGGAAAAATACCCTTATATCCTTGAGATAGCATAGCCACCGTGAATTTAACTTTCTAAATTTACTCTTTCCCTCAGTGCCTTTTATTTGAAACCTCCTATTCAATATCCAAAATCTGTCATCCAACTACTGTAGAATTCCTGAGTGCCATCTAAAACTACTAAGTAAAGACCAGAGANGATGCAGCACACTCTGGGCAGCATTGATGCCTTTAGTCAAAGAACGCATGATTCCTTGAAGGGATTTCTAATCCATTTTAAAAGTTGCTTCTGAATTTCCAGGTGATTCTGATTCACTTCAATTTCTCTTTTTANAAAGTGTAATGAAAGCACATTCCTTGATGAGGCTATTCTGAAGAAATATGAAGAAAGAGGACTCTGACTGCTTCAAGGCATGATCATTATTTTTTTACTTGGGACCATAAAATTAGTAGCCACTACCGTATTTGCAGCCCCATTCTTTCCACTCTGGCTGTAAGTTCTCGATGTAAAAGCTATGGAGTGAGTGCAGTTTCACTAGTACCCAGTGTCAGCAGCTCATATAAAACCTGGGAAAATATAGTCAGGATTAGAAGAATCTGTAAAACCGTGAAGTCAGGCTGTAGCGTGTAAAATGCAATACCTTTTGCCGAGTATATAATTTATTAGGAAAGCTCTTCACTCGTAGGAAACCCACTTGACACCTTATCCTTGGCAACTGCTTACAGTTTTAAGCAGGAAAAAAAAATTGATAAACTATTTTCTAGGATGAGAGTCCATCAATTTCTCAATAAATAATCTCCATGTCTGTGCTTCAGCCACACTTCTCTATTCCCAGGCCAAATTCTTCTTCCCCATCTTTCTTCATGTGTTATAAAATAAGTCATGTTCTTAAAACTAGTCTTAGAACCTAGAGAAATCTGTAATTCATATGCATACCTATTTCTATTGCTGCCATTTTCTGTTTTCTCCATGTACGACTATGCCACTGTTAAGTTCACTGCTCCAAGGAATGGGTATGTCATATTTGGACTCTAGTACTACTATTCAGTCATCCCTCTTTCCTTGTCTCCTAGCCATGTCCAGCTTTCTGGTAAGGAGATTATAGAGTTTTTAGCATGGTTATTGTTTCCAGAAAAAATTAAGTATGTATAATTTTTTCATAATTATGTACAGTTCAAAAATAGAAGGAGGGGTTGGGGATTTAGGTTAGTGGTAGAGTGCTTGCGTAGCAAGCACAAGGCCCCGGGTTCAATCCTCAGCTCTGAAAAAAAAGAATTGC
>LZPO01009235.1:13750-25560 GCA_001675575.1 Neotoma lepida
AGTTGCATCTGATGTTTGCAAATTTCTCAAATGTGAGAAAAGGCTTTAAACACTTTTCTCATGACTTTTCCCTTTTGTTCAAATGATGGTTATATGCTCTGATCATTTCAGAATTTTGCAAGTAAAGCTCATTGAAAACACATCTGCTTTGAAAACAAAGTAAGCATGATATAGACAGTTATCTATGCTGGGATCAAAGGAAAAGTCCATAGTCAGTTAATGAGATCTGGTTTATATATAAAGTGATTGCTTATTAGCTGTGGATTTTAGAGAAAGCTACTCAATGGTTTTCATATTTAAGGGCTATCATGTCTACATTTCATGGTTGAAGAACTGAGTAGATTCATACACTGAAGTAATATGTTCAAAACACTCCATTTAGTGCTGGGTAGTACAACATTCTGAATTGAATAAAAATTCTTAAAAAATAGAGTCAACAAAATCCACTACAAATATCAGTGTTAGTTTCATTTTGCTATAAGAAAATACCTGAGAAAAACAACTTAGAGGAAGAAAGGTATACCTTGGTGCACGATTTCAGAGGTGTCAATCTACAATCACTTTTCCCTGTTGCTTCTGAATCTACCTGTGGTGATGAAAAACTATACAGTGGAGTAAATGCAGTGGCTTGCTTCTTTGTGGACAGAAGGCAGAGTGAGAAAGAGGTACCAATGTACATTTTGAAGCCACAAATCTTGTGACTCATTTCCTCCAATTAGATCCTGTCTCCTGAATCTTCCACCACCTCCCATCTTCCCAGTTCTGTTCCAAGTCTTCAACATATGAACCTTTGAGGAACAGCCAAATGGAAGCATATCAGTCCCTTTATAGCACTATGTGAGTCATAAGCCACATATATTGCATATATTATTTAATTTGTAATTTTCTACTTGTCACAGTCAAGGAAGTTATATTTCAGAGGTAAAGAGATTAACCTAGTTTACACATCTGGAAATCAAATGGGAGGTGGGCTCCAGGAAACTGCATGCCATCATTGTTCCTCCACAGAAATATTTCTTGCCCTTAACTCTCACTTCCCTGAAAGGGCTGTCCCTAGGAGACAGACTCCACAAACCAGAGCAAGGCAATGAAACAGGATAAGCATCACAAATCCATTGTCTTAATTTTTTTATTTATTTGTCTTTGTATGTACGTGTGTTTGTGTCATGTGTATGAGTACAGGCATATTAACACCACTGTGTGTGTGTGTGTGTGTGTGTGTGTGTGTGTGTGTGTGTGTGTGTATGAACATCTTTCAGCAGTCAATTATCTCTTTCCACATTATTTTTGTAGCAAGAAACCTCTTGTTTCTGCCATGTTGTGACTTCCAGGCTACCTGGCTCATGAGCCCCAGTAATTCTCCCATCTACTCCTCTCATGTTGCCTTAGAAGCTCTGGGGTTACAGATGAATGCCACCTCCTCAGGCCATTTGCTTGGGCTCTGAAGATAGAACTNGGTTCACCAGGTTTGCAGCACAATAGTATTNNTGCTTTTCTGCANGGTTCACACTTAGCTACTTTTAATCTTCAAAATAATCTAACAATAAAGGCNTTTGTTTCCAATTGTTATGAACAGGGTGTAAACATTATTAGGCTCCAGTTGCCCCCAACTGGNTGTGGTCTACAAATGATTTCCCTGAGGACTTTCTCCTTTCCCACATGGAGTGAGTCCTGTTCTGTGGATTTCAGCTGGGGCCCAAGGGTTGTATCTGATGCTCCAATAGGAAGCCTTGAGTATATAATATGTAAACANTGATTTATATAAAAGGGTCACTTTTCTAAGTGTAATATCCCAGACCTTCTGTTACTTAGTCCTTGCCTATCTCTTTAGTCTCAGATCNCAGTATGTCTCTGTTGTCCTCCTATGACAATCTCTCTGGGAAACTGGACTACATATTACCATCAGTTTCTTCACTTAGTCCAAATTCTTACCACCTGCCTCCAGTCCTCCTGAAAATTTTCTTCTCTTCTTCGCATAACTCTATTCAAGGTTCAACCCTGTCTTTCTTCCCAGATGGTCCTTAGGCCTTACTCAGCCACATTATTTTACAGTACTGTTCTCAGTATGCTCATGATCTCCCATGAGCTGATAAGTCCTTTGAAGACAAAGTGTGTGTGCCCTTCATCTCTGATCTGTGTCCACTGAATCTAGAATAGGGTCTGACATAAAACAGTGCTCAGTGAACTTAACCACTGGATTAAATTAATGGTTTTAACCTTGCTCACACTTGAAAGCACCCAAGGACCTTTTGAATCTCATAAAACATCTAAAATCCCAGATTAATTGATCTCCCAATTTGCCCCTTACAATGTTAATTTTAAAGCNACCATGGATAATTTTACATTCTGTAGAGTTTCAAAACCATAGAATCAGACTCAATTAGCTCATGATTTGGGCTCTTACAGTTTATGGTCATATTTCTGCCCAGAGGTTAGTCTTTAGTTCATCCACATTTTCTGTTAGCCTTTTGCTACTGCATACCTATTTGTTTATATTATAATATATTTATCTTTTCTATTAAAATTCAAGTTCTTGAAGCTCAAAGTATGCCACACCAACTAACAATTACATAATTATATATTTGGCACATAACAGAGTCTTCCACACAGAGAGGTNAACAAAGTTTTATAAATATATTACAATCCTAACTCCTGCCCAACCAATATATAATTTTTGTTANGCAAATTATTAAGCAAAACATTTATGGAAAATGTAGGTGTGTGAGGGAGTATGTTTGTGTAAGAAGATGTAAAAATTTCTTTTAAACCTAACACAACACTTTCTCATCCTACTATCTAGTACAAAAGAGCTCATAAATTTGTGTGATATATGACTTTACTATTAGGCAAATGCAGATAAGGACTTGAGAATTTCTNGGGTCTTTACTCCAAGATAAGAGTCACACCCTTTGGCACATTGTGATTGAACCAAATGCAACTGATCCCTATTTAATTCCACTCCAGGAGAGCAGNTTTGATGAACAGGAACTTCCTTTGGGTGCTCCTGGGTAAGAGTCAGACTCTGGTAAAAATCATTGTGTCCTGCCAGCCAGTGGTGGCACACACCTTTAATCCTAGCACTTGGGAGGCAGAGGTAGGTGGATTTCTGTGAGTTTGAGGTCAGCCTGATCTACAAAGTGAGTTCCAGGACAACCAGGGCTACACAGAGAAAGCCTATCTCAAAAAAACCAAACAAACAAAAATCACTGTGTCCCAGTTTCTAAAAGCACAAGAAACCAAATTTTNTGCTGTTGCCACTGTGATCCAGGATATCCACATGCCACATATAGTGAGAATTCTAGAAGGTGGTGAAAAAGAAGTGAACAGAGCTCTGAGAAGTATTGTATCTGACTGCACTCAAATGCAGGAACTCCTAAATATGTATACTATGAACATTCTCTAGCAACAGGAGATTCAAAGTAAGAATACCCAATTCTCCTTCCAGAAATATGAGAGAGAGTTAAGATCCCCCATAACCTGGAATTAGAAAAAACAAGGATGCTGTTCAACTGTCCTGGAAGTTAAGATAGCCATAGGAAAACACAACAGTCATCATTTCATTTAACATTTACTATCAAAGCTGGGGAAATTGGATAGTAACTTTAAGCTCAGGACCCAAGACAAAGATTAAGTTAAGAAGTTTGAAAGATGGTTAGCTTTTGAATGGAGTAGAAAGTGAGAACAAAAATAGTTCAACCAAGGAGAGCTAAGTAAACAGTTAATGTGAAATTGAAGTTTCAGAAGATTCTGACAGGTCTTAGAGTGCTCAGGTGACATTGCATAGGATAAAAGACAGGAGTTACAAAAGAAAAGCTGTGCTCTCGACACTGTAGTAGGAGATCATTAGTGGTTTCTTCCTTTTAATCTTAACAGTCTAGTGGTCAATGGCCCATAGATATAAAGGTATGTGCATGCCTGTGCAACTATATGTACGCATGCTTGTGTTCATGGGTATGCACTCACAGCATGGACTTTTCAGCTCAGACCTATTATATAAACGTATTCTATATGAAATTAATCTTCGTCATAGGACTCTTTGCTCATTTTTTAAAATTTCATTGATACTTTGTGTCCCTTTTTTAAAAATGAAAGAAACACACATACAAAAAAATAGAGGAAGGAAGAGAGAGAGAGGGAGAGAGGGAGAGAGAGAGAGTGAGAGAGAAGGAAAGAAAGAACTGTTTCTCTTTATTCCTGAGCCTAAACTCTATAAAATGGGGCAGCTGTTCCTGCTTCTTCCAAGGGTATATACCAAGATTTTTAGATAATGTTCACAGTTTCTCAAACTATTTAAGATCCTATACTTCCTCCAATTGTATTAGCTAGGGTTCTTTAGAGTAACAGAATTTATAGAATGAAAATCTCTCTCCCTACCCCCCCACCCTCTCTCCCTCAGAATGACTTAGAGGCTGTAATCTAGCTAATTAAAAATGATTGGCTGTGAATGGAAGGTCTACGGATCCAGGCTAGACATCTCAACTGGTCTTCAGTCTATGCTGGAATCCCAAAGAAGTAGGCTTCAATGCCAGTGAAGTAATGGATCTTCTAGCAAGGCAAGTGCCAGCAAGCAAGCAAAGAGCAAAAACGTCCTTTTTCCNTATCCTTATATAGGTTTCCTGCAGAAGGTGTATCCCAGATTAAAGTTGTGTATTCCCACCTCAAGATCCAGAGCAAAGGCCCTTGCCTTCATACCTCAAAGGTCTGGACTAGAAGTGGATTCACCCAAGCAAAAATAATCTCTCAAAGGTGTGCCCTCCATTTCCAGATTGTAGTTCATTCCAGATGTAGTCAAGTTGACAACCAAGAGTAGCCATCATACCAATCCATATTAAATATGAGATATGATGTGGTCAAGCACAAGATGACTGATATTTCACTGCCACTGCTCAAAATGGTGAGTTATATTTTATGCCAAATAATAAACTCAATAGATTGGGTGGATGGTATTTGAGGCATGAGATAGTTGTTAGTATGATCTTGATCTGCTTTGATCAGTTTCTTTCATACACAGATTAGCCTTCCTGGATGACCTCTGCTTATTCCTGTTAAGATGGTGAGCCCAAGCTTTCATGTTCATACCATGTTTCTCCTCAACCTTGCCAAAACTGGATGACTTGCAGAAAGGTGGGCCTCCAGTTTTGTCTCTCCTTTGAGAATATGACCTCATGAGCATTTATCCTAGCCTTTACTGGGAAGAAAAGCTCAAGGGTTGATATACCACTGATAGATTTTGGTACTGGAGTGGTAACCCAATTTTGGTACTATAGAGAATGAAAAACAAGTGCCTTAGTCAATGAAAATGGCCTATGGAGGGAAATATATAGTAAACCTAAAGAGAAAAACAATGAAAAAACTGAGAAAGTAGATCACTGATTTTGTAGTTCTCCTGGGTCTAACTCATCTCCCCATTATGAAAGAGTTCTGTGTATTCTTAATGAAAAGGAAAAGAAACATCTATCCCTTAAACTTGAAAAGATATTCATTCTTAGAAAAAAATCTGTAAATGACTTAGTCTGATGAGCTGGCATGTGGATCCATGGGACAGAATGTCATTAAATGATGACCTTAATTATGTGTGAGGAAATGCTAATTATCCTGATTTCATCATGGCATGATATGCAGATGAGTCAAGTGCAATCTTGAGTCCTACAAATGATATGACAATTTCANAAGAAAAAAATANTCCAATAAACTCTCACATTACAGCAAGTTAGAATCCAGGTTTCCAGTATGTAGACCTAGGTCTGAAATGCTGACTTGATTTGAAGATGTAGTCTACAATGATCTGTGTGGGATATTTCACAAATGATTTTGTGCTTAAATACTTAATTACATCTAACCTGCAGTTCATTCATAAGTAACCTTACCACTGCTGCCTTACAAGTGGTAAGCAACTGCCAACTGCTCACCACTAGAATCGTGGCTAGATAATTACCTTTAGCCATAATGCTAACTTGTTTGCATCAATTAATTGTTACAAGTGAAACTGAATACAATTATTTAGAGGGCTTTAAGCAGCTAAAAAATTCCATTGCATCATGAATAAAGAACATGAGATAAATCTATTGAGAATAAAAAATAGGCCTCAATAAAGATTATAAGTACTTTTGACTCATATTTGAGTCATAACTATTAACTTTACACTAAGGGGAATAGACACTTTTGAATCATTCCTATTATTAAAAAAAAACTTTAACAAGGCCCATATGGTTTTGGAATTATGGTAATGGAATATAGTTTGATAGATATACAAATATACCTATTTGTCTAATTTTGATTCCTGGAAACTAAAATTTGTTAAGGTAGATTAAGCATTCTTATTTATGCCATGTACAGTATATTTCATCAGCTTTTTTTGTTTCCTTGTTACAAGCCTACATGTGGTGGTTTGAATGATAATGGCCTCCATAGTCTTAAATATTTTGAATGTTCAGTTCCCAATTAGTAGACTGTTTAGGAAGGATGAGGAGGTGTAGCCTTGTTGGAGGAGATGTGCCACTGGGGGTGTGCTTTGAAGTTTCAACAGCTCAAGCCAGGCGCTCTCTCTCTCTCTCTCTCTCTCTCTCTCTCTCTCTCTCTGTCTCCGTCTGCCTCTCTCTGTGTCTCTCTCTGTTTTCCATCTCTCAGATAAGATGGAAACTGTCAGCTACTACTCCAGCACCATGACTACTTAGCTGCCAACACACTGCACCATGATGGTCATGGACTAATCCTCTGAAACTTTAAGTAAGCCTCCAATTAAATGGTTTTTTTAAGAAGTTGCCTTGGGCTTGGTGTTTTATCAAAGCAATAGAACAGTAACTAAGACACTGGTATTACCAAAAAGAAGAAAAACTTATAACAAGGCCCATATAATTATGGAATTATGACAATGGAACACTGATTGGTAGATACAGANATCCCACTACTTATCATAATTTCATTCTTGGAGACTAAAGTTTGTTTAGATAGGTAACACTGGTATTTGTTTATGCCATGTACAGTGTATCTCATAAGCGCTCTTTGTTTACCTGCTACAAATCTACATGTCATCAATGCCTGAGCAATCTTTCAAACTCACAGGCTAAACAAGTCCCTTTATGGTTGACAATTTTCCNGTTATCATAGCATATTCCTCAGATTTTTCATGGGAATAAAAATCACATTGGGAAATCCTTTTACATGGATGGGGGTCTCCACATTTGAAAGATTCTCCAGTCACACCAAACCTTCTCTGGCTCCCAAGTTCNCTTGCACTCTTTCAGGCTGGGGAGATCTGACTTCTGCTCTTCTCTCTCTGGAACTCCCATCTCCATTCAGCTCTGCCATGGATGGGTACATAGTTACATGGGTTCTTGCCACTCCTGGGCTGACAGGTCTCAACTAGATGCTAAAATGCAGCCTGTTCTAGCTATAGCAGCCCATCGACGCAGATATCACCACCTAATTAGATGCTGAGGGTGTATATGTTCTTGTTCATTCACCTTGTCAAAAAGAATGCTTACTCAAATTTGGACAAGAAGTGCTGGAGGAAGGCCTGTTCCCTTTTCACTTGGCTACAGTGCTGCACATCCCAGGACTGAGTAGGTTGTCACTGGCTTGGACAGCTTTCTTTTCTGCCCTTGCCTTCCTCTAATCTTCAATCACCACNTAGTGTTGTAAGTGTTACATCTGTCTATAAGGCTATGGGCATCACAAATGCATTAATAGTTGGATTATATTTAATCCTACTGGAAAAATATCAAAAAGGAAATTTTGATGACTGAAAAACATATGTGAGATTGACAAGAGTGCTTAATATGGTTTACAATCACTTTCAATGTTATACAGCAAATATTAATGAGTACTGATCCCATACCTAGCANTGTACCTAACTTTGGAGAGGCAGAGANGGATTNGGTCCTATTATTTTCATTGAAATTTGTTTAACTCCTTGAATTCATCCTCTGGCTTTCTTGTCACTCTTTCTTAACAATGTCCTAATTNTCTACTCTGACTTTGGAAGTATCANGTAGTCCCTCATTCTTGGGTTTCACCTATGTTCTTCCCTCCCTCGGCTCATATTCTCTCATTCCTTTGCTAAATTATCTTTCAAAGACAGATCATAGTACATTATCTATGAGCTTCTACTCCTAAAAGCACCTACCTTGAGCCTTAAGTGTTGAAGATGGTACATTGTCAAAGATATGNATTGTCTTCTATGGACAGGAAGGGAGCAAAGATATATAAGGTGCTCTTACGATGACTGGCAGCCAGGCGTAGATTCNNCTTTGCACAAGAGGGCATGATGATCAAGCCCTGCATGATATGATTTGCCTGTANTTGAGACAGCCCCATTTAACTAATTTAAATTAAGACTCACANAGAGGCAGTGTTCCCCTTAGCTCCTATAAATTCTTGGAATTTGCTTTAATTATAGCAGATAGAATTCCGATCAGCAGTGGTCTGTTGTTGCATCCACTCTGTGTTTTTTGAGCTTGGAGATTTTGTCCTACTAATCCCTCTGAAGTACCAAGCAAAGTGCCAGGTTCACAGGAAACCCTCAAAGACACAGCCAATCAGTGAAAAGTGAAGACTGGGGAAACCTCTGGCTAATTACAACATTTACACAATGTGTGGCTCACACATCTAATCACTTATCTTTTATCCATTTATTTTCAGTTAGCTGAATCTCCCTAGGCCTCTGTTTCCTCAGCTCTAAAGTGGGANCAATTATCCCTCCTCTGATTATTGCTCTAGAAATGAATGACATGATGTAATAAAGGTACCTCTCAAACTAAAATGTTCTCTAGTGTGATGAGTATCAAATGTTGGAATTACACGGATGGATTCTCTTGACATTCTCCTTGATGAATTCTCTAGAGCAGCAACATCTAAATAGAGGTCACAGATAAGACATTCACCACTCACCCCCTAAAAGTATTATGTGGTAGCTTGGCTTGGGAAGGAAAATGAACTTGTTTTAAGTTCACGAAGTTTTTTAAGTGGAATTGTTTCAGAGTCTTTCACATGGCAGTGCCATCATACACATCTGAGAGATAAGAGATGAGCAAATTCTCCAAGTTGAATGAACCAGAGGACGCTATTGACCAACTAGCTGGTGAAACAATCTTCACTGCCCAACAGCACACTCTTTGAAACAGATTCAGGAAACATTCCACCTTGACCCTTTGTCCTCAATCAATTCAGCACCATACCCAACCCAACTAAAGGATCATCCTTCCAGGCTTGTAATGAAAAGGTTTTTCAGGAAACTAATGAAAATCTCAAGTGGGACAAACACGGTGCATTAGATTGTTCCTCTGAAATACTATAAAGTCACAACATATTTTAGGACTAGTTTATTTTTCCAGCTGTGAATACATATTGAACTGCTAGAGGCAATGGCAGGCAGGCATCACTTTCTGTAGCACCTTTGTCCCCTGCTTTCTTAACTTAGGACGATTTAAAGATAGACTCAACTCTGTTGAGTGTGAGTTCCTTCTAGGAAATTGTTAGCAGTCAATTTGGTTCATTNCTATTGACTACAGAATCTCTTAGTGACCTGTCCCTTTTCAATACCATTGAAACTAGCTGCCTAATCTCTGTCTGAACTCTTTGCTTGTACAATCTGCTCAGTAAAAATCACTCTTCATAATTCTCTCTTCCTCCTTTTTCTTCCCTTCNTCCTTCTGCCTACTCACAAATGCATAAGCATCTCAGTGATACTGTGATATATTCTGTATACACATGCACACACAGAGAGAAAGAGAGAGAGCTATGAATTACTCTTTCCTTTCATGAAACTCAAATGGAGAACTATGTAAACAATGGAGACTAGAATGCAATGTGATTGTTTTATAATAAAATAAGATATAATACAAATGTACAAGACATGATGTATATATGCACATCTACACAAAGATATTAAGGAGACAAATCTTCTAGGGAAACTGAAAGTAGTGTCAGAAAAGAGTTCTCCAGAGAGATGCTTAACAGTCAAATCTTGAATAATGTTACCACAGGGGCAAAGCNAAAGAAGTATCTAGACAANAGAGAAATCCTGTGTCAAGTCAAATAGGCAGGAAATAAACTGTGTTTAAAGATCAAAGCTTGTAATAGTACATGATATGTTCCAGATACTTATCCAACACTGAGTTAANTTTTATTAATATTCCCATCACATAAACAAGAAAACTGAGCCACTCGGGTGCTGGAGTAGATAGATACTGGATGTAGACATTGTGTTCAAATGTATAAGCATTCTATCTCTATTGTATGTCTGTGGTGAGTTAGAGTGGCCTGTAGTAGAGTGAGATGAAGGTCTAAGGAAGGAGCAAAAAGTCCACAAAGGCTCCTTATATTCTCTCAAGATGTTTGAATATTNTTGGATACTGTTCCTCCTCACTATCATACTCTCCATTTCAGAAGTCAATTAGAGCTCACATTTTGTAAGTTGGGAATNTNCTGGCACAATATCTGCACATATCTTTTATATTGAAGAACTTGATTAAGTATGTCTCATCCCACATGACACAATGGGACAGTAAGGTCTTTAGTATCTCCAGTTACTCCACCACACCCTCTGCTTGTCCCTTCACTGCATTATATATTTCTAAAAAAAAAAGTGATTAACAAAAAACAAATGAGCCCTTAAATTAGAACTAGCATTAGTATCTCGGGAATTTATCACACACAGACCATTTTCATGTCATGATTGACTCTAGTAAGTATAAGGCCGTAAAGTCTTATTTTAGATATGAGGAAACTGAAGCTTAGGGGTACTTAGTGCTAGTCAGAGTTGTTATGGCAAAGAAGGGGATAGAACTGAAATTTTATAGGTTCTAAATCCCTTCATTTTTTATTTCGTCATTGCTATGTATTTTAAAATGCCTTAACATAGAGGGGACAGACATTTGCTAAAACGGATTCTATATTTGATGTGTTTAATCTCTACTTCCTTTCTAAACACTCTACTACCATCCCCCAAATCCAACCCATGATAGAAATTTCATTTACTTAGGCAAAAGATTGTGGAAGCAAAGGCGGATAATGTTGGTCGAGTTGCTAAGAAACCCAGAACATTTTTAAATATGCCAGGTCACTGTCCTACAGAGAAACTGATAATATGTCANGTCTCCATAGTAACTCACTATGAACAGGATGTGAGTCAAAAATAGAAAAAACTGTAAGAATGGTAATCAGTAATAATTTATCCTGAAGAATGCTGAGTAAGAAGCTATTTGATAAGGGTAAAATACTTACAGAGAATGAGTTTGGAGTTAGAGATGGCTAATAACTCAGCCTCACTGATGAAAGCTGTGAGACCAAGAAAGACACAAAAACCTCTGGCCTGCATGTTCCCCAGCTGAGTAATGCAGGTGAGAAGCACTGCCCCCTTTACCATTGAAGAATGTTGTGAGGTAGGGCCAAAGAATGCATAGAATATGTTTTAAGAAACTGTGTGTTAGAGCAGGAGAGATGGCTCAGTGGTTAAGAGCGCAGGCTGCTCTTGCAGAGGATCCACCACCCACAGCAACTGCCTATGACTTCATCTTCATGGGACTGGACTGTCTCTTCTGGCCTCTGTGGGCCCCTACATGGCATATACCCACACAGACACATACACATAAATAAAAAATAAAAACAAAAAGCTGAACTACTGAAAATATTTTTATTTAAAANGAACTGTCTTTAAAGGGAAACCAGATTTAACACATCAGTGAAAATTCATTTAAATTTTTAGCTTTAACTTATGCTATTCAGCAGAATACCCTGCTTGTAAGAGATTATTATTAAATGTGACATCAATGGTCTCATGTTAATTGACTATTTTTTGGAGATTTGAACAC
>LZPO01009236.1:8327-25541 GCA_001675575.1 Neotoma lepida
CAAACATCTCTTAATGCAATTGCAAACTTAAAGAACCCCATAAGCTTCATCATAAACAGGTTAACAAAAATATTATTACACAGTTACAGTTTTCTCAGTCTTACAACTTAAACTCTTAATATTTGAACTAACATAAATGTTGCTATATATAGTTACAATTTTCTCAATCTTAGAACCATTTGAATTTCTTGCTAATAGAACATAGGATAAACTTCTGATGTACTCACAACTTAAATATTTTCTAAACTTCAAACCAGGGTGCATTAAGATGGGTTAATAACATGACCATTACTATCCTACATATACATTCAACCTAATTCACTCACAACTCCTCCTTTTCTTTATAAATTTAACAAAATTCCAAACCTAATTAGAAAAAAACCAAAGTTATACAATTATAATTCCTTCAAACCTATATTTAAAAGCAATATTCTCCATCTAACTATTAACACTTTGAAAACTTAGCAAAACATCCAAAAGCAGTTTCTTAATAAAATTTTACATTTTAAAGTAATCTCTTAGTATGCCATTTGCATTTCTTATTAACCAAACATTAATCCACAGAAAATATTTTTTAAATGAAATAGACTAAGAAATATTATTTCCCCCATTTCTTTACAACTTTAGAAAAAAATTCCAAATTTCTCTATTTAAACAGTTCCATTTGTAACACAAAACCAATTCCATAAGTAATTCCATTTTACATAAACAGTTCCATAAAACATTTCCATTTTTAACACATAATTCATGAATCACCAGTTAATAAAGCATTTAAGCATAAACAAAACTATCCTAAACCTATGTAGAAACAATAAATCTCATTTAAACAGTTCCACTTTCAACACAAATGATTCCAGAACAGTTTCTAAATCACTATAAGTAAATTCAAAATTAGCCCCAGTGCAATAAAATCACTATTGTTCATTTCATTTCTTAAGTCCCAAAATTCAAACAATAAATTCTGGTACCAGCCTTCCAAATATGAAGAAATCCATAACCAAAACCTTTTGTAGTTTCATCTCATTTTTCTTTTTTAAGTTCAAAAAGTTCAAATAAATTCTGGTACTAGACTTTCACTTCCAAATATGAAGAAACACTTTACAACCAAAAACTTCTTGCAGTTAATCTTAGTTCAAACAAGCATCTCTGCAACTTTCATTCTCAAGCCAGAGATATTTTTAATTACAGTAGCATTTTAAACTGCACCGTTTTTTTGCTGTTAGCTCAGGTTTTTCCGTGGTGCATTGATTTTCCATGTGTCTCAGCTGTGGGTGACTTGTTTTGCTGGTTCTGGCNTCCACTATTAGCTGCTTATCTTGCTTTACACTTTTTTACAAACTCACATAACATACTTATTGATATCCTTCTTACTTATATCCTTAAGGAAACTCTGTAAGACTATCTTAGCAAGTATATATATCTTGTATTCTTATTTAAATTTACAACTAGCATCTTTATTTACTTCTTATATTCTAAGNTTATTAGGACTATCTTAGATACCTCTTGCATACTTATCTACTTCTTATAAGGTCTTAAGGAAATTCTATAGATCTATTTTAAGCAAACTATAGCGCTACTATTAGCACATATCTAACTTAGCAAACACCTAAAAGATAATTTTCTACTTACTACCCTTAATGATCATCACTATCTCTATTAGAAAGATTCTTTTAACTAGAGAGGAAATAAGCAAATAATTTCTAAAGTTCAGAGCTTATAAACAGCTTTTGATATTCAGTAGTAGGATTCAGTGAGTGTTGACGTTATTAAGTTGTGACACTTGTTGCTAGGGGACTGTAACATTCTCCGGACAAAGCCCCACCCCAAAGTTGCCGAGGTTTCTCAGCCATTCTGGAACCGTCAGAGATGCACTCTCAGCCTCAGTTTTAACTAGAGGCTGTCCCTTTACTGGAATTCATACTAGCTCCTCTAAATGTTGCATGACTTTTTGTTACAGCAGTACTTTTAGTTTGCTTTACCGAAAAGCTTCGCTAAGATTACCNTATTGGACTGCGATAAAGCTGTTCGTGAAAAATTCACAGTTATTAGTTGATATAAGGTATTTTTTCAAAGGAGCCNGTATAGCCAAGCAGCAGCATGGCTCCGAGCTCTGTTTCCTTACAGTTTGTATTACCAGTGATAAAACCTCAAAAACACTAATTCAACCACTTTCATTCTAGTTCCTCTACAGGAATGTCATTGAAGCAGACCTTCTTTAGTTCCATGCTCCTTACCAAACGCTCCGGTAGCCACCGAGCTTCATTTTCCTCTTGTGAAAAAACACAAACAAGTCCTCGACCGCATGTTAACACAGGGTCGGGACCCTTCCNTAATCTCGAGCTGGGATCTTTCCATTTCACTTGAGCAAAAGTCGCTTGGGTGCCACTATGCCAAAACCTATCTGCAGCAGATTGTTCACAGACATCCATGTTCAAAAAATTCAGAACGAAAAGAGCATGATTTAATGTGTTATGTGGTGATTGAGGGTAAATTTCTTCCTTTGTTATTTTTATTTTTTGAAGTTGTATTTTTAGGCTGCTATGAGCTCTTTCTACAATACCTTCTCCCTGAGGATTATAAGGAATACCTGTCATGTTCAATTTCCCATTGGGTACAAAATTGTTGAAATGCCTTACTACTATATCCAGAACCATTATCAGTTTTAATAATTTTTGGTATACCCATATACGAAAAACACTTCAAGCGGTGCACAATTACATGTTTTGTAGCTTCCCCAGATTATGCACTAGCCATTAAAAATCCTGAATAAGTGTCAATGATCACATGTACATATTTTAATTTGCCAAACTCCGCAATATGAGTGACATCCATTTGCCACAGATGATTAGGAAGAAGACCTCGAGGGTTTACCCCTAAGTGAGGGACAGGAAAATATTTTGGACATAGCTCACATTGTTTAACTTTGTCGAGCTGTTTCCTTGGTAAGATTAGGTTGTTTTCTTAAGCTTTTGCTATTTTGATGATGAAGAGCATGTGACTGTTGAGCAAATTCTACTTGGGATAGCGCTACTATTCTTGTTAACTTATCAGCCATTGCATTACCCTCAGCTAAAGGACCAGGAAGATTGGAGTGAGCTCTAATATGGCCCACAAAGCATGGTAGCTTTCTTTTATGAATAGNGTCTTGAATTTGTTGAAATAACATTTTAACTTGATCGTTGCTAGTCCCAATATAGGGAACAGTTTCTATGACTTGAAGAGCTCTATATATATATTGACTGTCTGTATATAAGTTAAATGACCTGTCTACAAGAACCTGAAAAACCATGTTCACTGCCGGTAATTCCACTATCTGTGCAGAAGCTGGGGTTGTTTGTACTACATAATTTTTTCCATCAATAACATAAGCAGCCTTGGCATTAGAAGATCCATCAGTAAAAACTAACATAGAATCTCCTATGGGGTCTTTCATCATAATTTTAGAAAATACAAAGGGATGCATTTGAATGAATGGCAACAATGGATCAGCTGGGAATTGATTATCAATTTGGCCTAAAAACTGAGAGAAAGCAATTGCCTAAGAATCACTGTTTGAAAAAAGCCAATCAACTTGTTGCTTTGTAAAAGGAACACTAATTACCATAGGTTCTTTACCAAAATAACATCTAGACTCAATTCTGCTTTTTTGTACCAAGCAAGCTACAGACTCATAGTATGGATTTAACGTTTTGGCTGGTGAAATAGGAAGATGTAACTATAAGAGAGGATCACTTTGCCATAATACTGCTGTAGGAGTATGTCTAGTGGGTAAAATATATGCATACCAAGGTAGAGCATAATTAATGTACTGTACTTGCTGATTTTGAATAGCCTTCTCAACTTGCAAGAGAATTTGTCTACCTTCTTCAGTTAACTCTCTGGGTGAATTAGGATCATTATCACCTTTTAAAATATCACTTAAAGGCTTCAAATCACCAGTAAATAGTTTTAAATAAAGGAGTAACCATTGAATATCCCCCAATAATTTTTGAAAATCATTTAAAGTTTTTAACCCATCCTTTCTAATTTCCAATTTTTGAGACTTTATTTCTTTAGGGTATAATATATGTCCTAGATATTGAAAAGGTGGCTGTCTTTGCACTTTCTCTGCACCAATAATTAACCCTGCCTGAGTAAGACAGTGCTGAAGCTGTCCAAAGGTGTCAAGCAAAATTTCTTCGTCTTTATGGGCAAGCAAAATATCATCCATGTAATGGAGAATATAAACCTGCTGAAATTTGTCTCTAACTTTTTGGATAGCTTAAGCCACAAATTTCTGACATACTGTTGGGCTATTGACCATACCCTGGGGCAAAACCTTCCAATGGAATCTTTTCATAGGCTCTTTAAAGTTGACTGAGGGAACACTAAATGCAAATCTTTGACAGTCCTGGGGAGATAAAGGAATGGTATAAAAACAATCCTTCAAATCTAAAATAATTTTATACGTATTTTCTGGTATGGCAGTAGGGATGGGCAATCCAGGCTGCAAAGCTCCCATTGGTTGTATGGTCTCATTAATCTTCCTTAAATCCTGTAATAGTCTCCACTTTCCTGACTTCTTTTTGATCAAGAAGATAGGAGAATTCCAAGGAGAACTAGAAGGTTCGATATGACCATCATCCAGCTGTTCCTGTACTAACTGCTGGATGGCCTGTATTTTCTCTTCTGTTAGGGGCCACTGATCCATCCACACAGGCTGATTGGATTTCCAAGTTATAGGATCTGCATTGAGTACAGGCAGCTCAATGACCCTTCCTAAAAATGCTCTCTCTCTTCCTTATTCATTTTTTTCTTTAGGGGTTAAAGGTGGCATTTCTATTAACTTTTGGCCAGGAACTTCTTGTTCATAGACAGCTGTATTGGGACTATATAAATATACTCCCATACGGCTCATAACATCTNGACCCCACAAGTTTACAAGCAAGCGAGGAACAATGTATAGTCGAAAAGTCCCTTCATGACCCTCTTCATCTTTCCAGGAGAGCTCATTACTACTCTGCTTGGGACACTGAGTTTGACCAATCCCTTGCAGCTGTGTAATAGTCTCCATTTTTGGCCATGCAGTAGGCCACTGACTAGCAGATATAACAGATAAATCTGCACCTGTATCTAAAAGACCCGAGAAATTTTTCCCATTTATGACTAGTGTAAGTTCTGGATGTTGTGGTCCTCTGGCTTGCAGCCAACAGGCATCTGAAGAACCTAATCCAGCCTCTCCTCTCTTATCTCTTTTGATTGGATTTTTTGTTTGTATTTGAGGGAGTGAAATTAACTGTGCAAGTCTCTGACCGATTTTTATTACTGAAATTCTTGTGGGTGAATGAGTCATCACCTTTATTTCTGCCATATAATCAGCATCAATCACTCCAGGGGCAACAAAAATTCCCTGCATGGTAGTACTACTTCTTCCCAACAATAACCCTACAGAGCCCTGTGGCAAAGGTCCATAAACACCTGTAGGGAGGGCTTGCATTCCCATTTCAGGGGTCAAAACTGTATAGATGGATGTACTGAGATCTAATCCAGCACTACCTGGTGTTGCTCTACAGAGATCTTGGATAGATTTCTTAACCGGAGGATTGACTGCTGAATTGCCTGGGATGGGCCCCTCCACTCATTTCCCTGAAATGAATTCTTCTGGGTATCTGCCCTTGGCGTACATTCACTAATCCAATGTCTCCCTCTTATACATCTTGGGCATATCCCAGGCTCTCTATTTGATCTCAAACCTCTTCTCTTGTCAGGGCACCTTTTTACATAATGTCCCATCTGTCCACACCCAAAACAACTCCCAGAAGGTCCAATATCTTTTCCTTGTCTGGAATTAGGATNTCTCTGCTGGTACAGAACATCCCTAACCGTTTTTCCTTGTAATGCTGCTGCCATAACTATCCCTTGATTGTATGATGGTCCTATATCAGAACAAAGTCGGATGTAGTCAGAAATGTTTCCCTTCTTTCTAAAAGGGCATATCGTGGCCTGGCATGCTGCATTAGCATTTTCATATGCAAGTTGTTTTACAAGTAAAAGTCCAGCTTCTGAATCGCTAATTAATCTGCTTGCCGTTTGCATTAATCTGGAAAAAAATCTTGAAATAACTCATCAGGCCCTTGTCTTATCTTAGACAGATCCTCAGTTTGTCTTCCTGATGATGGAAGCATATTCCAAGCTCTTTTGGCAGCGGCATTAACCTGAGCATACACCGCTATATCAAAATTTAACTGCTGACCTGTCTCTCAATAAGGGCCTTCCCCAGCAAGCATATCAAAGGTGATGGGAATCTGCTGTGCTCGATTTATTTCAGCTGTGGCCTGACAGTGTTCCACAAACTCACTTTTCCACAGCAGATAGTCACCACCAGATAGGCATGCTCTAGCCATTTGTTTCCAATTAGCCGGGGGCAAAACTTCTAAGGCAAGGCTTTCTAACAATGCTGTTGTGAAAGGAGCAGTCGGGCCATACTGACTACATGAGGTTTTTAACTCCTTAAGCTGTTTGAATGGAATTGGAACATGCACTCTTATAATGTTACCCTGGCTATTCTGTTCTTCCAAGACAGGGAACATCTGAAAGCCTTGAATTTCTTCCCCCTTACTAGCAGCTTCCGGAAGGCTAGCTTGAAGGGGAGATGCAGCTTTAACAGAGAGGGTTCGTATTCCTTCAGGGGATTTTTGCGCTAAGGCAATTACAGGTGGCTTTTCCATTCTAAAAGATGCCTCCCCAGGTGAGTCTAATTCCACCCCTACAGAGGAAAGAGAAGAGACTTGGAGAGTTTCTGTTTTTTGAGAGAAGTTATTAGGCTTTTCAAGTTTTTCAATTCTTCCCTTGTCTTATTCTCAGACTTCTGTTCCTTAAACTTAGCCCAATGGCCAAGAAAAAACGGACCCTGTTTAAGCAGTGTTGTACCAGGGTTTTCAGGTTCTGCTGGCAGAGCAGAAGGTTTTGTCTCTGCCTTGTCCGCCTGCTTTTCAAGATTTGGATCTAAATTGTCTCTAATCAATGCCCACAAGCCAAGGGCTTCTATGGGAATCTTTTCAGGCCCGTGTTCTCCATAATATTTTTGTATTTCAACTCCAATTCTCCCCCAGGAATCCTCATTCAGCTTCCCATAATCAGAAAACCAAGGACACAGTTCCTCTACGAACTTTAAGAACCTCTGTACTTGTTGTAGTTCCACCTTAACCCCTTTATTCTTTAATCTTTCTACAAGAGACTCTTCGAACATTTGCTTGCTATTTTTNTGCCCCATTTTGATCAAGAGGTCTTTTTTTCTTTTTTCCTTAGAGCTAATCACAGGTGATCTTCCCGTACTAGTATCTCCAGGTGATTCTAATTTTTGCACTTTACCAAAAGAAAAAGCTCTGAAAAGCTTGTTAGAGAGAGATTAAGTTTAAGAGCTTTTTAGTTTGAGAGAGGAAAAATAAAGTTTTAGAGAGACTTTATGAAGTTTTTCTTCCNAGAGAGAAAGATTACCAAGATCATTCCCAAAAAAGACCAACTTTCCCCAAAACCTTTGAACTTTTTGGCTTTTTACCCCCGTATTTTTGCCTCAGGGAGAAATTACTTACTCCTGCGGCTTGGGATTAATATCTTAGCTTCCCCTAGACCAAAAGCTTCCATAGGAATTCTTTTTTTCTGCCTGATAAGCTCAAAGAAGAGCTTCTTTCTGCCCGTAAAGCTCAAAGAAGATAGATTTTTTTTCCCAGTTTGCATTCATAGCCCCCAAAGTAAAAAAATTGAAGAGTTTTTCTTTCCCAGTTTGCGTTCCTAGCCCACAAAGTTAGAAAAATTGAATTTCTGTCTAGTTGCTTAACTTATCTTAAATTTTTTCTACATGANCTTACACATCTAAGTTTTTCCTTTACTATATTACTACACTATATCTTCCTTGTTTTTCACAGATAGAAATTGAGAGAGGGATAGAAGATAGAAATCTTTGCAGAGGAGATTTTTGCGCTGCAGCCTCGGACATCCTTTCAGTCCATTTTCTTTTCTCTCGAGGATAAAACCCCCTGCCCTATTTAATAAATAGGTTCCATTTCAACACTGGACATGTCCCTTTCTTTTATTCCACCGGCAGGGCCTAGCTCACACCTTCGCCAAAAACTCTGAATAAATCTAAATATTATTTTCCTTTATCTTTTGACTTTATGACCCTGTACTATAAGAATAATAATTCTTCAGTCCCTGTTCTATGTCCTTATACTATTATTCTTCAGTCCCTCTTCATGGAGCCATTCTGTGGGGCGGCTACCCACCAACCCCACAGTTCCCCAGAGTTTTCTTAGGTGTGAGTAGCAGGAAATATTAGAAGGATTTTAGATTGTATAGATAAGATAGAAAATAAAGGATAGCCTCGAGAGGNCCCGGAACCTATTTCATCGGCCGCAACTGTCTCGGCCTCAGGGTAGTTATAGAAAAGCTAAGGGGTAGAGCAAAAGACCTTCCCCCAGCACAGCCATGTTCAGTGCATCTCAGACACCTGCACTCAGGCTCGTGGTCCAATCATCCTCTCTATGCAGACCTGCTGGGTAAAGCCACAAGGAACCTAAAAATAGGCTCCCACAATATCTTAAATTAACCCATTTCTATTAATCTATGTCTTGCCACGTGGCCATGGCTTACCAGTGTTTTAACATCTTGCTTCTCCTGCTGGCNGCTCACAATGTCTCCTTCCTTCTTCCTGTCTCTCTGCCTGGATTTCCTGCCTGCCTCCAAGCTGCCTTGCCATAGGTCAATGCAGCTTTATTTATCAACCAATCAGAGCAACATATATTCACAGCATATAGAAAGACATCCCACAGCATGTATGAATCTAAAAAATAAAGAAAAATGTAAAAACATTGAGAAATCAAATAAAAATCTCAGTGTAAAACCTCACAGTAGAATAGAACAAGTAAAAAAATCAATATCAGTGCTTCAATTCAAAGTAGAAGAATTAGATCACTCTGCTAAATAAAATTATATATCTAAGAACCCAATAGACAGAACATGCAGGAGCAAAGGGGAATTATATAAAGGTAAGAAAACAACTCTGAACAATATAGAAAAGGAGAAAAATCTGTACCATAATTATATAAAATATTTTCAATAAAATTATAGAAGAAAATTTCTTAAATGTAAGAAAAAAGGATGTTCATTCAGTTCTAAGGGCTATATAGAACACTAAATAGGATCCCATAAAACAAAAACAAATTTAAATCTTTCATCAAGTCACTAAATGTGCAGAACAAAGAAAGGATGTTGAAAGCTACAAGAGAAAAGACCAAATTATATATAAAGGCAAACCTATTAGAATACCAGCCCCATCCCCATGATGACAGTAAAAGCCAAAAAAGGCTAGAACCAATGTAATATGAGATCTGAGAGACCATAGTTCCCAGCCCAGCTTATTACATCTGGCAAAACAATCTGTCATGATTGAAACAGAAAAAAAAAAAAACCCTTTCCATTAAAAATGCAAAATCATGAATTTAAGTCCACCAATTTAAGCTAGACCAATGGAGGATACTTCAAGGGGTACTTCAGATCGAAGAAACTAGTAAGTGTATCCAAGAATTGAGAGTGAAGAAATTAAAAATGTTAGGTCAATAATTAAATAAGGGGGAACTGAGAAAACAAACACTATAAATATACAAAATGACAGGAATTATATCCAACATTCAATAATTTTGAAGATGATTTACTCTCAAATTCATAATCAAAAGATGTAGGTGACCATCACAGATAGTTAACTACCTTAGTGAGAAGTCTGGGGAAAATGTTTCAAGCAAATGGAACCAGGGAAGAAGCGGACATTGCTACTATATCTAACAGAGTAGATATTCTTAAAACCACAACTAATCAGAAGAGCTAGAGAGGATTACTTTAAATTGATCAGGAAAACAGTCTATCAAGGGGACTTCACAACCCTAAATATATATGCATGATACTTTAGTACATTGGATTTCATAAAGCTAATGCTATTAGACAGAAAGCAAGAGGCTAGCCAGAACACATTCATAGCAGATGACTTCAATACTCTATTTTCACCAACAGACTGATCACTTAGAAGAAACTGAATAGAAAAATAATAGTTAAATGATATCATGGGTCACATGGATCTCACAAGTATTCAAATATCATCGCACACATTCTTCTTAGCAGCCCACTAAAATGGACCAAATAAACACAAAGTATGTTTCAGCCAACACAGGAGAATTAAATAACTCCTTGTATTCTACCTTGGTAGCATAAAGCTACTTTCCAACATCAACAGCTAGAAAATACACTTAGGCAAGAGGTTGAAAAAATAAAACAAGGAAATCAAAAATTCCTAGAATTGAACACAAATGAAAATACAACATACCCAAATCNAGGGAAAAAATCCATTTGTCACAACCTAAAAAATGAAATGAAATCTTATAATAAACCTAGTTAATTAAGTGAAAGACCTGAGCAATGAAAACTTTAAAACATCAGAGAAACAAATTGAAGAGAGCAGAAGATTAAAAGACTTCCTATACTCATGAGTTCATAGGATTGATATTGTGATAAAGGCTGTGTTACCAAAAGCAATCTACAAATTNAATGCAAGCCTCTCAAAATTCTAAAATAATTTCTGACAGAAATTGAAAAATAAAATTTTAAAATTCATATGAATGCACAAAAGATCAAAGATAGCCAAAATAATTTTCCACAATGGAAACACAGAAGGAGGTATCACCATTCCTGATTTCAAGTTATGTAACAAAGCCACAGTGATGAAAATAACATGGTACTGGCATAAAAGCAGGCATAATGATCAATGAAATATAACTGGGGATTCCAGTATAAACCCACACTCTTACAACTACCAGTCCTATACCCATGCTTATTTTAATAGCTTGATAGTTTGGTGATATAAATCAGAATTTCTTCTTAAAATTCACTAAAGAACATATAAAGAAAATTAATTATTAAATCCTAAAATAAATGTTTGCAATAAATGCAAGCCCTTCTTCAACCATACATCTGAAAGCTTTTTAATAATATAATTCAGTTTTTTTGTTATAATTTATGGAAATCTTAAAAATTTTGGTTTTTTTTCTTGATCTTGCTCATAAGGATATTGTTGTAAATTGACAAAAGTTTCTATAAAATGTATTTAAGAGAGACAGATAAAAAAAAGACATGTGGAATGGTTTCATCATGGCAAGACAGATGTCTCAAAGAGNAAAAGCAGTAGTTGTTCTTCTAGAGAACCTGGGTTTGATTTTCAGTGTAACTCAAGTTTCTAAATGGTCTTTTTAATAAAAATCGTGGTGCCAGATATTGGGGGAAATGCTGAAAGATCAGAGAGACAAAGGAACAAGCCACTGCCACATCTTACTTCTAGGGCTTCTCAGCCTGAAAAGCTCTTGTTCCTGTCTCCTTATGCCTTATATACCTTTCTCCATCCAGGCATCACTTCCTTACTAGTGCTGGGATTAATGGCATGAGATTCCCAAGTACTGTGGTTAAAGGTGTGTGCCACCACTGCCTGACCTCTATGTTTAATCTAGTGACTTGTTCTGTTTTCTGATCTTCAGGCGAATTTTATTAGGGTACATAATATACCACCACATCCCCATTCCCACATTTCCACTCAAANCCACTTCTCTGAGACCTGACATCCTACTCTGGCCTGAACAGGCATGAAGCATACACATCATGCACAGGCATACAGACACACATATAAGAAATTAAATTAAAATTATAAAATAGCTTCATTGCTATAATCCTAATATAATTCACCATATTTCTGATCTTTTAAATAATTATAAATATTAAGTTTCACTAAATTACTTTAACAAAATCTCCATTGGAAGGAGAAATAATTATTTTAAACAATAGCAGTGTTGATTATATAAAAGTTGACTGTCAATCACAAATTTCTCCTATTGTTACTATTCTATGCATTCAGATATTTAGCAATATACTTCTGGCCAAGGAAAGAAACAAAGAAAAAAACTGCATTATAAAACCATTTTAAAATGTTACACTTTGAAACCTATTTTCTTTTCCAATTTTTTAAGATTTGAAGTAAATGCTCAATCTTGGGCAATATTTCATAACCACAATCTGTGAAGCAATTGATGTTGTGGAATTTCCAGTACTGACAGGAAATGTCACAAGGGCATCAATGTGCAGTCAGAAAAAAAACACAAAGATATTGGAGTTCTGTGAGGTAAAATGCCTACTGTTGCATTTCAAATGTTATTTATAAATCTTTAAATTTTAAGAAGGATAAAATGTTAGCTATTAAAAGTATATTATAAATTTTAGTATGTAATGATATTTTTGTATAAGAAAAATTAATGTTGAGATTATTTTTTGATTACAATATTTCTCCCTTCCTTTTTCTTCCTCCAAACNTTCCCATATACCATTCTCCATTCTCCTTCAAGTTCATGGTCTCTTTTTTCACTAATTGTTACTATGTGAATATATGTATATTCCTAAATATAACCTGCTCATTCTGTGTAATGCTACTTGTATGTATGTCTTCGGGCTGACCATTTGTAACTTGACAAATAAACAACTGGTGTGTTCTTCCCTGGGAAAGACCACCTCTGTTGTATGATATTTTGTTTGTGTTCTGACAAATAAAACTTGCCTGGAGATCAGAAGGCAGAGCTAGCCACTAGTTAACCATAGAGACCAGGTAGTGTGGCACACACCTTTAATCTCAGCACTTGGAAGGAGAAAGCAGAAAGATCAGCAGTTCAAGGCCACCCTGGGCTACAGGAGATTGAATCAGTCTAAAAGAGAAAAAGAGCCAGGCAGTGGTGGTTCATGCCTTGGATCCTAGCACTTGGGAGGCTCATGCCTTTGATCCCAGCACTCTGGAAATGGAGACAGGAATATTAAGTGGATGGAGACAGGATCTTGGGCCCATTCAGTCTGAGGATGTGTAGAGGTAAGACGTGACTGCAGCTGCTTTGCTTCTCTGATCTTTCAGCTTTCACCCTCAAGTGCTAGGATAAAAGGTGTGTGCCACCACTGCCTGGCCTCTATGGTTAACTAGTGGCTAGCCCTGCCCTCTGATCTCTAGGTAAGCTTTATTTGTCAGAACACAAACAAAATATCATACAACACACCTCTCCAGCTCCTAGTTACCCTCAGCTTCCTATAGATTTTATTTAGACTTAAGGCCTTGTGGATTTTTCTTCAGCCAATTTGGCATGTTCATTGATGGTGTCCTTGTTCAGCTTATGTTTATGCAGTCATATTGGTGAGAGTTAATGAGTGTAGCTTCTGAAATTACTAAGAAACAGTCTCACGGCAAACTTTCTGGTCCTCTGGCTCTCATGATATTTTTGCCCCCTCTTTCCCAAAGTCCTCTGAGCCTTAGGTGTATGAGGATTTTTTTTAATAAATGTGTGTGTATTGCACAAGCATACTTAAACAGTACTCCACAGCTCTGCAGATTGACTGGTTGTGGTTTTCTGAAGTGATGTCCATCTGTTGTAAAGAGAATTTCCCTTGATAAGAGATGGAGACCACATTTAATCTGTGGGTATAAAAACAAAAGAATGTTGTTATATATTTTTATGGTTTAGTACATTAGTGGTTGTAGATTCTCCTCCAATAACCATGACTTCTCTAGCACTGAGTAATAATCTAGGTTTCCAGAACCAGGCATGTTTTTCTTTGTGTTGAATGGGTCTTAAGTCCAATTAGAGAGCTATTGTTACCACCAAGGTATGATTGGCATTACCACACCCATAGGATTATCTTGCCATGCTGGTATTGATGTGGATCTTGGCATCATAGCTGGATAGGACTGTTGGTTGGCTCTTTATTTTGGAAGGGTGCATGGAACCTTCTGGTACCATGAAAACTAATCCTTAGAGAGAGCTAATTCAGGCCAGTTCTAGATTACATGTCTCTAGGCCCTGTTTTTGAAGTTCATGGTGTCTTCGGCAATAGGGACTTACCTTCTACCTCTGAGGAGTAACCAAGGGAAATAGCAATAGGCTTTATGTTTGGGGGATCTCTTATACTAAATTTGTGTGTATTGCACAAACATGTTAAACAACTATTACAATTTTTGAAGGAAGGAAATATTTTGTATTCAACTGTGAAGACAGAGGAGGTTTTGGGCCACAGAACTATGGGAAGTAGNCCTTTGTACTTGTTATAATAACTGTGGTAGGCCAGCACAAAGGTATAATGATCCAATTTTCCCTCCTGTAAAGGTCGATCCAGAGAACAAGGTCAAGGACAGCTTGACATATGGATATAGTTCTTTCAAAAATACGTGGAACTATCTTTTATTTCATTCAGCTCTAAAATTCTAGGTCTTAAAAAATTCTAAGTCTTAAAAATTCATTGTGATAAGAATCAAATTTACTTATAAATACATTAATTTACTCAAATTTTTAAAAAATATAAATCAAGTATTTTAAATAGGAAATATTGATCAGTCATTCATTAATTTATTCAGATATTTAAAAACAATACATTCTAGTAGCAAATATCTACAGTAATCACAGTTTATAAAGCATAACTGAGCAATTCATTTTTTCAATAGTAGATTAATATATTTTGTGCAATTACTGCATCAAATATTGCTTTATTGCTTGAATTATTTGATCCACTTAATTTTCACATCAACATTATAGCAAAGAAGAGGAAGCAGAGATTGAAAATATGGATGGAACTAGGTTTACTGCAGCTAGTAATGAGGTACAAAAACCTGGGATTATTGACTAAGAAGTTTGGCTGCACAAAATTCCTGTATTTCTTGAATGAAAAATCAACAGTAAAGTATAAATCAATAACTATTACATAGAAAATGTAGGATTTCCATGCTAGTTTCCTGCAACCAAGNCTAACATTTCCCCTTGAAACAGTGCACACTCATCTACTGAAGAAATATACACAGAAACAGCAAGGATGTAACACAATCGGTCATATAAGTGCAACTTGTTCAAGGCGCTAGAAAGTTCTAGAGGTGGTATATTAGTTCTTTTGGGGAATCAGGGATATGTGGCTATGTTTCCTACAGGCCAAACACAAGTTCAATAAAAAGACATCTTATTTAAACAGAAGAAAATAGCAGAGATTTAAAGAACATGTATAAATTACGTGCCTCTATTTCTCCCTGGTTATAAGTCATGCTATTTGTAATTTACTAATTCTCTAAGATTTTGTGAAGAAGGAAATCATTTGGAACTTCTTGGCAGATTTCACAAAGAGATAAATGAATAGACATGGAGAAGATAAATAATAACCAATGATCTTGGATTAGAATTCACATGAAAACCTGCTGACCAAAATCTTTAGTCAATTACTATTATGAATAAATCTAACCTGAAATAAAATTGTATTACTTACATCTATATTTCTAGAAGTTCAAAATCTATTTCTACAAATCCTGGAGGTTTGAGGGGATGTAATTTGAAAATTCCTTCTGTATTTTTTATGGGTTTTTGCTTAATTTCTTATTCCCATTCTTGTACTTCCACATTTGAATATTTTGCATTTTGAATCCAGAATCAGACATATAAGTAGAACTATTTGAGTGAGGGAATGCATTAGCTGTGATTTGCATGTGAGAAACAACATGTATAACTGGGTATTAAGCAAGAGCTTCTGTTGGGTATTTTAAGTTTGATCCAATTTAAACCTTTGAATCATCTAAAACCCTTATTTTGACTGTTCTGCTTTTTATTCTCTGTTTATTAATACTCTATCTTTCATGTCAGGCCTGATACAAATATAACAATTTTAAACTCAGTGTGTTTGTTCCAGATATTGACATAGAAATATTTGTTGTTACAGATCTCAGGGTAGGGTCATCAGACCTAAGAAAGTCATTATTTCCCCTAAAGTTTGCAAATTTCATTCTGACCTTGAACAAAGAATGGCTTTGCCTTCAGATCATTGTTCTCTCACCACCCTTAACATTCTGTTACATGAGTGCATTGCTATTTGGCATCAGCTCTTCTCCTGATGAACTTCTTTTGTCCACACCAAGATCAATTTTGTATTAATTAGGGTTCTTCATTAATAAAACACAAGCCATCGCACTTAAGCTAAAATAAAAACAAATTAACAATGAAATCTCAGAATCATAAGCATCAGAAAAGAGGGTGGTAGTGAACAATATTTATCAAAACAGAGGCTGCACTGCACCCACATAGCAGAAAGCATAGTTTGTGCTGTTCCATGCAGTGAAAGCACACCAAAGCATGATTTCTGCTTTATCACTTCTTAGGAAGGAGGGATGATTCATTAAACTTGGTTCTGAAACTGTTCTTTGGCTACAAGAGTAGAGATATACTTAAGTGAAACTCCACTAAATATTGGACAATGAAATTTTTCTTCATTGAAAAAAATGTCACCAAAAGATGTAGGAAATTCCACAGACAAAAGCAGCAGTCAGTTTTTATTTTTAATTACATTGTTTTGGAAACCTAAGTGGCAACAGTTCTTAATAAAATTATTAGACATCAACAGTTTTAATTTTTTTCATAGAAAAAATAAAAATGTTCCAAATGTTTGTGAGAGACCAGCTCCCACATTTATTTACCCCAGGGACTCTTGAGGAATGAGGGATAAGAGATTTAGGTAAAAATAAAGAGGGGAGAGAAACAGAGAGAAATGCAGGATAGCCTCGGGTGGGTCTGGATCTTTATCCAACAGCCCAGAACTTTATTCCAAAGGGCTTTTTATAACAATGCAAAGGGGAGGGGCAAAGGACCTCCTTGCTAGATACACTCAAGTGTAGACCCTTACAAACACCTGGTACTCAGGCCCGTGGTCCAATCAACCTCTTATGTAGTCCTGCTTGGTAAAGCCACTAAGAAGCCTTGGTGAGCTCCAACAAATGTTAATAGCTACTTTCTAGGTGGTTTATTCCTAGGTATTTTGAATCATAGAATTTATATTTTCTTATGATTCTACAATAAGCGAATTTTGATTTTATGACTAGTAAAGCATTTTTATAATTTTTTTTATTTCTGCCTATGAAACATAAATTACTGCTAGGCTTACCATTTTGCTATAAACAGCATATTTTGTTAGTACAAAAATATATAGAAGAAATGTTTTCATAAATTGTTCAATGAATAGTTTAAAAGTTACTCTTAAATGAAAATAATTTGATATAAATCTCACATTCTCCCTGACAGTATGATTTGAGATATTCCATTCACTCTAAGAAAGAAACACCAGTCATAGTAAGCATGTGCATCACTGAGT
>LZPO01009237.1:14991-25506 GCA_001675575.1 Neotoma lepida
ATTAACATTATGTCTTCTATATCTTAAAAATGGGCTTCCTCACAGGACTTCTATTTAAGGGAGAAACAAAACCATCATATTAGACCTGATGTATCAAAGCATTTTATGAGTCTCTCGCATCTAAGAAGATAGTGAATTGTATGTTGGGAAGACTTGGGAAATGATTTTCGACTTTTCTTTACCGTATTTTTGGGGGGAGAGTTTTGTTTTTGTTTTTTGTGCCTGTGAAGCCTATTGTTTTAGAGGCAAAAGGTAATGTTTATTTAGGCATGGGTAAATTTCAGAATTTGGTGTTATCTTTGGTTTAGTTACATCCGTTTTCTGATTTATTTATTTCTTTATTTATTTATTTATTTATTTATTTATTTTACTGTGATTTTATGATAAGGAGACAAAAGTGAACTCAGCCCTGTGGAGGGGGGGGAATCATCTACTTCAGGTGGATACAAAAATAGTAATGACAAGAGCCTGTATTGTTTGATGACTTTTGCAGACTCCCTGACCAACAAATCATAAGTATAAATCCCATACCTGCTATTGAAGCTTTTTCTGCCATGTCCACTTATCTAAATACTGTTATTAAGGCCCTCCCTAGTGCCTGTGACAATGCTCAAGCCGTGTGCTTTTGACAGAATTAACATACTAGGCAAACGTTCCCTCCTGAGAATGAGGGCTCAAGTCCAATCATAGAGCGATTGGTTACCTCCCGTCACAGTCTCACCACAACTGTACCAATGGACACAGTTGGTGTTGTAGTCCAAATGGGACTGATAGGACACTCCTTTGTCCCATTATTCTTCCCCTACCCCTGGTAAACCTTCTAAACCCCAGTAAGCCCCTCTAGAATTTTATATCACGTATGCCTATTAGTTCCCCTTCTTTAAATCAAACCTTCTCCCCACTTAATGAACCTTTTCTAGTTTTCTTGACTTCTATTGATATTCTAAGTTAAACACATGTATCTAAATACTCAAAGGCAGAATATACATATGAGAGAGAGCATATGGTGTTTGTCTTTCTGGGCCTAGGTCATCTCATTCATTATGATACTCAACTACAGCTACTCTATTTTTGCCAAAAAGTTCAAAACCTGACAGGGATGAAAAGGCAGCATTTTCAAGAAAAGATGCTAGGGAAAGTGGGCATCTGTATATAAAAGAGTTAAATAGCAAACGGATCAAATATTCCAATACCAAGTCCAACTTGGTGAATCAATGAGTTTTATTGCTGTTTCGTATAAGAGTATGGGTGAAGGGGTACTTACAAGAGTATAAATAACTCAAAGGTAGTTGCATCACCAAAAGTCCATGCTAGCCCTGGTGACATCTCACAAGAGCTCACAGCCTGAAAGCAGTTCACGTGGTTTAAGAGTGCCCTTTCCTGGTGACACAGTTGGTCTGAGGCTCTTCNAGAAGATACCTGCTCTAAGAGCCTTTCAGACAGCTTTTGTGATGTTTCTTCCAGGCACATGGTCTGACCTGCACCTCTTCTAGGCAGCTCAGTTTGTTTGAGAGCAATTCTTAGCAGGCCTCATTGCTTACATAAGTTTGGGAATGGAGGACTCAGTCAATATTGTCAGATTCAGGGACTTTCTGAAAAAACTACTACGTTGTTTACTTCCTGTGATTAGTACGTTTCTATACATGATACAATGTTGCCTTCCTTTGCATACCCTATCTCCTACTGAGCTTCCCTCTGAGACTGACGGACAAATAGTATCACACAACAGCCAACTGTCATTCACAGGAGGATTAATATTTAGAAGACATAAAAACTAAAAAAATAAAAAATAAAAGTTAAAATAAGCATCAAGAAAGCAAACAACTCAATCAGAATAATATGCCTTGGAACTATATAGAGATATCTCAGAACAAGAAGCAATAATTTCTAATAAACTCTTTAAAGAATGTTCAGCACCATTAGCTTTCTAGGAAATGCTAGTGAAAATTACTTTGAGATTCTATCTCACCCTACTCAGAATTCCTGTTATTAAGCTATCAAATGACAGCAGCTGCAGGAGAAGTTATGGAAAAAGATCACTGTTGAGAATGTAGAATGGTACAGCCACCATTGAAACAAATGTGTAAATTCTACAGAAAGTTAGAAGTCAGACATTCATATAACCCAGTTACAACACTCCTAAACATCCAAATGAATCTATAATCTACTAGAGACATTTTTGCTCATTCTTTTTTTTATTGTTGATTTAGTTATAATTGTTAAGAAACAGTCATACAAATGGACAACAAAAAATGTGGTGCATACAAACATTGAAATTTTCCTAGCTAAATGAAAAGAGGAAATTGGCATGTTAATGAGTAGAGCTACAAAGAAAAAAATACACTCTACTTTTAGATACAAGTCTCTCAGTGAACTTAGAGTTCTCTAGCTGCTTAGAAAGTATAAAGATATTCCTGTCTCTTTCTCTTCATTGCTGGGATTTCAGGCTTGGGCTATCTATCATTTGAGTTATGAATCAACTTGGTTCTCATTTGGGTTATGAATCAACTTAGATACTCATGCATGTATGGTGCATACTTTACTAATGTATCCATCTTCGAAACTCTGACTCCTCTAGTCAGATATATGTATATACTAATTATGACATATTAATCTAATGTTTTGTAAATATATATTTATATATTATATGTAAAATAATATAACTTACCCATCTAACATATAAAACTTAGCAATGATTGAAATAAAATTTGATTAAAAGAAAAGAACAAAAAATCCTGGAATATATATGTAGCTACTTGTTCACAGATACAATAATTATTTCTAAAAAATATTAAAGAAGCAAGGAGATTACATCTTATTCATTCAGTTCATATGCATATTGTCTGAGTAATAACTGCATTTGATACGTTATGTATAGTTAGTTCAAATAAAATATTAAGAAGACATAAACAAATATTTTACACATTTACTAATAAACTCTCCAAAGTTTGAATCCCATGAAATTTTTAGCAAGGGTCAAAAAAAACAAGTGTTTATATTCTAGCACATCTGACTTGAAATGTTGATATATAATTAGCANTTATAGTTCACCATTATACATTACCAAGTACTGATACAAGGGCTTAGTTTGTCAATAAAATGCTGACTAAAGGATATTATCACAGAAACTGAGGTTCTCATTTTTGGCTATGATGTTCAAATTTTCAATAAAATTTTTGACATTCAAGTAACAAATTATGATGTAAATAATTCATCATTTTCTCATTCTCATTCAGACAATAAAATTTTAATTAACTAACACATAATTAGTGACCCCAGAAAACAAATCATGTTTTAAAAACTAAATTAAAAAGAGACACTAATAACAGCTTGCCTATTGCCTGAGGCAACTGAAAATTGACAGATGATGTGCTATCTGATGACACAACATTTTCTGATCTCTTCTTCTCTTTCAATTTCTTTGTTTTCCAAATAGTTATAAAATGTCAGCAACAGTTGTATCCAATTTAAAAATGTGCAACCAAACATATTTGACAAAATGCACATTTTAATTTGTGATGGATAAAATCTAATAATATATATGTATACATATATATTCATATGAATATATATGTATATATATATATATATATATATGTACATACATTCCTACACACACGCTCACATAAAACACAGAAGCGGAACAATTGCAATTTTATTTTCCAAGTGCTACTCTTGCTCAAAGATATCTCTAGGGAGCTCCACATACTTGGTGAATGTTAATGGTTTAGTGCAAAACTGACTTGTTCATTTGAGCTTTGACTATGGGTCAGAGTGTTTCAGTGAGCATANAGATAACTTGCAATATTCCCTTACATCTGGAGTCCTACCTGTGTAATGAAATCATTATCAGACATTGAAGTGTTGAGTTGGAGTGTGAATCCATAGTCCACTAACTGTATTTCCTTCATTATGGTACTGAGTGTCTGTGAGCATCAGTCTTCACATCTACATAAACACTCAACACACTCAAAGAAGATACCCACACAACCACTAGACAAAACTTTAGTCTTTATATCCACGCTATGCCACTTGGTAATTGTNTAATCATGGATAATACATTTTCTGTGCAAAGCCTTACTTTGTAGTTGTTATAAACATGAATAATAAATGTATTATGGTACCAAAGCAAGAGAAGTACAGCATGGCTCAAAATATACGGTGTATGAATTCAGATCATTGTCATCATCAGAAATGAAATTACAGGTGGGGTATTGACAGCTATAAACTTATATTTTTATTCTTTCTCTTCCTATTATGCAGTTTTGACGTATGATTTCTCCTCCATTTCCTGGAACAGAATTTTGAAATCAAAATATTTCTGCCAACTTTAAAAATTTTATTTTCCTCAGTAGCCAAGTGGGAATATTCATAGCTGTATTTTCTAAAGATTAAATGTTCATACATTTTTAAACATGCAGCAATGAAATTTGTGTCATTTGAATCTTAGTACAAGTTTGTGCATCATCATCATCATCAATATTATTCTCATATGCTGGTTTCTAGGACATATATAAAATTGTGCACCATCTTGCATGCCATTCTTGTAAAGTATCTTCTGAAACTAAACAAATTCTTAGTGGCATGTAACTCCAGATTTACTTGAGGTGTTCTTTCAAGTGACATTTCTTAGTAAAAAGAAATCTGATTCATAAAGACTACTTTTCTATAAATTACTAGATCTATTTATTTTCTCTCACTCACTGATTTGGGTGCAGGTTTATGTGTGTATTTGTGTGAGTGTGTGTGTGTGTGTGTGTGTGTGTGTGTGTGTGTATTAACACATGTGTGCATGCTCATCCCATGACTATGTGGAGTCAAGTTATAGGTATTATCACCAATTTTCTAACCTAGTCAAAGATTATTGCTATGGATTATGCAAATTGTTAACAATAAAGCTGATTGGCTGATAGCTGGGCAGGAAGAGATTGAGCACAAGAAGAGTCAGACTAGGAAAATTCTGGGAAGAGGAAGCCAGAGTCAGAGAGTTGCCGGAAAAAATGCAGAAAAGCAAGCTGAGAATGCCTTACTGAGAAAAGGTACCAAGATACGTGGCTAAGCATAGATGGGTTAATTTAAATATTAATTTAAATATTAATTTAAATATAAGAGTTAGCTAGTAACAAGCTTGAGCTAGGGATGGCTCAATGGTTAAGAGCACTGGCTGTTCTTCCAGAGGTCCTGCCTGAGTTCAATTCCCAGCAACCACATGGTGCCTCACAACCATCCATAATGAGATCTGCTGCCCTCTTCTGGCCTGCATGCATACATGCAGGCAGAACACTGCATACATAAATAAATAAATCTTAAAAAAAGCCTGAGCTATTGGCTGAGCATTTATAATTAATTAACCCTCTGTTTAATAGTTTGAGAAGCAGTCAGGGCAGGAAACTTCAATTATAGGCTATAATTNTTATATCCATGTTTTCCTTCTTTTAAATTTTGTTTTTGTATATTTTTTCAGTGTTGAAGATCTTAGGGATTTAAACATGGAAGACCTTTGTTTTCTTTCAAACAAGAGCCAAGAAAGTTCTGTAATGCAAGTTAATTTACTATTTAATTTCTTTCACTTACTTCCAATATCCAGGAGGACTGAGTCAGTAGCCTATGCTCTCCTGATACTTACCATGTTGCCCAGCCTGGCCTTGGGCTTGCTTCTTTGCCCTGCTCCACCCTCACAAAGTCTAAGATTATACACATGAACCATCATTTAATTTACTTCCAATCAAAATACAATTCCATTATTTGCCTTGTTCAATATAACATCTTCTCATAACTTGTCACTGGATATAAGATCATCATTCTTTTCACTCACTGTGTTCTCTCATATCATACTTATACAGATTTATGTTTCATTACCCCTTTGCCTTAAATAATGCTCCTATATATAATTATAGTTTCATTCCTCCTCTATAGAANCTGATAAATTATAATGTAAAAACTCCAAGTTCTATTTACTTTTGGTAGTTATATATGCACTTATAACATGCCTTTATATTAATTACCTTGATTATATAAATGTTTGTTTTCAAATTTTTATTAGAAACTTTCATATAATGTTGAAAATTAGATACAATATAATAGATAAATATAGGATACATGATAAATTATAAATATTTTGTTACTATTGAAAACGATAGCACCTGGTGTGTTTGGCATTTGATATCACTACTAAATATTAGTAAAGGAATAAAAGACATTTCTGCACAGTGACCATATTTGCAGTAGATATATGATACAGGTGACAGATGTAAGTTTTATGTAAAGCAAAAATTAATTTATAAGCTTCCTTACATTTCACCATGGTAAATAGTGAATTCTTTTTATGGTGAATATAGTCACATTTATCTCATGCTATTGGCTTTTATTTCTTTGGAAGATGGTCTGTGGTAATAATAAATAATTTGTGAAAAACACATAATGAAAAGTTGTTAAATTAATTATATAAAACAACAATTTTTCACATTGAAAAGAGAGTATTTGTGTACTATTTAGGAAATATATATCAAATCAGAGTCTTGTTTGATTAGATAAGTAGGCTAAGAAAATAAAACCTTAATCAAGAAAATCAACGTTTATATTTATTTCTTCACNACTCTAAGATGTNAAAATTACTGACTAATTTCCTAAAAATGTCCAATTCCTGCATAAAGATAATTATGCTCCAAAGAGAGATATGTGAAAAATAGGGAAAATGACTTTAATTGTGGAGAAATGATAACACAGAGAGAAGTGAGGAAAGAATCTAATAACAATGGGGATATTTGAAAAATCCATAGGGAAACATTATTTTATAAACTTATTTAAACATAAAATATTAAAATTTAAACATATAACAAATATATAATTTAAATGTGAATATGTTTCTGTAGAATTTTGCCACACAGAGATCATGAATTTGAGAGGGAGTGGAAGAGACAAGAGGCTGGAGAGAGGAGAGGGTTGCATTGAAATAATGTAGCTACTGATCTCATGTATTAAATATTCATCAGTTAAAAAATTAAATCAAAAAAGAACCCAGGAAAGAAGTGTGTTTCCATTGTTCCTCACTGGTTGCTCTGAAACTCACTTCATCATCCTTGGAAAGATCAGTATTTTCAGGCAATATTTTAAAGGTGGTGTTTGGTTATGCTTTTATGCTGTCAATGTCTTACTGCGTGTAAGCAGTAAGCATTAGCAATGTAAGCAATAGCAATCTGACAAAAACATAAATTTACACACTATGATGTTATCAAATCCTATAACTCTGTCACTTCCTTTTTTAACAAAACTCAGAATGTAGTAACTGTAGTTTATTGGAAGTTTCCTTCATTGTCTTCATACCACTGATGATTATTGTGTATCTCTGTAGTATCTCACTCTATTCTTTCCTTCCAAACCTCATTGTCTCTACCTATATCAACGATTTCTGAAGTCAGTTGCTATTTAGCCTTTTAAAATGACTAGAATTTTAGAATTTTAAATTTTAGGATTTTAAAATAACTAGAATTTTGTGGTTTTATTAATAATGTGGGGGGGTTACCTTAATTTGTAATCTGTGCTATATAGTCTTAGCTTTCATTAGTTTGGGTTGATAGGATTATTTGGATGCTGTTTTTTGCTTGTCTCTTAGCATGAAAATAAGATCTTTATATAATAATTCACTTTTAAGTTTAATTAATTTTTGTTGCAATGTATGTTCAATTCTGAAATTTTGCTTTGCTATTCATAAATTTATTAGTATTAGCTTGTAAATTTTGCCTTTATCTACTAAAATTTAGTATTTTTTTTTCTATTTTCAGTTTGGGAAATTTTATTATACACTTCTTTGTATGCCAGTTCCAGAATATTTTCTTATGTATCTTAATATATGCATACATATGTAAGGTATTTGTATACATAAATAAACACATAAAATCAAAATGTTTAAAAGAATATATGAAAATCATAATTATACCTTATAATTTTGTATTTTCTATTTAATAAAGCTAGGTTAAATCCTTGAGAAAGGTTATTAGATTTAAAATTTAAAATTTTAATATATTAATTAAAATAAAAATTCTGATTCTATCTTTACATGGACCTACTCTTGGAGCTCCATTAGTCTTATCATTTTTATTTCATTTTTTTATTATACATATTCATAATATATATTTACTTCATTTTTTACAAAGTAATGTTATCAGTTCATAACTTTATTCCCATTTCCCATTTAATGATACATGCTAAAATATGTTCTGCTATATGTAAAAATATTGCTTGTTTTTGTAGAACTGCCCAATATTTCACAGTACATATAACTGTAGTTTACTTAATTGTGTTATAGACAACATTTAACCATCTGCTATAAAATATCATAATTGTTTCTATAATGTAACATATTATACCAAGAGTATTTGTAGAAATGTCTTACATATGTCTATTCTAGATATTGGTTATGAAAGTAAATGTGAGCCCACCGGCCTTCTTTGGACATTTTATGTTTCCTCGCAGCAGAGGGTAGTGTTAATACAGGCTGGTACCACCTGAGTTCAACAATAGTGAGGATGATTCCTGTGTGAAGAAGGTTAAGTCATGCTTCTGTGTAATGTCAAAAGTTGCTGAGCACCCTTTAGAAGGATCTGCATTTGTTTTACTTTACTGTGAAGATTCTTTATGTTAGGGTCTGAGAGAAGTCCCATAAAAAACCATGAGTCATATATGTAAACAGCAAGAGTATTTATTATTTCCAACATGTTGGGGTGGCCAATGGCAACCCCCAGAAAAGGCTCCTTTTAAGCAGGGCTAGGGGAATTCCAGGGAGGAGGGATTAGCCTGAGGGTTGGTTGGTAGAGGAAAGATTAGTCTGAGGGCTGATTGGTGGGAAGCTCTAATGGCTAGGGACTTTACAGTGGCAGGGTCAAGAAAGTTATCTTTAGTTAGCAGAAGGCTATGGGGTGCCTGCTGAGCCAGCAAAAATCGGTGAGGCACCTGCTGATTGGTTGCCCCTGAATTGTGGTCTTCCCAAGAACTGTTTGCTCAGCTGCAGCCAATTCCAGTAAATGAAAACTAAGGCCTGGTCCCTGGCAGGGGTTATTAGAAACCTGTCATGGCTCTGGTCTGGCTCCCCAGCCCTCTTATTCCCCCCTTGAGTAGTGCATCATNTCAAATCTTTTAGATTCTTTTCTTCTAAGTTTCTCCAGCAAATTTAGACCATCAAGGACCCAGACATTTTTGTTCATTCACCTTCTTTATCTTAAGTCTCCATCCTTTGCGGTCTTCTCTCAGGTGTGACCCATAGAGACACAGCTCCATGAAGCATAGAAATAGTCACTAACTCCCCCCCAGGTCTCTATCTGGGCCTTATCTATAACATGTCCATGGAAAACATAAAAATATGTGACTTCTTATAACTTAGTATCATACACTTTAGTCCAACCATAAAGTGTCCCCAAGTCAAAGTATAGATCAGGAAACCAGGTCTCTAAAGGGGCTGCATGGGAAGTCTGGTTCAGGATCTTTCCTGAGTCAGTATTAATGACCTTCCATGTGAGATGAAAAGGTAGGTGGGGGTTGTGATCCCCCATGGTGATTTGACTGGAAAGCCCAGGCAGGCATGTGCTAAGAAAGCATAGGGACAAGCCCATCACTTAGTTGGGTCAGTGACTTTCTGGATTCTCAGTTTTTGAGGGTCCCATTGGTGTGCAATGGCCCTTCAAAGTCTAGGGTTGACCTTCTCTGGAGCATAGTCCTGGGATCAGTGTGTGGGTCCATGGGCATCACATGTGGGAATGGTGAATCCAAGTGGNGAACCCAGTCACTTTGACAGCTGTGGGAGTTGTGAGGATGACAGTGTATGGTCCCTTCCAGCCAGGCTCCAAGGTCTCTTTCCTGTGTCTCTTGATGAACACCAGGTCCCCTGGCCTGAANGAGTGGGGCACAGGAGGTGGTGCCATCTCATAGACTGCATGCAACTGAGGCCAAAGTTGCTTCTATACCTGAAGCAGAACTTGTAGGGAGGAGAGAAATCTTTGATTATCAAATTCAGCTAGTAGTTCTGCCCTGAGGTTAGGGAGAATGGGTGATGACCTCATATACATGATCTCAAATGGGGTCAGCCTTAGGGTATAGGGAGTTTCCCTTTGACCCAGCATTTCAGCCTGTTAAGGGCAGGGAACACGGGATGACATATTCTCTTCTGTAACTATTTCCAGCTGACACTGGGGGTGTCGTTATCAGGACCTGGGAGGGCTGAAAGGCTAGTCAAAGGTTGGACAAGGGGTATTCATCAGAAGCATATGGTTATCTGACTCAGCTGTAGAGACAGAGAGCAATCACATTAGCTGGACTGGTCTATATTGACCTTCAGCAAGTCCAGGGCTTGTATTCATTTGTAGCAATTGATACTTAGATATGTCTGTCAGCTAAGTGGAAATCTGTTGAGACAGACATAGACTCAAGGAAAAAGTTAAAATTTAACCTTTAGATCCACAGGTCCACAGTCTTAGGAATTGAGGAGGGGGAGGAGTCCCAAGACCAGGAGAGAGAAAATCTATC
>LZPO01009238.1:10731-25477 GCA_001675575.1 Neotoma lepida
TTATGAAAGAGCTGCTATACCTTCAGACATCATTTCCATATCACAAACATGAAGAAAGGAGACAGATTCAATGGATCAGACCACCCCTCTCCTCGGGAGACTGGTGGATTTTGTTCAGGAATGGAAATTGTCTCCCAGAGTCNAACAACATCCAAGCATCTAAAATGATCTCACACGGGCACCACGGTGGCAAAAAAAAATGAGAGATGGCACCAANTTTTGCTTTCTAGAGTCTACAAGGCAGAGTGAAGAGCAGGAAGCNAGGGAGGTGGACCTTGAGTGATCCAACTAGTGCTGTCAGCCATTAATCTTCATAAAAGACAAGAAAGCAATCAGCAAGAGAGAAGAGCATCATGGCCAGCATGGTCCTCCTGACCCTGGTTTCTGACTTTTGGTCNTCCTCCTGGGGCTGGCCAGACTACTTGGATGAATCACTTGGCCTGCCTCCCCAACCAGCTGCATGTGTATACAAGGGTCAGAAATGTCCAGAGGCACAGACATCTTCCAAATAAGACCTCTGGGGTGTACATACTAACATCCTCATGGATTCATGNATACCCACGTGTTATGTATATGCCAGTAAATCATCATGGAAAAACCAAAGAGACTGTTAAATTNAGAATATGNGTTAAGTTAAGCTAAATTATAAATGCCTGCTAAACTGACACTTTTGTGAAGCAAGAAAGACTGTCTGAACAGTCAGNCCCTGGGTCTCTGGGGAAGAATACAGTNTAAGAGGAAGGCTCAGTTGTTGGAGGCTTGTTCCTCAGATCATTCTCTAACAAACCCCTTTCAGCATCCAGTGGCTTTAACCAAATGGGATCCCTCCTCAGAACCACTTAAAAGGAGCTCAGAAACTTCTGTTCCTTGGCAGATGGCTAGCATTTTGAATATAGAGATGAAGTGTTACCAGAGGGACAGATAGATGCTCAAGAAAGATCTACTATAAAAACAAAAAGGAGGAAGACAGCTGACTAGGGAGCCAGCGATCATCATTGTACAGTTAATGAGGCCAACAATGGAATCACACTCAGCTCCAGCCAGAGNCTAGAAATTAGTCACCTTCTGGCCCAGAGAAGCTGAAACCTGGAGCCAGTGCTGGAACAGAGCTCCAAGCCCAAGCAGGAAAGAACAAGTACCTTCTAATGGCTCTTTCTGGTCTTTGGAGATAAGTCCCAAGCACTCAGAAGCTGTGTAGACACTGTCACCTCCAAACCGCAAATATGGACAAGTTGATACAGTGGGTGTCCTGTCTCTAAAGTCCCTAGAGTACTCATTTCCCAGGAAGCTGTCTGTCACAACCCAGGATTCACTGAACAGCATGGCTTCCTCAAAGTGACCCAAGCATAGGGCAGGCAAGGGTCCCAGAAATTTGTCAACCCTTGTCTTCCCTTCCAAGAGCCAGCTGCAGTTGGTGCCACCAGACTTGGAGCTCACAGAGTTAATTAACAGTGAGCTGGTAGAAGAGATACTGCCCAGGTCAAGGGTGCTCGCTTCTGATCTCAGCTCTACAACTAATTGGCCATGTAACCCTGGAGAGGTCAGGCCCCCCTACTCCCTGTACCTCTGTTCCATTGTTTATAAAATGAGATTGCTAAGCTAGAACTGGTGGTTTTGAAGTCTTCTTTAAAAGTGGGACCAGTTTTTCCCAAAAGTGTACTTCCAAGGAAGCCAGTGTGCAAACAAGGGAAAGAGAAAACAGCATATCTGAAGCAGCAGAGGGAACCCAGAGCCAGGACCACAGAGCCAAGCCCTGAATACAACTTAGAAAGCATCAGAATCAGACTTCTTTCCATCATTTAACCATGTAAAGACCCACCACCCTTGCTTCAAAACAAGTGGCCTATGCTGGGAGTCCATGGCGGGAACAGACTGACACCCACGCAAGATCAGAGACAAGTACCCACAAAGAGCAAGTCAAGAGATTTGGAATGACACTAGCGAATTCCATATGGACCATTCATCACAAGTGTTCACCATAAATGTGGTGTCCAGCTTCCTCCTGATTAGGTGATGAACCTGTGAGTAACTGGTTGTTCTAGAAGGCTCTCTAGCTCCACGGTTCTAGTCTGCTCTGGGGTCCAGTTCTCCCCAAGCAGGGCTGCACAATAGAGCTCTTCGAGACCAGGGAAGTGTTCTGAGTCTATGCTGCTAACAACACATTATNCAGGATTTGCTTTAAGTGACTACTGAGCCCTATAAATGTGGCTATTTGAACTTNAGGTCTGAATTTGTCGTTCTATCTTATTTACATTTAAATAGCTGTGTGGAGACACTGGCTACCATATTGGATATCATATCCCCTAAGTATNTCCATTTTTTGTTAATCCTGTCAGTCTTTAATATAAACTGGATTATTACTGAGAGGCACTCAGAGTGCAGCTTTGTGGCTCCCTCACCACACGATCGATCCTCTCAGTGGTGGCCTCAAGTCTGTAGCACAAGTAGAATCCCAGGCCTCACCTCAACCTCTGCTAGGCCGATTTTGTTTGTGAGTTGTATGGTCATACACATGCATGTGTGTAGGTACACAAGTGGAGGCCACTGGTAAACGGAAGGTATTTTTCCTTGATTGCCTCCCATTTTATATTTTGAGACAGGGCCTCTCACTGAATCTAGAGTTCATCAATTCTACCAAGCTGTCTGGCCAATGGACTCCAGAGATTCTCATCTATCCCCTTCAACTGCTGGGAGATTATAGACCCGTGCAGGCAGTCACTGTGCATGGCTTTTATGTGGATGCTGGGGACCCAGAACAAGATCCTTATGCTCAGGAAGCAAGCACTTGGCCAACTAAGTCATCTCTCTGGCCATATAACCTGTATTTTAACAAGATCTCTAGGCAACTTGAANGCGTATTAAAGTCTACAAAGCAGCATTGTAGCCCAATTGGCTGGGCAGAGCACATGAGAAAACTGAGTTCCGAAACATGTGAGTGGCCCACCAAATCTCACACAACCCAAACTGGGCTGAAAAAGTGACACTAACACTTAGCATGGGCTGTAGTTTGGTTGTGGTTTCCAGCCTCCCTATGCTTATCTGTCCTTCGCTTCTGCCCAGGAACTACTATCAACATTTTTTAGCAGGAGTCATTTAGTCTCCCAGACCGCCAGCTTACTCATTACCACTGAAGTGTTAACACTTAAGACTGGCTATTAACAAAGCTATTTAGCATAAACAGAAGGCAACATCCGGGCCTCCAACACAGAGTTAATATGACTAGACCAGCCATTTTCAACCTGGGAGGTACTCCAGGGCTTTTGCAAACATTTGATNCTTATTAGAAACATATATTTATAGTTTAAAAGCATGGTGCAAAATAGTGCAAGCATAGAAATACATAGCATCATAAAATTTAGCAAGCACATCCATGAAACCAGGTTTTGAAAACAGCATACGTTCTGCCATTCATGTCAAGTATCTAAACTTGTGGCACATGTGTTACCAGTTAGGATATTGGTCTAGAGTAGGGTAATTTGTTCATCATGTATTTTGGTTTTTATCTCTATCTCCTTGTACATGACTGTTTGAGCAGACATAGCCCTGCTATACATATGGACCACAGCCTGTTCACAGTAAACAAGGCTCATGGTCCATGCTGGGAGCATTTTGATGCCTGGCACAATGTTCAGGAAACAACCAGCAAAGAGTAAGTCATAATGACAAGGTAACATCAGATGATGACAATTTAAATACTTATAATAATTCATTATTTGNAGTCACTTACATTGGGGTGGAAATTTGCATACAATGAAGTGTAGAGATCCCCACTAGGCAAACACCCAGATCAAATATACAACATTTCTATCATTCCAGAAAGCACCCCATATCTTCTACTAGTCCACTTCTCAGGTCATGAGCAAAATGAAGCTAGATTCACTGCCAGAATATCACACAAGCTGCCTCCATTCCAGTTTCCAAGTCCCTGCTTAAACCTTAAGAGCCAGCCTTTCACTGTCAGCTCTTCTCAGCATTCTGGTCCTCTAAACCAGGCCCGGGGTAGACCACTGAGCTTTACTTACAGCATGCTAGGGCTTTTCTAGCTCAAAGTCCCAAGTTCTTCCTGCCANCCAGCTCCAAAGGCTGCCTNAGAGCCACATAGTCGGGGTCATCATAGCGACAGCCTCAGGCCAGGGTACCAATCTTCTGTACTCATCACTTCTTATCACTGTGAACAAAACACCTGACAGCAAGCAACTGAAGGAGGAAGGGTTTGTTTTGGCTTAGAGTGTGAGGGTTCACCACCACAGGGAAGTCACGCCAACAGGAGCATAGGCAGCTGGTCCCATTGCTTCTGCAGCCAGAAAACAGAGTTGAATGTAGCCCTTAGCTCTCTTTATCATTTTAGTTTAGACCCAGACCCCAACCCATGAAATGAGACTACACATATTCAGGGTGGGTCTTCTCTCTTCCTATCTGTGGTAGCCAGGGTTCTTTAGAAGAACAGAACTTATAGAATGAATATATATGGAGATGTACAAATATATATGTGAATGAATATATACGAAGAAAGAGATAGATAGATAGATAGATAGATAGATAGATAGATAGATAGACAGATACAGATAGAGGGGGGATTATTAGAATGGCTTACACAGTGTGGTCCAGCTAGACTAACAATGGTTGCCTACCAACAGAAGTTCCAAGAATCCAGTGGTTGTACAGTTCACAGGGCNGGATGTCTCAGCTGATCTTCAGTAGATGCTGGACTCCCAAAGAAGTAGGCTCTACTACGAGTTGAAGGAATGGACTTGCTAGCGAGAGCGAGAGCAAGCAGAGAGAGCGAACTTCCTTCCTCTGTGTTCTTATATAGGCTGCCAGCAGAAGGTGTGGCCCAGGCCTCAAAAGATCTGGATTAAAAGTGAGTCTTCTCACTTCACATGATTTAATTGAGGAAAAAAAATAGGTATGCCCAGCTGCGTGGGTTTTAGTTAATTCCAGATGTAGTAAAGTTGACAACCAAAATCAGCCATCACACTGCCTTAGCTGTATCACAAATTTTCTGGTAAGTTGTACTTTCATTTCCTTGTTACGCACTGGTCATTCAAAAGTGTCTTGTTCGGTCTCCATTTATCTGACTAGTTTTTGTAGTTTCTCATGCTATTGATTTCTGGTTTTGTTGCACTCTGTTCTGATAAGACACACAGATTGTTTTCATCTGCTATATTTAGGAAGAGCTCTGTCTAGTTCACTGTATTGGCCATTCTGGATTCTGTCCTAGTTCCCTTCTGCTCAGCTATTCTCCTTATGAAACCTACCTTTCCTGCGCTCTCACGGTGAGATCACCTTTCTTCTCTGTGCATAGTATTCCTTTAAGTGTCCTCTATAGTGCAGGCTTGGTAGTTGTGAACTGCCTTAGTGTGTCCTTGTCATGAAATAACTTCATATGTTGCCAATTTTTAAAGACAGCTTGGCTGGATCCAGCACTCTTAGTTGCCAGGTATTTACTTTCAGGGTCTGAAACAAATCTTTCCATGCTGCCTTGGCTTTCGGGTTGACAATGAGGAAATCTGATGTTATTGTGATATTTCTGCCTTTGTAGGTAAGTTGTCAATTTTCCCTCAGAACTTTAATATTGTTTCTCTGCTTTGTGTCTTTTGATATTTTGACTGTGCCATTCTTGGTCATGTCTATGTGGGGCCATAAATTTCACTTGTTTTAATGTCTGTTTCTCTCTGTAGACCTGGGAGATTTTCTGCCNTAATTTCATTGAATATATTTCCATGCTTTTAATATTTATCTTAGCTCCTGCTGCTAGTCTCTGAATTCTTAGGTTNGGTCTTATGATTGTACTCCAGGGTTCACAGATGCTTTGTAATATTTTTTTTCTTGTAGATGTTTGAATATATTGTTTCACTAATCCCGTCGTCCATCCCTGATACTTTTCTTTCTTCTTCTTTTTCTAATAAAGTAGTGATGCTTTAGACAGTGGTTTGTTGTTTGTTTGTTGACTCACTGGGNTTTTTTTTCCATTTCTATTTGATTTTTTGTTTGTTTGTTTCAAAAATCTCAGTGTCCATTCTGATTTTTCTTCCATGTTTTACTTTCCTCTGTTTTGTGACATTTATCTCCAGGTCCTTAGTTAAATTCATTCGCTTCTTTCTATCTTTCAGTTTCATCCCAGAGCCTCTGATCCTGGGGAGAATCTACCCCTATTTGCCCCATGCATTCTCATTTCTTTTTTTTAATTTTAATTTTTTCCAGACAATATGTCTTGATCATGATTTTCCCCTTCCCAAACTCCTTCCAGGTCCTCCCCACCTCCCTACCTATCCAAATGAATATCAAAACATACAAATCAGTAAAAAAAAAAGCAAATAAACAAAACAAAACAAAAAGCTCTCAAAAAGAAACATGGAGTTATTTTGTTGACCATCTACTCCTGACATGGGGCCTGCCCTAGAGTGTGGGTGATATACTCAATGACACCCCATTGGAGAAAACATATTTTCCCTTTGCCAGCAGGTATCATTTGCAAATAGCTTCTTGGATAGGNGTAGGAGCCTGTTTCCACTTCCCTTCTCAGTGCTAGGACCCAGGACTTGTACAGGTTCAGCACTCTCATTTCTTGAATCCACAAGGCTGGACTAATCCTGTATGAAATGTTTCCCAAACTGAAAGTCAATTCCTTAGCAGCACGTGGAAAGGTCACTCTCCAAATCCACCGAGGAGGATGCTGACATGCAAATGGGTTTTGTGACTTACTCTTGACCAGAGCTGGGACTAAGCAGAGGGACGCAAACTCAAAGGTGGCTGACTCTAAAACTCATCCTTCTGTCCTACCTCTTCCAAAGTTATAGAAAAAGCTCTACGGTGCCCCCCACACCACCATCATCTGCCACTGACTGACCAGCTTTTCTCTCTTCCATGAGCCCCAACCAGAAAGATGTTCCTAGTTTCCTGAAAGGAGAACCAGGAGAGCACTGAGAGTGGTGACTCCCAACACTCATGCTTCTCAGGCTGACATTTGCCAGCTCCAGCATAAAGTGGCCTGCATCTTGTCCTGAGTCTATCAACCCTTGATGGTGTCTGTCTAATGTAGACACAGTGTNTCTCGAAGGCCGTGTTTCATTTCTTGAAAGGAAAAGTGCGCAGCCTTTAGCCTTGCTCTGATCTATTCAATCACCTCAATTTCTCCCACAGCTCTGGTCCTTTTCCTCCTGATATAGTGTCCAAAATAAATCCAATTTCTCTGCTGATCTGAAGCTCACATCTAACTCCTTACTTCCAGGCATGTGAATTACCACAAATATATCCCTTGGGTCTGTCCCAATTGAGCTACCTGACTCACAGAGCTAACAATTCCGTCTCTGAAAAGGAAAAGGATGTAAAAGCAGAACTGCTATTCTAGACTCAATTCTAACCACCAAGGAAGAACAAATTGATGAAGGAGAGGTGACGGNAACCTTGGGAGAAAGGGGCCNTGTCATGTTGGAGGTTGTTATTGTGAGTGAAGGAAACATTGGCGCTGGTCAGACATGTCGTTTTGAAAAGTGGGTTTTGGGCATTCGTGTCAGCGTGGTGCCAAAGAGGCTCTAAAAGAACAGTAGCTATGTCTCCAAACTAAAAGTCAGGGCATTTTATAGGACGAGGACAGATTTTATGCTACAGCTGGTGAAAGGGGAACTCCGGGAAAAAAGTCTATATGTCTCCACAATGCTTCTAGCACACATCTAAAGAGTCTTTGGGAGCAGTAGACTATCATATGTGGGAGCCTCAAATTTTACAACATTGGGCTCTTGAAGGAGATGTTGAGAGACCCCCAAATGAGACCGCTTCAGGATACAATATGCTTGCTATCAATTAAAATGGCATAGAGACACTGAATGAAACCAACATTTTTAGTCATTTTTGATGAACATGGTTTTGGAGGACCNTGAAGAGGTAGGAAGGAAGGTGCAAGAGGATGATGGCTTAAGTTGGAAAGCAGAGAGCACCAAGCCAAACTGACTTCAAAGGAAGCACATGATACCACAGAGCTTCATTAGGAGGCTCAGAGAGAGCGCAGGCCCTGCTTTGCTGTGGCTCCTGTGATCCCATCGCCCTCTGTCTTTTGGTTTCACACTGGCTGGAAAAATTTGACAATGTAATATCAATTATAAGCTCCTATAACACATTGCCACGGACTGAGTTTTTAGTATTTTTTTTTTTCAAAACAAGCATTCATTTCTTGTCATTATAGAATCTGGGAAAATCAAGAACAAGAAGGTACCAGCTGATTCAAGGGCTGGCAACGGCTTATCTGATTTGCAGGCAATGCTTTCTCACTGTGTCCTCACATGGAAGTGGACAGCAGAGAGAGAGAGAGAGAGAGAGACAGAGACAGAGAGACAGAGAGACAGAGAGACAGAGAGACAGAGAACAAATAAGATCTTTCCCATCTCCCCTTATAAGGGCACCATTCCCAGCACAAAGGTATTACCCTCCTGACTACAAACTCCAAATACAGTCCCACTGGGAGTTTATGTTTCAATATACAAATTCACCCTATAACTTATAGTCAACCTCAAGCCAATCACTGCCAAGAACTATTTCTTAAAACCTGAGGATAATAATCTTCATGGATAGGGCTAGAGAGATGGCTCAGAGATTAAGAACATAAGAGCACTNATGTTCTTCCAGAGGTCCTGAGTTCAATTCCCAGCAACCACATGGTGGCTCACAGCCATCTAGACTGAGATCTNATGNCCTCTTCTGGCCTGCAGGCAAACATACAGACAGAACACTGTATACATAATAAAAAATATTTTTTNAAANAAGTCTCCATGGATAAAATAGGCCTTGAGAAATAGTCAAAATGATCACTAGATGGACACATCACCCAGGAGAAGAAANCAGAGCAGAACATGCCAAGAAGAGCTATCTCTGGAGGGTGCAGCTAATGATGAGCTAGGGTGGCCNTANGAAGGACAACACAAATATCCTCCCAGATGGGGTTGCATTAACAGAGTGAAAAGCACTGGAGTTTTTGTGGCAAATAGTGCAGTATCAATCAAAGGTAAAGGCAGGCGTGGAGCCTTGGTCACTGCTCTGTGTCAGGAAAGACACTGATCGGATGACAGGTACAGGATAACGAACATGCCTCAACACTCGCTATACCCTGTCAAAAGCTCTGGGCTTTTGACTTGGGCTAATCTCACTCTAAAAGNACTCATTATTGGAAGGATAAAGCTTCTAATTGCATGTTTAAAGACTCACAGACTAGAGAGAACAAGGATCAAGTCATTTAGAAGATTTTAGAAAAAGGTAGGTTCTGGAAACCCATTGATATGGCTCACCAAGTGCCCTCCCACAGTTCATTTCCTTTTCCACAGTCTACCTCCCCCTTCCATTGCACTTCTCCAGTGGCTCACAAAATGGTCTGAGCTCGCATGTTCTTTGAAAAGCTTCATTGGAGCCCTTCATCCATCTCCAGCGGCCATTCTGTTCCAAAGCCCATCCTTAGGGACAAACTTCTTATCAGAATTTTCTACAAATCCTTGGGGCTCAAAACAGGATACCCTAAATTATTCCACACTGGCAATTGAGAAAAATCACAGAAGCAGGAAGACATTATAATCTNTTGCTTTTCACCCTGAAAGTGTGCTCATGGAGAAGTCGTCTGGCCTCAGGAGAATTCTGCTTTCCATCCAGAACCCAATAGAATGCAAGGTAAGCCAGAAAAAACAGGCCTTGATAAGACCTCCCTAGTCTATTACCCTTTGGACACACACAAACACACACACACACACACACACTTAAAAAAAAAACACAATCACATTTTTCCAGGACTATCCACTTCTTTTTGTCAGACTCTTACTCTGTGGGTTACCATTTCCAAATGTCATGCAAAACTGATTATGTAAATCTGTCACATTTTTCTCTTGCTAACCTGTCTTTTGTTAAGAAAGTGTTGCTACAAGCCCTTAATGAGTGAAGCATGGATGACACTGTTTCTCCCAACAGTGGACTACTTCCATTTTTCCTTTTATTTCCACCCTCCTATCCCAGGAGAACAAGGTCTTCTAAAACAACTTAGCAAAGCTCATATGAACTCACAGAGACTTAAGCAGCAATCACAGTGCCTACAAGGGTCTACACCAGGTCCTCTGCATGTATACTATAGCTTTCAGTTTATTCTTTCATGGAACTCATGTGTAAACAAGTAGGTCTCTGATTCTCGTGCCTTCTCTTGGGGCTCTTTTATTTTTCTGTTGGCTCATCCTGTCCATCTTCAATATGATGGTTTTTGTTTTATTTTATATTTTTGTTGTTTTGTTATTATCTTTTAGAAGCCTGTTCTTTTCTAATGAAAGACAGAAAGGGAGTAGATCCAGATGGGAGAGGGAGTGGNGAGGAACTGGAAGNAGTAGAAGAGGGGAAACTATATTCAGATTATATTGTATGAGAAAAGAATCTATGTTTAATCAAAGGGGGAAATCTTACATCATCCTACCTGGAGATGGTTCTTATTCCCACCATTGAAGCTGTTGCTGTCAAGATCATCAGCATTTGCCAAAAATGCGGGCCACTTCTCTTTTAATCCAATATGCCTCACACATTGTTAGCAGAATTTCCTGCCCAAATACTCCCCTCCCTTGACTGTCACCAGCTCCATCCTTTATCATGGAGTGCATCTCCTTTGTCTTATACCCTNCTCCTGTGTTTCTTCCCCTCTTCTTGACTTTCTGTGCTGACACCCCCAGGGTTTTTAGCACAAGTCTCTATTTAATCTTCTACACTCTCCTTAGTCCATGCTTTTAAATACCATCTGAACAATATTGCAACAGTTACATCTCCAGATCTCACCCTTCTTTTGGCTTCCCAATATATACATCCAACAGCCTACTTAAAGATCTCCATTTCAATGTTCGACAGTTCATTCAAACAGCACTTGCCTGAGGGGGACTAGATTAGTTACTTTTCTGATGCTGTGATAAAACACCATAACTAAAAGTAACTTACAGAGGAAAGGCTTACTAAGGCTGAGAGTTACAGAGAGGCAACCCATAATGGCAGAAGAGGTGTGGCAGAAAACAGACAGAGCAGGTAACTGAGGGATCCCCATCTCTAACCACAAATGTAAAGCAGAGAGAGCAAAGTGAAAGTAGGATGAGGTCATGAACTCTCAAAACCTGTCCCCAATGATGCATGGACTTTCAGCAAGGCCCTCCAAATGGTTCTATAACCTCTCCAAACAGTGCAACCAACNAAAGATCATGTTCAGTTATGTGAGCCTATGGAAGACATCTCTCATTCAAACCACCAAAGGGACTTATTCTTTTTTTTCTCCTGAAATTAATTCTCTCTTCTCTTCATATATGTAACCAGAAGACCCATGCCTTCCCATAATACTCAGGTAGGCCATCTATCCTGAGCAGTAAGTAGCTCCCTCCAGATACCTGGGCTTGCAGATGTTTGAATGCTTCTTTCACATAATGCCCCAGTTGCAGTGTGCTGATGACTCTTACCATTCATGCTTCCTGGCCCTATGTGGAATCTACCTGCTTCTCCCCATTCCCAGTGTGAACTTACTTGCTCATTCACTTTATTTCATCTTGGCTAATTCAGTTGTGAAGGCAATATGAAGGCCTAGACTTGACTTTATAGACTCCATCTTAGGGAAGGGCCACCATCTTAGACCANCTGCTGTACTCAGTTCCAGGAAAGACCTCAGGAGTGTGCCATGACAACTTGAACAGATACAGGGCAGTATGATCCTGCAGATGTTCTGTCTGCAGTTTATGGCCCTTGAAGATATCCAGATATTCCTGCTGAGCAGCCCAGATGATCCTATTCAGCAAGTTGTGGTTCNCTGACAAAAATCTAACCCAATAGTTTCAAATGTGGTTTTGTGCTGAAAGTCTAGACCAATAGTTTCAAAAAAAATCACCTTGCCCCATATCCCTTCTATCAATTCCAAGATGCCAAAGCATGTAATTTCCAGCTTGCTGTTTTTCCCTATTAAAACTCTCTACCCCTGGGCCTGCTGCCACTGCCACATTTCCCTCCATCTGCCCTGCAGTGGCCCAGGTTCAAACCTGACAATAAAAGGACCCTTATGTGCTTGCATTGGAAACCGGCTCCTTGGTGGTCTCTGGGGGTTTCACTGAAGAGGTACAAGACAGTAACCTTCCAACTGGTCCCTTGCTTCAACTTGAGTCCTCATGTAGTCCATTCCTATTCAGCCGGCTAAGTTAAGGCTTTAAACCAGTCAGATTCCTTGTTCAATTACTTGCTCAAAGCTTTTCAATGATTCCTCTTTGCATCTTGAATGAAATCCAAGCTCTTTATTGTGGCTGTGCCAACTCTGGCCAGTTCCCTGACAAGGATTNGGTAGCCTAATGGCAGGNGTTCTGCAGCTGTGCCACTTGTGCTCCAACCTATCAGCCTCTTAGATTGTGCCTTGGAGCTGGACTTCACTCCATGCTGCTCTCAGTTGTCACAGGCTCTTGTAAAGCTGGTCCTGTGGAAGCTTGGGTGCCAGGTGTTCAGGAGAGTTGCATACACCTGCTGGGAGAGCCAACAGCCCAGTTCTGATTGCACCTGGAGTCCCTGTGGGGAGCCAAGGTCATGCATTGCCCACCCACTGGGGATAACAGAGGTACTGGCCCTGTCTAGACAGTTGGCTGGCAGTGTAGGGAGAAGCCTGCTTTTCACTAACTCTNCTACCTCCAGGNACTGGNTGTTTCTATATTACACTAGATTCCTTCAGATCTTCAAGCACAGAAGGACCACCACCAACTGCACCTTAGGAAGCTTTGCACACACTGGCCTCTGCCCTGAGTGGTCTCTGCAGGAATTTCTGCATGGTTCTTCATATTCCTTCTTGTATAAGCCAAAATGCCATTTCTTTGCCAACCTTTTCCCAACTTCCTCNATCACTCACACTCTTACACCCAGAATCCTTCCTTCACACCAAATAGCACAACATCCACCTAATAGTCATCCCTTTGTGTCTTTGCTTAACATCTGGCTCTCACAAAACAAACAAACAAAAAAACTCTAGGAGGGNAGAAACTGTGCCTTTATTTTATTATATAAAATGATAATATCATTTTATATCAGCTTATATCACTTTGTATCATTTAACTATATGCCTTAATTTTACAGAATCACTAATGGAAAAATATATTCATATTAGCCCTTTCTTATTATTTATTAAGATCTTTAATGATCCACTAAATCAAAATTTCTGGGAACCACATGGCTAGACAGTAGTGCACTTCAGATATTCATAATCTAGTTGATATACCAGCTACTGAAGGACAAAGTTATGTGCCCACCATGGTGACAGTAGTCCTTGCCCAACAGGAAACTGCCTTTATGGTTGATAATTGGCACATGGCCACTCAAGTCCTGTACTTAAACAGAAAAAGAAAAGTTTGCCCCTTCTCCTCCCCAAGCATGAAAAAGTAAGTTGATTGATAAAAACCTTTATGAATAGCATCAGCAGTTTATGATCATGAAAAAAATCATATTTATTATTGTGTCCTCACTGGAACATAGGTTGGCCAGAAGATATCAGATATTCAATAAATATTTGTTGAATCAGTGAAAGTAACGAGGCATGCCTTGTATTGGCATGCCTGGCAAACCTTTGCCCTCTTCAGCATTTCTGTCCAATTAGCCCAATCTTACCCAATTCTTTCATCAATACATTGAATAAAGACATAGAGGATATACCTATCAAATTTACAGGTGGTGCAAAACTGGGAGAATAACACAGTGAATGAGAAACCAAGATTCAAGACTTTATTTGATTAGAATAGTGGACTAAAAATCAACATGAAAGTATTGACAGCCTTTCTTTNGGTCCANAAGGGCCAATACNCAAGTATAATTGTTTCTACAACCAGTTTAAAGAGTTATATGAGCAAATGATGCTGGTGGAAGGAACCTCAACTCTAAGAGACATAGTATGGCTGTAGGGACAATGGAATGAGGTGACTATTTTGAGTAGCAGGTGTTGAAGAGTTCTACTGAGAGGTTCAATGCAAGAAAACATGTGAAAGTCAGTGGGTCTCCTTGGCAGTATTTAAGAACCCTTAACTGCTGAGGATGCTGACCCCAAACAGGGAAGAACCCATCCCCAGAGCCATTTGCTTAGAAATGCCATAATGATCAGGGCCCGTGTAGGAAACGATTGGGATCCAGAGACTTGGGATAGAGGCATCACTGGGTTTATAATTGAAAGTCTTGAACTTCAGATCCTCCACAACTTAGTGGGCGTGCAGAAAGGCCCACTGTGCGAGCAAGTAATCACTCTCCAATGCGCAAAGATCCTGCAGGCACTTTCAATAGAATGGTGCCTTATAACATAAAACATATTCTCTTTGGATCTTCCCCCATCTTAGGATCTTCCTTTTATAAAGCTAAAAGAATAAATAAAATCACAAGACTAACAATCGTCCCCAAGGAGCTCTATTCTACTGTTCTATTATTCGGTGGCCAAACATATTAGTGAGATTTCCAAGGACTGGAGACATGCATGGCATCTCCCAAAGTTAAGGGTAAATTATTATATATACATAATGTCCCTGTTGCTAAAATTTCTTCTCTGGTTGAGACATAAACAAGGTCAACCCCCTCTTCTAAGGTCTCGAAGATAAACTGAGGTATGATTCCATCAAAGTTCACCAGGAAAAATCAGTGAGTTTATTAGGCCTACAGACCAATGCATGAGTAGATGTGGGCAGGAGTAAAGGTGAACTTTAAAGTATCCATAACAGAAGGTCTGTACCTCATAGGGATGATGGTTTCCACA
>LZPO01009241.1:0-25406 GCA_001675575.1 Neotoma lepida
ACTGTTATACAGAGAAATTCTGTCTTGAAAAAGCAAATAAAGAAAAAAAATCTAGAACTTTTAATGTATTTATCTTATGTGCACATGTGCTATGATGCATGTGTGGAAAATAAGTTGCAGAAGCCAATTTCTTTTCATCTACTATGTGGGTTCCAGGAATAAACCCACATCATCAGTCCTATTCCCTATACTAAAAGACCATCTAATGTGAACCATCTTGCCAAACATAAGAATAATGTAATCATCACAGAAAACAGTGATTATACATCATTTACATTGTCTCCTGATGTTTAAACCCAGTTGCTGGACAAGACAATGAAACAGCATGACTGGAATGGTCTGAATCCTATTCTTTCCTCTGGTCTTGGGGTGGTTAGGATAATAAAATACTCTCTTTCTCTCTCTGTCTCTGTCTCTGTCTCTATTTATATATCTCTATCTATCTATCTATCTATCTATCTATCTATCTATCTATCTATCTATGATTCTTCATGTTCATAAGAAATACATGCGTGAGAAATTTCTAAAGACATAATTTATGGAACAAAATGCTCTTAATATTACTTAGAAAATTATTCATATTTTGTTTTCTTAGCTTCTTCAGAGAAAAACAAAATACAATGTTTTGTTGTTATTGTTTGTGTGGTTTTGAGCTACTCTCAAATTCATATAGGAAAAGCTGATGAGTATAGCAATTAAACAAGTTTCTGACATACTTCATCACAGACATGGTCCTGCTTACTCATGTATTATAAGGAGAATTTGTACACTTATGTTTGAAAGATCTAATTGATAAAAATTTTACATATTTAATTCATTATAATTGTAATTAATACAAATGAGAAAGACAGAACAAATCTTGACTTTAAGTCATATCATGAAGTCTAGTTTATTCCTTTATAATTATTTTAAATTCTTTACCTTCTGATGTTTACCTTTGGAGAGTAATCATGCTCAAATGTAGTTGCATGTGTAAGAATTTCAGTCATCTTAATTCTCACAACATCGTTCAATGAACAGGTTCCTCATATTTCCATCCAAATGGTGGAAAAAGAACCTCAGAGTTCCACTAGCCCAACTCTTTATTAGAAAATGATAAGAACAAAATACCCATTAGGAACATTTTGTCTCACAAATAAAGGAAGACTTTCACAAAGCCTTAACATGAGGGGAATTTCATCTACTTTTGGCATAAGATTAAAAAAAAAACAGTTCTGGAAAGAGGGAGAAAGTATTTCATGGATTAATAGTTATGTAATGGTAAAAAAAAAAGTTATTAAGGAGAGTTAAGAGTTCACTCCTATGAGTCGAGTGGGCTAGAATACATAGGAAAATAAGACATGCAAAGACCACAGTGTAAAATTCTGAATTTTAGTATCTCACAAAATTGTGTTATCATGTGTGGAGTACAGACTCATCCTCCCTCATTTCCCATAACATTGTCTAGATTGCATAGGAATGGAACTTTATTAATGTTATTATCATTTTAAGTTTGATGACAAACTTCCTACTTCAGAAAATGTTTACATGATCTGTCACTGATTGAAATTGAAAAGGATACAATAAATAGTTTCAGAAGTAGGAAGTTTGTGATCAAATAGGTAATTACTTATAAGAATAAATATAAATATGTCTTCTCTCATAGCTAAGAGCCTACTACAATTCCATAGAAGCCTCAGAACATGTTAGTCTCCATTTCTGAAAGTCTTGAAGAAACCAGTAACATTACATGCTTACTTGTCAAGAGGGAGAATCTGAAGGGATCACATGAATATAGATGTGTAATATATATTCTAGAGAAAACTACCTGGATCCAAATCTCAACTCTGTATTACACACTATCTATATGACTTTGAATTAATTATTGAGAATAGAGTTACCTTCTAGGTGACAGAAATAAAAACAAACTCTTACCATAAAAAACTACTGGGAAGGGTCTATATTTGGTTCTGTGGAAACTTAAAATAGTGGCTGGCTCACAAAGTGAACTATGCAAATGTGAAGACACACTATTGCTGATCTCTGTTCTAGGTATCCAAGGTATGTTCCAGAAGAGAAGAATCTTCAAAATCTGAGGGCCTAAGTTCAGGGTGGAGACAATAATTTGGGTGATAGATGAATACTTTGAAGATTTCAGAGAAGAGGAATCAATATGTTATAACACACATCAAAATTTGTTGTCCAGAACTTGGAAGCAGACAACAAATAAAGCCCAAATATTTATTTTCTTCTCCTCTTTCCCCTATCACAAGTTGTTTTTCGGTATTTTGTAAGACAGCTTTGTCATTACTCTCAGTGAATACTCAAGCAAATTCTTAGAAAATCTCTGAATTATGAAGGATAACTAGTTATTTTACAGATAAATAGCTCAATTGAAAATTGCCTCTCTTCCTAGGCCACCCAAATATTCATTAACAGGTCATTTTGTAATAGTTCCAATTGGTATTTTTGTCTGCTATTACACACGAGTTGCGATACTTTATTTGGCATCCAAGAGCATCAAACCAATCAAAGATGATTGCAACATAAAATGAAGAAATTCTTAAGATTCAGAAGAGTGAAAGATACTACTATCATGCTTTACTTACCACACTGTCCAGGGAGAAGTCACAGGGTACAACTTATAAACGAAATATATCTCTAGTATAGAGATATTAGAATATCATATCTAAATGAATAAATAAACCTTAGAATATCTCTAGTGGTTCTCAACCTTCTAGTGCTGTGACTCTTGGATATAGTTCCTCATGCTGTGGTCACCCCCCAACCACAAAATTATTTCATTGCTACTTTGTAACTGTAATTTTGCTACTGTTATGAATTGTAATGAAAATATCTCATATGCGGGATATCTGATATGTGACCCCAGGGGTCACAACCCACAGGTTGAGAACTGCTGATGTCGCTGAAGCCATTTAAAGGCTGTTCCTAAGGGCTGGGGATATCAGAACTTGGAGGAGATCTGGCCTAGAGGAGATCTGGTTTGGTAGGTGACACTTAGGTTGAATCTGCCCAGTTGCAAGTGTGTAGAAGTATGTTTCACTGTGATTATCATGTGGTTTTAAAGTCAGTTTGCATTTCCTCCTCTTGAGTTCTTCCTCTCACTGCTGACAGTACATTTTCTCTCAAAAGTAATGTCCTTCTGAAAACACACATTAGACATTGCTTTCTTATCCAATGCACTTTGCAAAATTCCAANTTATTATTCAGAATCACTCATCATCTTTTCTCCAGCTCCTCCCCTTCATCGTTTCCCTTTCAGTTTAAGCTTTCACCACCTGTAGCTTAAGTGACTAAAGGCTTAATCTTCTACTGAAGTTAAGGAATTTCAAAACTGTAGCAGAAGGTATAAAAGTNTTATATAATGTGACTCAACACGTTTGCATACTTATTTTTTTTCTATCCCCCACATGTTCCCCACATTGCAGCCTACCTTCATTGCAGCCTACACAATTCTTTCCCTGTAGTATAAGATTGCTAATATGTCTCATGTCTTGGCTTTGTATACAATCTTGCCTTGGCCTAAAATGCCCTCTTTAAACTCATCTTCATTTCTTGAGATTAGATTTGAATAGTTCCCTTTCTAAATTCCCACATCCTGGCATAGCTACTGGGGTCACATTATCTTATTACTATTGTGCTCAGCTTTCACATTTCTCCCAAGAAGTGTGAGAACCAACGATCAGTGCTGGACGAGTCCCAGTATTCCTGCATCTCTGGCACTCACCATTAGTCTCAAACACAGGTTTCACCTGTCCAATCTGTGTCCCTGTGTGACACTTTTCTCACTGCAACAATAAAGGAATTCTCTGTTTTTCTTGACATATATAAACAGGGAAGATGAAAACTTGGATGAACTAGTAGATATATTCTCTATCATGTAAAGAAGCCTGTTTGTGAGCAAGAACACTGCTAAGCCTGTAGGAAGACTTTGTAAAAAGGCAATTCTTGAAGAGTGAAATGTCTTTTACAAACACTGGCGGCTTCAGAGATGCTAAGAGTTGTAGAATCTCCTTGCATTTTAAGAATTCCTTTACTATCTTTCAAAACAGTTACTTTTTTTATTTTATTTATTTTTGTACAAACAAGTTAGTTGTGTTTTACTCACTNTCATAGAGTCCTGGCTAATAAAAATACTTATCTCTTGGTAAGACCCATTTTTTTCTGAAGATATCACTCACTTGGGTATCATGACATGTAGAAATCAATTTGGTACCAACCAGAAAGCTTCCTCCCTACTGGTTAGCTTTCCCGGTTCTGGAAGATTCAATACACACTGCTGGGAGAAGTCATCAACTGATTTATAAAAATGATCAATATTCCCAGGTGCCCAATAATGGCTTGATTACTTGACATGAATTTTGTGTTTGTCTCACAGATATTTATATCAATAGTAAGATTTAAAAATTAACCTTCAAAATTATTTTCATCTGTACAAAACATTATCCCTTTTCTGTAATATCAACATAAACCTGTTCAGATGAAAATTCTCCTAATCAAAATTAAGGATTCATGTCAATTATTTAATTTAGTTGTNGAAATCTGTTTTATTTAACTGATAGTGAACATCTCAATTTTTCAGGAAAAAATGAATCACCATGATATTAAAATGGCCCAAATCTGCCACTTATTGTGTTCTTTTCTGCTGTCCCCTTCATTCAAATCTTTTTTCCCTCTTTCCTGCCATTTATCTATTTATTTTTATTTAATTAACATTTTTTCACTCATTTTACATATCGACCACAGTTCCCCCGCCTCTTCACTGTCCATTCCCTGTCTCTTATACACATCTAGATGTGTATAAGAGACAGGGTCAAGTCCGTGAGCTCCCATGTGCTCAGGTCAGCTGTTTCTGTGGGTTCCTCTGTCATGACCTTGATATCCCTGGCCCATACAATCCCTCCTCTCTTTCTTCAGCAGGACTCCAGGAGCTGCCCAGTGCTTGACTGTGGATCTCTGCATCTGCTTCCATCAGTTACTGGAAAAAGGCTCTGTAATGACATTTAGTGTAGTTACCAATCTGATTACAGTAGATGATCAGTTCAGGGACCCTCTCCACTATTACTAGGACAGGCCCAGAGAGGCTANATAACAAGGANGGCCCAAAAGAGAAATACATGGATTACCCTGGGAAAGGGAAATAGAAGAAATCTCCTGGGTAAAATGGTGGCAGGGTGGGGAGGAATGGGGGATGGGAACTTGAGGGAGCGCTTTGAATGCCTACAGAGGAGTAGCTGAGTAACTAAAGAGATGTCTTGATGGGGGGGTGCATTTCAGGGTTAGGGAGAAACCTGGTGCCGGGGAAACGCCCAGGAATCCACAAGGATGAAACCAGCTAAGATTCATTCAAATTATAATCATCGTGCATCTGAAGATTTTGGAGNCAACTCAATAGACTATTGGCCAGTAAAATCCTCTTCTGCAGGCCCCTGCTCTGTTTCTGTTTCACAACCTTAAGTAGATGGGTCTCACTGAAACTTCTGTTTGCCTTTTCTGATCATTAAACACCTCACCATATTTCCAAGCCATGCTAACCCCATCCTTCCTACAACTCCAAACACGTTTTCTCTTCTTGAAATGCTCTACCTTCTGTTGCTCCCAGTTTTGGGTTGTTCATCTCCATCAGCTATCTCCACAATTGTTGCCCATTTAAAGAGTGTAAAGGACTGTCTTCCACAAAATTAATTGTGACTCTCCTATAATGACGTTTTGATTTCTTGTAGAAAATTTCCCCTTGCAACACATTAAATGTTGATTGGTTTGTATCCTGTCTCCACTCAACTATGACATAAGTTAGATGAGGATGGGGATATAGTTTTGTTCACTGCTATCATAGCTTCATTTCTNTGGCTGTGACAAAATACCCTGAGATGAAGCAACTTAGAGGAGACAGGCTTTCTTTCTCATANAATTACAGGTTNCACTCCATTGGCTGACAGGATCTGGAAAAAGCAAGTCACATCACATCCATAGTCACAAGCTGNGGGGAACAAATGCATGTTTGTTTGTGCTCAGCCCTTTCTCTACACTTANACTTTCCAGGATCACAAACTAANTGACACCTACAGAGAANCTGCCACATCAGTAACTTTATATAAATTTATCCATGTTTATAACTTGAATCATAAATTCATCTCTTTGTAATGTTGGCCATTATTGTATGACTTCCCTCAGCAGTCTGAATTGCACCTTCCAGGTTCCTGAAAGCTATCCAGTAGGGAGGAAGCATTCNTGTTGGTACCAAATTGATATCTACATGTCCTGTTACCCAANTGTGTGATGTCTTCAGAAATAAGATTAAGACAGTCTCCTACAGGTCAACCTGGTCTATCATCTTCACTTAGATTCTTTCCCCAAGTGGTTCTAGATTGTGCCACTCTGACAAAACAAACCATAACAACTTTCATATCCTGGGAACATAACAGAGCTCAGAAATATTTACCCAAATGAATGACTAAATCAGTGGTTCTCATCCTTCCTAATGCAGTGACCCTTTAANACAGTTGCTCATATTGTGGTGACCCCCAACCATAAAATGATTTCATTACTNTGTCCTAACTGTAATTTTGCTACTATTATAAATCCTAATGTAAATATCTGATATTCAACCCCCAAAGGAGGTGTGACCCACAGGTTGAGAACCACTGGACTAAATAAATAAGACAAAAATAAATAGAATAACAGCATTTACAATTTTTAGTGAAGTAATCAAATATTTATAAATGTTTCCAACTATTACTACTTTGAACATTTTTATTTTCATTTCAAATATCTTAGATTTTAGAGAAAATAAATTTTCTAAATTCTACAATTGGAGCNCTATGTGTGATTTAAAGGCAATTGAGTATTTTTTCTTCTAAGTTAGTGATCTTGAGATAGAATCCTAGCCAAATTGGAAATTGAAATAGGACCTGCCTCCTGAGTTAAGACCATGATCACCATCTTGAGATATCTTTTGATGAGAACCCAGATAGACTGTTTCTAGATTCCTGACCCACAGTAGCTGTGGGATCACAATATTACATTTGGGCTTCCATACTTGAGGGTAATTTGCTATGTATCAACAGATAACTATTATGGATTAGATAACATTACATAAATTTATCCATGTGAATAATTTGAATGGTAAATTTCATGTTCCCTAAAACAATTATTTAATAATTTATATTTTTAGCCACATAGAGTGGTGTCCTAAACAAAATCCTCTGAATAACCACTCAGATCAACATTGAAAAATTGTTTTCTTTTTTTCTAACATAAGGAGATATTGTTAGAGAAATTCCATGACATCATATTATATGTAAAGGTTAAATGTGTTTTGATTTGTTTATTGTGCTCCATTGCTTTCCAAATATTCTCCCCATTGTTTCTAAAAGCAGCTGTTTATCTGAGGGAAATTTCCATTTCCTCTCAGAGATACTTTTTGATAGTTTTTTTTTTCCTGCTGCACTTCATTTTGGCACATTTGTGAGATTTTTATTTGCCTACACACTCTCCTAATTTTATGCCCTTTCTGTGACTCATTATTGTTTTCTTTGAAGTGCTGAGAACTTTTTCCCATTGTGGCAGNTTAACTTTTACTTCATTTTATTTTAACTAAGGCTGTATTCTAAGAAACAACATTAACATTNCCAAGTCTTTAGGGGTTGCTTTTATACTGAGCAAAATTATCTTAACGTGTTTGTGTTGAATACAGGGAGTATGTCATTTGTGGAACNACTGAGAAGGACTGTGTATCATATGAAACAAGTTGGCTTCAGCTAAATAAACATAACTCAGTCTAGAAGTCAATCTACAAATTTTAACTGAAAATCTCCAAGACATGAAATTCTCTTTCTACCACTCAATATACTATTGGGTTACATACAGAATGTTCAATATTCATCCTGAAGATTCAACTCTCTGTTACTGTTTTAAGACAGTTTCATAGAAGAAAAGCAGTTANTGTGCTCTTTTTTGCTATTGGGAACTTGCCTCAAAATCTCTATGTAATTCACTGTTTACGTAACTAAAACCAAACCCTTCATTTCAGTAGATTCTGGGAGGAAAACTGCAGTGTGTCTCAGCTCCCAACACTTAGGNATATAAGTCTACATCTATAAATGCAGCCTACAGCTTGATTACATGCCTTCAACTCACTGCAGTTCAAGCTATGGGTTATTAACCTGTGAAACTCCTCACCAAATATAAGATATAAGGAACTAGGAAAGGGAAAAATGACAGAATAACTTACATCATTCTAAACAATGAACATTTATTTTCTTGCTTCATGCTGTTTTCCACCCCGGAACTGACTTTCAATTAAGCATATGTACCTATTGTAAAAGATTAGCANACTGATTTTAGGTAAGTTCAGATGTCATCTTGACTGACGTGAAGTTACTACCTTTCAAATTGAAAAAAAATTATTTAATTGCTATAATTGTAATGCTTAATTTAGAAAGATACATAGCTCATACATGTGGATGAATGTATCTATAATGTTGCACAGAAGGAAATATATATATATAGGAATTGCTTATTTCTATTTTCTTTTGCTGAATTATTACTACTGTTCTACTTTTTATAAGTTTGTGTCTATATGCATTCAAGATAAGTCTTATAGATAATGATTATCTCTGTTTTAACTATTCATTTTTAAATCTTAGTCAATAGTCATTGAATGGTAGGAAATGAATATGATTCATCTCATATAAAGTCATATGTGTTGGTATAGGAACTTTGTCTACTGAGTGAAGAGTAAAATAGAAATTAGCTAACTACTTAATAAGATAAAGTTAGTGAAGTTTTCTTCATTAATTCCATCATTACTTAATTAATTTGAGAAAATGATAATGGATGATATAATTTGATTTGAACTGAAACATTTCATAGAATGCTATTTTGGTAGATTATTTTGGTGGTAACAGAAGAGAAAGGATTTAGCAACTATAGAAGTTTTGGATAGCATTATCTTTTTTTCTTTATTAAGAAATTTTTTATTCATTTTATTCATTTATTCAACCACAGATCCCCCTCTCATTCCTCTTCCTGCTCCCCCTAGTCTTCTCCCCAACCCATGCTTCACACCTTCCTCTGAAAACATAGGGCCTCCCATGGGGAGTTAGCAAAGCCTGGTACGTTCAGTTGAGGCAGGTCCAAGCCCCTCCTTCCTGTATCAAGGCTGTGCAAAGTGTCCCACCATAGGCAATGGGCTTCAAAAAGTCAGCTCATGCACCAGGGGTAGATCCTGATCCCATTGCCAGGGGCCCTTTAAAGAGNCCAAGCTACACAACTGTCTCCCTTCATTTGTGTACATGTGTGCATGTGTGTTTGCCTGTGTGTTTATATGTTAGTCAGATTATGTCACTGTAAAAATATATATCTAAATAATGTACTTAAAAACTTCATCTTGGCTCTAGAGTTCCAAAACTTACCAAGTCCCATTCTTTTTTATTTTTAGGAAAGGGGATGCAGTCTGGCAAAAACAAGCATTAGAGGGGTTGGTCACATCATGGCAGCAAGAAAGGGAACAAGAGAGGGAAGANTGCAGTCCCAGTATTCCCTTCAATGGTCTGTTCACAATTGTCTAACTTCTTTCAGTAGATCTTACCTGTTAAAGTTTTTGTGTCTCCCAGTAGTCATTTATTGAAAATTTCCTGGAAAATTCTTGCAAAAATAGATCTGAAGATATTTCCTTGAATGTTTAGTGTATTGTTTCCTTCAGTATATTTGCATATATATATATGCAAATAAGACTACAAGTANTTTGTAAATTTTCTAACTTGTAGCTTAACATATTATTTAAATACTTGAATTTCACTGACCTTCCTCCTTCCTCCAGTCCCTGGGGTATTGTGATGTTCATATTTTATTCATAATATCTCACATATTTCTCTTCTATCATCTCCTGTTTTCTTTCAGTTTTGTCTTTATCCAACAAGTTGATCATTACAGGTAGCACAGCCAGGATTTTCACATCCTTCTTTCTACATATCTCCCCTTTAGTCTCTTTTTAAATTAACTTCTAGGCATGACTGTCATTACAGCATGACATGATTTACTACTGCTATAAAGTATTTTGGAATATATGAACCTCCTGCTTTTTCTTCTGGCCAAATCCAGCAAGAGATATATACTTTTCCCCCATATTCATACTATATCCCTTTTGGTATGCCCAGAACTTATTGAAAGGTGTAAAAAGCTGTGCTAAGATTTAAAATGTATTTCATCCTTATTCTCAATGCCATCAGATACTCTTAAATCTCTGTCTCTCTGTCTGTCTATGTCTCTCTGTCTGTCTTTCTTTGTCTCTGTCTGTCTCTCTTTCTCTCTGTCTCTCTGCCTCTCTCTCTGTCTCTTTCTCTCTGTTTGCAAGTGTGTGTTTGTGTGTGTGTGTGTGTGTGTGTGTGTGTGTGTGCCTGGTAACATTGCCAAAGTTATCACAAAAAAGTCCCATGCATTTTTGTATCACCTAAAGGCATTACCCCACTTATATGACCATGTCTCCTAATTTTCAGTGAATTCTTATTCAGTATTCCTACTTAATTTTATTTTTCCAAGAATAAAATTTCTTCTATTAAATAGAATCCTGTTTCCACAATTTAGTTCTTGTTGTTTTTACTTGCTTGCTTCACCAGTCATTCCTTTTGCAAGCATTCTGAACCTTTCTCAGTACTCTACTCTCTTTTCTTCAGCTTAAAATGTTCGCAGGTCTGGCATCATGTAAAAGATCAAATTCCTTCAGTCTGCCTTCTTTCTTTCTCTGATTCCAGACCACTTTTTTTTTCTAAAGGCTGTTTCACATGGACTAATTCTCTTCTCAGCATCCATTCTCTTAATCAGTTGTAACATGATCTTGACCACATTCTTGAATGTAATTCTTTAGTGAGCAGGTAACTTACCTACCAGCCTACCTGAAACTTCCTTTCAGTCTACATCCTAATTGTGTCTGAACAGATGGCCCATTGAGGGTCCTTTCTATGTGAATTCTTTTCTTCTTGGCCTTTTATATCTGGCAGTATCTAGTTTTGTCTCCCATATAGGGCCTATTCACCCCACATCGCTGACTCCACATTGTGCTGGAAAGATTTTTCTTGCTCTGCCAAGTGATGATCTCATCCATACCCATAGCTCAAATCCAAACCCTCTAGGGCCATTTCTGCTCACTAGGAAGAATTTTTAAATTACAGATTAGTTCTACCCCTGAGTCATTTGTTTAAGTAAAGCTGGGATTTTCTTGTTGTTGTTGTTTTAAGGCTATCATGAGATAGTCAAGAGTGACTGATCTGCCCNGGCTTTCAGAATGCTGAGGTTGCAGGCACAGAGGGCCAAACATTCCTCTAATCTTACAAAAGTCCTTAGATAGAATGGACAAGGTTGAAAGCCACCGCCCTGTGGATTTTCTTAATTATAGCAGTGGATTTATATTTTAGACGGTGTCTAAAATTCAACAAATCAAAAACTTTTTTTCTTTTCTTCTTGAATTTCAGTATGAATCCATTTTTAATTGTAAGTTCATTTTGTCTTCTTCTTCTGTCTCCTAACATTTTCCTTCATGTAGCATTGTTGAGCATCCTTGATGTGTTTTCTCCTCTAATCTCACTGCACCCACATTTCAGCATCTCTTTTCTTCCTGTCTAGGTTTGTGCAACATCTTCTGTTTGTGACACTCCTCCCAAATCAAGCTTGATGCCCACTCAAATTAAACAGGAGAAACTTTTCTCACATTTCCTCCTTCCAAACAAAGCTTCTTAGATCTTTTGCTCACACATTCATTTTCCTGTTAGTTTTTTCACACTCATGTTTTTTTCTCCTCTTAGTCTAACTTTCCAAATCTCTCCAGGTCCAACATAAATCTTTGATGTGAGATGTTTAGTTTATTCATTAGAATTGTCAAGGGTAATGTGCTTCTCCTTTGGCCTTAGCTGTTTGTGTGTTTTCATCTGCCAAGTGGAGATGGTGCTATCTTTTTATCTCAGACTTGTAAACTTAATTTGAAATNATATAATGGTTGTTGAGTCCTGATCCAAATAATATTAGAATCTTCCTTAATTTATTTCCCTTTTCATTTATATCTACCCTCATTTCAGTCNTGTTGCATTTTATAATTATAGGCACTTGTTTTGCCTCTTGAATAAGCTCTGAGAGAATGCACTCCTGTCTTGAATAATTTTTCCTTTGTATCCATCCTGATGCTTGCTATCTGCTGTAGGAACCATAATGTATTCATTGAACATATCTCTGAGTTAATAATTTGAAATTCTTTTATGGAAGTACAAAACAAAATCTTTCAAGTAAAATTGTGAACAATTTCACTGAGGCTCCTAATTTGTGGCTGAAGGAAACCCAAACCATTACATTTTTGATAATTAAAAATAAAAAGCAGGAGTTGATATGAATCAGTTAGTTGAATACTTGCCTATTGTGGACAAAGGCCTGATGCCATCGCTAGTATTACATAAACTGGGCATAGGGGTACATTCCTTCAGTACCAGCCCTCTGGATAGGGCAGACAGGAGTAAAATAAGTTCTAGGCCAGTGTGGGCTATGTGAGACCTTGTCTCAAAAATAAATAAGTAGGAAACAGAAAATACTGGGGATGGTGTCTAGGGCTGAAGTACCTGCTTAGAATACTTGAGGCCTGGGTTCAAGCACTGGCACAGACAAAGAGGGAAAGCAAAACTTAAAACTCTCTCTCTCTCTCTCTCTCTCTCTCTCTCTCTCTCTCTCACACACACACACACACACACACACACACATCACATATATATCTAAATGCATATATAGTATAGGGATAGATTTGGGTGTTACTATGTAGAGGACAAATTTTCTTCTCTGTATAGAATGTAATCTACACATTCTGAGGTGTGTGTGTGTGTGTAGGGGTGTGTGTGTGTGTGTGTGTGTGTGTGTGTGTGTATTGGGGTAAGGTGGGGGCAGAGACAACTCTGATGTACTTTTATTTTTAACTGTGTTTCCTATGGATCTTGGTGAGCTGAGGTCATATATGGAAGAATTTGGATGTTTTATAGAGCTTCATATGATTAGACAATGAAGTACGATTACATAACTGACTAGAGTTGGAGACATGTACAGGGCCTTTGTCTAGCATAAGGCACTGGTTTGAGTTTCAACACCACAAGAAACAAAATACCAGTAATAAAATGGGATTCTCATGTTATATNCTTTAAATATGTAAGTATGTGTTTCTTCCTTGACTTAGAATGTTATGTTATTGTTGTTATTTCCTTTTCTTTTAGTGTTTTATTTCATTATACCCTCATCAAAGTAAGAGTTCAAATGTCATACATTGAAAACATATAAACATATTACACTACTACAGGAGAAAGGACTTTTCCCAAACATCTTTGAAATATATAACCACAGCAAAGTGTACAGAGCACTTTCTGATCCAACATACCCAGTTCTATTTAGCAAGGCATCTCTTAGTGTTTATCTTCAGAGTACACCAATACATGCATCTTGCTCTGGAGATCTCACTGCATGTATCTTGTTGTGGAAACCTCACTACTTGTGTAGGTAGAGCCAATCTACTCTAAATAAACTAAGTGGCATGTCTTGTTCTATTTTTATTTTTAAAATTTTTGTATGTGTGAATTTATGCATGAATGTGTTTATGAGTGAACCAGTATTGGCGCTCACGAGCACACAGAATTAAACGGAGAACACTGGGTGTCCTGTTCTATCATTCTTTGCCTTATTTCCCTGAGATACAGTTTCTCAGTGATTCTGGATGTAAGCTGGTGGCCAGCAAGCCCCTGAAGTTTTTTTTATCTCTGCCCACCACAGTGATGAATTTAAAGCAGGGCCAAGATCATTTAGTTTTTTTCCATGGGTTTGGGGATTTAAACACAGGTTCTCATGCTTGTGCAGCAAGTGCTGCTATCCCCCAAGTCATCTGCCNAGCCTAAGTGTTATGTGTTAAACTTGAGGGAGAAGTGAACTGCTACAGCCTTCAGTCCCATTAAAGTTGACTATTTTGAGGAAATGTATTTATTAAGCGTGGTCCCAGATTATTCATCATGCAGCTCGTAACATAGCACCGCTCAGCACAAAATATTTCCTATTGTTGGTGAAATCAGAAAAGTCATAATTTGTTTCTAGAATCTTACAACAAAGCTCATATGTCACATAGATTATAATGTTCTTTGAGATTTGAACACTTCTTGATCAATACAAGATGACAGGGGAGATGTTCAGATGGAGAAACAGGTTCATCATAGATATAAGAGAAATTTATCTTGTAGTCCACAGTCTGTTGGAAGCCTGAGCTACACAAATTACTGGTGGTTACTTTATCCTGTGAAGTGGGGTTGGTTATGTTCAAACCTAAGAAGGTGTAATAACATCAGAGTAAGAGCAGTGGGTGACACAGGCAGTGGAGGTCCATAGCCAATATGTCACTGACATCCAAAATTTCAGTCACAACTTTTCTTCTTATATAATTCCATATGCATGCTATTAAGTACTCACACTGCCTTGCCTTGCACAGCTGGCAATGAGATATTTGATGTTAAGGNTTATTCAAATTCATCTTCCTCACACATCCCTAGATTTGTACACATTCAGACCAAATTCAGATATGTCTTTATTGTAATTACAGTTCAAAAACTCTTAATTATTTATGATTAAAATTTTGAAAAAAATTGTTCAGAGATTTGTTGCCTTGTTTGAACTTTCAGGCTATCCCTTGGGGATGATGTGAAGGACAGAATAAGGGAAACTGACAGGGTGATTGCACACAGTGACTCATACTCCACAGGCAGCTTCACTGAGGGCCTGTGCAATGCCCTGTATTACTACCCTCTAGAACATGAAGGAACTGGCAAATCTGAGAGCCTCTGGCTATAATTATCTGTTGATCCAGTGAATAAGAGGTAATGTACTTGATGTGTTTCTAGAAGTGAAATGATTTATTTTATTCTCTTCATGATGCCTGGAATCAATAAAGCTATAAAATTACAAAGTCTTCATGAAAAAGTCACACACTTAAAAGAGAGACATTTCTGTCAAGTGTTTAAATACTTTGGAAAAACAACAGTGAAGCGTTTTAACTCAATAGGAAATAATGCTTCTCTAAGCTTGCTCATATGTGTAATATTCAGAAACCATTCCTTTTATAATTATTTAGATATAACTAATGGTTTCCCTGTAGTAGATACACACATAGCTGTGAGTCATTTAGATAGTGAGAAGATACAGACACCTTAATGGTGCAACTGGTTGTCAAGCTAGTAAACTAAGTTGAGTATAATCAATATTTATTAAATACTTTGTACTTATTTGCAACTGTCTAGCTGAACATGAAAAGGCAAAATTAAACAAGATACTGTACCTGTGCATTTATTATTTCTGTGGATAATGGTGTAGATTATGGAGGATTTGATCAAGATCAAGTTCTTTCCCATCTATATGACTTTATACATTCGAGTTCTTTCCCATCTATATGACTTTATACATTTTCGAGTCTATCAGTACTCCAGGGAAGTCTGAAGCTACAGTAACTCTACAGAATAGGCATAAATATTTATAAGGCAGTTTGATACAAGGTCCACTTAACAAAACAGTGGAAGTAGGCTTGTTCCCAGAGCCTTTAGTCTGAACTCTTGACTAGATTTATGATACCATACTTGGTTTCTCTTCAGTGGAGCAGGCCTCAAATCCAGTCAGAAAGTGGTTAGTTAAACCCATAATCATCATGCCACTACTGCATTAGTGGGGATACCTTGCCAAGAAGGCTGTGTTGTAATTCATGGGATCCATAGCTAGGTACGTAAATTGATAGCATTTCTTCCCAGCAACCTACATAGCACTTTATGACAGTGTGGAGCCTAGATACATTAACATCAAACACTGTAAGGGATCTACATTCATAGAAATGGCATGTAGAAAAAAATGAGATGTTTATTGGGATACNGATGTCTAAATTTTACTAATTCTTCTAGTATCTATTTCTGAAACTCAAATTCAATAATCTTTGTTTTTATACCACTTGAGAAAGTTGGAGTGCAAAGATTTTTAAATTTCCCTGGGACCCAACTGGTAAGAAAAAAATGATAAAAGATGGAACAATTTTGAGAAATTTATGGATGTCAAAGATTAATGGTCCCTCACAACAATAAATATGGAGTTTTTATAGCTTGAGGATGGTAAGAAGAATCTGAGGAANCTAATTTATGTGACTCACATCTGGTTGAAAGTTATAGAAAAGTTCATTGTTAATTCAACCAAGACNATGGCAAAAAAGAAAGCAAAGTGTAATGTACACATCTGAAAACTAAGCACTGATTGTCTGGGGTAACTGTAACTGACTTTTTTTCCTTCTTTGACTTGTACATTCTTGTGTGAACCATCAAGAAAAATTCCCTGGCATTATGTTTAAAAATTCATTACTCAGCATGGAGAAAGCATATACTCTTCAAGCCTCATTTAATTTGTATCTACAAGGAACGATGACTACTAAGCTGGGCCTCTAATTATGAACTTTGGATAGCAGGATGAGGTGTAACACAGTGACCACCCATGAGCCTAGCTAATGGTTGTGTTAAGTGCAGTAAGGTGGAGACAGGCTTACAAAGCCAGTTTTGCCTGTGCTTCCACGGTGATGGAGGCCTGCAAAAAAATGGAGTGCATGTCTAATTTAAAGGACACATCATTGCATCAAAGGTTGGACTACGTTACTCAAGCCACACACTCTAGTCCTAATGCAATGTGTGATAAATGATTTCATATTTATTTGTAGATGTATAAGAAGGTTGAAGTGTTTGGGGTTGAAATCATGTGGATAATTTTATCATTTTGTATCATTTTCAACCATTATAACTTATATTGTGCAATAGAAACCATTCAGATTCTTGCCATTGTTAAATTAAATTTGNCCTAAATATGCATTTATACATAGCAAACTAGATACTGCCCTTATTTGTAAATAAATTACAGCTAAATGGAGAATAGAATTTTGAAATAAATAAGAGATTTGGGCAGGTGGCAGTCAGGTGGCAGTCAGGTGGCAGTCAGGTGACAGTCAGATTTTCAGCTGTGATTACAAGCTGAAAATTGCTCAGAGGTGTCCAGTTAACCAAATGCTGTGCTCTGAGTAACAGGAGTATTTCTCTATGTTACCTCCTTGGTCTTTATACATGTCACTACTCTGGTTGCTGGGGCAAGTGGGATTCTCAACATTTACTCACCCAGGCTATTTTTATTCAGTCCCTGAATCACTAAATACATTTTGTTGAGTTTATCTACATATTTTAATTTTAACACTGAGTATGGTATTTTCTTATATGAGTAGTATTGCTATCTACTCTACTTCTTAGGTGTTGATTGCTAAAATGATCTTTTGATAATTGGAACAGTAAAATAAAGGTCATACCTGTTTTGTTTAAATCTCTATTATACCCAAAATGTAATAATTATGTGTCACAGTGTAATCATACAAATTATTTCCTCTACAACTCAATTGAAATACCATTAGAGTAAGATGATCAAATGTCTATGATAACTATTTGCAGATTCTCTGAGAAATTTGAATGAATGATTCTAATCTAACCCATATATTAGGTCAAAAAATTGATTTCTAAGTATATCTTTAACTTTCACTTGCTTCTTTGTTTGTTGTTCTGTTATTTTGGTTTGATTCAAGGTGTAACGATGTGCTTTACACTGGTCTTGAACTCCCTATAGCCTGTCTCTTATACACATCTAGATGTGTATAAGAGACAGGCTTTACACTGGTCTTGAACTCCCTATAGCTGGTCTGGACCTTTGATTCCGCCCCGTCTCTTATACACATCTAGATGTGTATAAGAGACAGCCCTATAGCTGGTCTGGACCTTTGATTCCTCCTGCCTCAGTCTCTCAAATGCTGACACTTCTGTACCAGCTGTTCTTGGACCTCACTTAATTTTTGTTTCCTCCTCCTCCTCCTCTTCCTCCTCTTCTTCTTCTTCTTCTTCTTCTTCTTCTTCTTCTCTTCTCTTTCTTCTTTTTGTCCTCCCCATCTTTCTTTTATTTCTTTATTATTGATTTAGACGAAGTCTCACTAGACATCCTTGGCTGGCCTAGAACTCACTCTGTAGATCATGCTGACCTCAAATTCACAGAAATGCTCCTGCCTCTGTCTCTCAGGTGCTAGTGCTGGGATTAAAGATGCTACCCACATACTTAGCTGCTTGTTTCTTCTTAAAACTGTTTTTTTTCCACAATCCGTTTAGCCCACCTCCATCTTCATCAGTAGACTTGAATATGNTCACTTTTGTTACACAAATAAACCTACTTGAAGCATTCAAATACTGTAAGGCAAGGCAATACATGTTTCCCATGGATTGTGATCCCATGTAAGTGATCAGGAAATTCTATTTGATTCCTTTTCCTTCAATTTTAGTTTCCTGTTAGAGTTGTCTTTTTGTTTTTATTTGTTATTGTCATAATAATAGATATTTGTCTATATTATTATTATTGTTTTTCAAGAACTTAGGGCAGATTCTGCTTATTAATATCAAATAACCAGGAAAAATATAGTTTTCAGAATTTTATAGTGATTGAGATAATGTTCACAGAAACAATTCCTGTAACAAAATCGAATTTTGAAAGCTTTTAAAGTACTAGTATATTGTGCTTATATTTCATGTTTCAAACAATTTTCAGAAAGTAGTGTACTGACATGCTTTTGATTCAGGAGTCTAAGTACTAGATATATCTAACACTAAAGTAGTATATAGTATTGTTAATTTTTTCATTCAACAAGAGAAACCAGACCACTTGTTATGTGTAATGTGTTTTTCTGGGTTTTGTTTGTTTGTTTGTTTGAAGTACAAATAGTATTCTGAGTAGTGGAGTTAACTTCAGACCAAATACTTTATAGCATTTGTGTTTCTTGGAAGCAATTATAAACTTGCATACAATAAAATAACATCTACAGTGCTTTATATGACCATAGCACATTCTATACATCAGGCCACATCTGGTTTCTGTTACAGAATGGTTGATTTGCCCTTTGTTACACCATTCTCCTTAGCTTCTTTCTTAACTTTTATTTGCTCAGTTGTAAACAGAAATTTCTTTATTCAGAGAATATGATTACTGCAACACATTTGCATTCAGAGGATAAAGCTGAGATTCCAGGGGATAATAACATAATATACAAAACTCAGAAAAGGAAACATTCAATTCAAATGTGAGGCCTGAGGATTCTTTCATAATTCCTTTCTTCATGAAGCTAATACTCCATATTGCAAGATTAGTTTTTCATTTTTGATGGCTTTTTCTTCTCACTTTTTTCTCTCTGTTAAAATTCTGATTCTCTGTTCCCCTGTGGATTCCTAAGCACTGCTTTATATAAAGAAAAGGTTGTTATATAGAGTTTCTAAGTTCATAAAATATCAATAAACAAAGTGCACAATACTGAACTGCTGTCTTAGGGTTTCTATTGCTGTGGTGAAACACCATAACAAAAGAAACTTGGGGAGGAAAGGGGTTATTTGGCTTATACTTCCACAATACTGTTCATCATGGAAGAAAGCCAGAACAGGATCTTAAACAGGACAGGATCCTGGAGACAGGAGCTGATGCAGAGGCCACNGACAGGAGCTGCTTAGTGGCATTCTACCCATGGCTTGCTCAGCCTGCTTTCTTATAGAATCCAGGACCAACCAGCCCAAGGAGAGAACCACTCACCATGTGCTGGGCCCTCTTCCATGAATCATTAAGAAAATGCCTTACCACTGGATCTTATGGAGGCATTTTCTCAATTAAGGTTCCTTCCCTTCAGGTAACTCTAGATAACTTGTGTCAAGTTGACATAAGACTAGCCAACTATGTTCATAACGGCATTATTCATAATAGCCAGAACCTAGAAACAACCTAGATGCCCCCCCAACCAAGGAATGGATAAAGAAAATGTGGTACATATACACAATGGAGTATTACTCAGCAGTAAAACGACATCATGAAATTTGCAGGCAAATGGATCGAACTAGAAAAAAACATCCTGAGTGAGGTAACCCAGACCCAGAAAGACAAACATGTTAAGGATAACCAGGCTACAATCCACAGCCCCAGAGAAGCTATGTAACAAGGAAGGCCCAAAGAGAAATGCATGGATTTCCCTGGGAAGGAAATAGAAGAGATCTCCTGAGTACACTGAGGGTAGGTGGGGTGGAAATGGAAGTANGGGAACATGAGGGATTGGGTTGAGAAGGTAGCGGGTGGGAAGGAAGAGGAGAATAATGAAAGAGGTGTCTTGATGGGGGGCATTTTGGGGTTAAGGAGAAACTTGATTATACCATAATGCAAATGCATTTAGTTTAACTTCATAAATTCACGTCATCTTTCCCAGTCTTAACACTGTTCAAAAGTTAAACTCTCCACTGAGACTCCAAGCAATCTTAACTTTAACCCCTCTAAAAGGATAAATGCCAATTGCATATATCCAACATACAGTGGTAGAGAATATACATCACTATTCCAAAAGGAAGAAATAGATGCCTAGAGAGGAAATATCAGACCAAACAAAGCAAGACTGAAACTCATCAGGGCACACATAAAATCCTGTAGCTCTATGGCCAATGTCAAAGGATTAGAAGGCTACACCCTTCAAGCTTAGCTATCTACAATGTACTTCTCTCACTCACGATGGCACAACCCCCTATGTGTAGCTCCCCTTGGCTCCCACAGCTCTGTCATCTCAAACATCTTAGGTCTTCAAGGTAAGCCAGACATCACATTGAAAGCTTCATGGAATAGCCTCTAAACCCCCACTCCCTGCCCCCATCCTCAGGAAGTCCATATCCACATGTCTCTGAAACCCTAAAGGTGGATTCCACAACTCTATTCCTTGTGCATCCTACAGGAAACCAAGACCAACAGCATGTGAACAACATTGCTAGCATGAAGTGGACTCTGGCTTCCTGGAATCACATTTGCAGCAGATTTTGTTTGTTGTTCCTTTCCAGGAGCAGATAATTTCTCCTGCCTTTTCCTTTCAGAAGGGAGAAAAACTTAGCTGGCTGAAGTCTTGCCCAGAGAGAACCCTTCCCTTTATTTTAATATACACCATTCTGCTTCTTAATCTCTTTGATCTGTTCTTTTTCTCTTCAAACTATAAACTTTATATTTCTTTCTGTCTCCCTGGTTTTTTTCCATTACAGCTCTGCATAAAAATAATTACTGTTAGCTATGGGGAAGAGTCAATATTGGGCTGTTTTGAAATCTACTCCGCCCAAAATATTAATTAGTCCATTACTAATAAATTTTGCCACAAGCAAATTCTTAGGACAAGGTCAGAAAGAAGCCACATTCTTTGCTAAAATATCATAAGAAATGTCTCTATAGCCCAGTGTTAGTATTTTTCCCCTCTGAAATCTGTTGAGGTCTCCGTAGTCTGCAAGCTCTCAGCACTACCTGTCTTCCAAGATCTTGCTAGGATGGCACATCGAGCTCCTCTTACTGTATTCAGTCACTTTTCTCATACAAAGTTCAAAAATCTTCCACATTCCTCCCAAACCAAGGACGAGGCTGTATTTCACAACCATAAAACAGTCAGGATAACAAATTCTATCTTAATTACAATTGCTGTGGCAAACATCATAACCAAGGCAACTTATAGAAGAGATCTGGGGCTTGTAGTTCTAGAGGGAATAGAATCTATCACCATCATAGTGATGAAGCAAGGTAGCAGGGAGATATGGTAACTGGAGACCTGGAGATATGGCAACTGAAGATATGGCAAGTTAAGANCTCTTGTATTATCCCCAATAGGAAGCAGAGAGTGATTGAATTGGGGATCGAATATGACTTCTAAACCTCAAAGCTTGGCCCCAGTGACATTCTACCTCTAGCAAGGTCATGGCTATTAAATTGCCCAAATTGTGCCAACAATTGGGGTCCAAATATCAAAATTTCTGAGACCATCAAAATAACAAATGTTGGAGCTCATATTTGATATGATTCTGTGTGCCTTCTTGAACAAGACCTGTTTGAATCATTAGGTAAAATAAATTGTATTTAATTTGAGCCAAGAAAAAACATCACTTTTGGAAAGGTTAAGATTTTTAATATGTAATCTCCAATGACATATTTGATGGAGAATATAGAGNATATAAAATATACGTCCAGCATTTATATGACCCCAGGAATTCCTCCAAAGTCTCTTCTCTTATTTCCACCTCGGACTAAACACTGTTTAAAATGCGACATTAAGCATTTAACCTTGGCCAGTTGCAGTCTCTGGAGGAGACCTACCAAGTTTCTGTTTCCAGTTTACCTTTGTCTTAGGACTTTAATGGCTTGTGATTTTCCTAGTTAATGAGTTCCCAGTCACCATGGTAAGGCTAGCTTTCCACATTCTTTCACTGTAGCTTGGTGATACCTTTAGTTACCAGCTCTGCTGAAATACTTTGGCTGTGCAATCATTTGGGAAGCAATTTAACCTTAAAAAGTCAATGTTGTGACCCAGACCTGCCNCCCTGCACTCAAATTCTCCAAGGTGAANTCTAGGAATCCNTGGTTTTAACAGGCACTCTTTGTCCATCTGCTGTGGAAACAGATTTGGGAATTATCTCAGAAAGAATCCTGACTCAGTGCGACCTACAAATTTAACCAAAGGGCACTGTCCTCCATAGTCTGCCCTATTTTTGAGTTATAAACTACAGTTATAATGAATGATAGCTTCATCCAAAGTCACATTGAAATTCNGCATAAAATTTAGTATTTATGCATTTTACAGTCTTTTGAAAGATAAATTATTATGGGTAGATTCCAGAGAGGAATTGTAGAGTTCTGTTAGTCAACTTTGACTTCTTTCTGTTAAAGAAATTTAATTTAATTTTATTGTCAAAGATCTATAGTTGCTGTACAGGAAAAATATTCAGTTCAAGTTAATCATAATGGCCTTACCTAATTAATCTGGAAATAAATAAGAGGCAGATGTGGAAATGTTAGGAAATAAAGACATTTTGAATATCAATTCCTGTCAGTTATGTCAATGTCTGTCAGTTAGAAGTCTACTTCATATTCATTTTATTGGCTCTACAAAAATAAAATGTTGGAACTAGAAATGTCAAAAATATGAAAGTAATTAATAGTTTTGTACCGAAGCCAACTCCATAACATTCATAACTGAAATCAGCATTTTGGTGTCTCCTTTCTATTTTTACATTANTTTATGGAACAGAATTTGATTCTGGAAGTCAAGGTTATTTTCTAAAGTATTTAAGCTTCTAATTCCTGGAAGTTGATTTATCATTTCCTATTCACATCTAGCTGTTTGCTATTTGTGACTGTCTCAATGAATACAGCANAGAGTCAGAAATATGTTTTACATAGGAAACAATCTCAATGATCTTAATTATTTAGAAGTTCATTTATGGAGAAAATAGAAGTGTATTGATTCTCAAGTCATCAATATAAGGTTAAAATATCAGTAGTATCTACACATTTTCATTTTCACATAGATTTGCTACTTGGTACAGATCACCTAAGTCTTGTAATATATTTGGAGTTTTGTGAAATTTACTTATTTCTAGATACATTTCACTCTTGCATGGCCTTTTAACCATTAGTATAATTATTTACAAATTTCAGTAAGTACCACAAATATCCTAAGATTCCCTTAACACTTTCTTTCCTATTGGACCTTGTAACTTCCAGTAATGCCTGAATTAAAAATAAATATTTACATCTGTTTTAAAAGATTTTGCAATATTTNTTGCTGCTTATTGAACTGTAAGAGCACTGACTGAAATCACTAACAGAACTCTACAATTCCTCTCTAGAATCTACCCATAATAATTTATCTTTCAGAAGACTGTAAAATGCATAAATACTAAATTTCATGAGGAATTTCAATGTGACTTCGGATGAAGCTATCATTCATTATAACTGTAATTTATATGGAGGACAGTGTCCTTTGGCTAAATTTGTAGGTCACACTGAGTCAGGAGTCTTTCTGAATATGTGAGGGTTGTTGATCTACACCACTATTTCCAAATTACTTTATTTTACTGTTTTAAAAATTTGCTACCAACGAAACTAGGAATTTATTTATTAGAGAAGGACATAAAATTCACTTTATTCTTCAATAATATGGATATAAACTCTAAATGTGAGAAATACATATATTATGATAATTTGGATATGAGGACTGAATACACAGTTATCACAGACTGTGTAGCTGGAACAATTAATTTTCTTAATATTCTGCTCTTTGATGTTCTGTTTGAGCATTGTCTGAATTCCTAAGTGGTTGCTTTTCTAAGCAGTGTTTTCTTATCCCAGGAAAATAATTAGTGTTGTAATTTATTAGTAATGATCACTAGAAATAAGAATTATAAAAACTGTAGGAAATATGTATTCACATACTGGAATAAATTTATAATAGTTTCATTTTAATATAATTGCAGAAGACCTGTACACAGAGCTTTTCCAATAACAAATACTTTATTACTTTCAAAAACATCAATATCTATGGGAGTTTATCAATAAGACTTTATAGTGCTAATATCCATCATGGCTTTCTAAGTTATTGGCAAATATATATGGATCTCAAAAATAAATAGGTAGATATATTTTATATATTTACTCATATCCATTTATATATTATAATGTCATATAACATATATATTCACACAATACTTCTGTCTCAGGATTCTGAATTAACCTTGTCCCAGAACTCAAGAACCTGAGGCAAGAGGATCATGAGATTTGTCATACAGCATTGGTTACATAGCAAGACTCTGCTTCAAAATAGAAATGAAAACCTAAATCTGTTATTTTATGTCATAACCCCATTAGTTGATAGAGAGCTTGGCCTATGATGATTTGACTCACAGTAAATGGAATACCCTATTCATCCTAATTCAATATAATAGACTTCTGATATCAAATTTTCTCATACTTTTAAGAATACAAGTACTAATTTCTTTTAGTAGTAAGCTGCTATATTGCTTCATTGTTTGAAAGAAGGTAATGTAAGTTTCTAGTGAATAGTAATATAAGAGTTAAGAAATNGGTTTGGGAAAGAGCAATTTTTACTTGTCCCAATCTATGGGAAGAGGGGCACTGTATTTATCTGTATTAAACATCAGTGGCTCAGGGATTTAAAATTTTCTATAAGTAATGAAAGACTCTTATAATAAAAATTTTCCCTAGACAAGTGCCAATAGTACCATTAAAAAGAAGTAGCATAAGCCAAACATTGTTGCTTATACAAGCATTCATACAGAAGGCTGTTAATGCTATATATTGATCAATTAGGAAATGATAATTGTCAACCATCTTAATATAGCTTANGATGTGAAGAATACATATCATGATATTTATTCTTCATGGACTTTGTTCTCCATAAATAAATAAAAATACCAGATTTCTTTGCATTCCTATGTTTTATTTTTGATTTTGTTGGT
>LZPO01009242.1:8744-20998 GCA_001675575.1 Neotoma lepida
GTGTGTGTGTGTGTGTGTGTGTGTGTGTGTGTGTGTGTAAATCTATGTTCTACATATGAGAAGAAAACATGCACTATTGATCATTCTAAATCTGGAATATTTTTCCTTAGTATAGTAATATCTAATCCCAATAATTTTATGCAAATGTCATGATTCTTTTTTCACAAACCAGTAAATTACATTGTGGCTACAGTAGTCACTACAGTGACTGCAGCTATGGAGATTGAAGACTTAAATGGGAGGATTTGGAGCTCAAGCCCTCTCTGGGAAACAGCAAGACNTCATTTTAAACAAGCAAACAAAACAAGTAGCCTGGTCTCAGTCCTTACACACTTGACCGATGTCATGTCACCCAGAGGCATAATTAAAGAGGCTATATTTGCGTGTCACCTTGTTGTCTTACCAATATGTTATCTGCCTCTGTCCTTCGTTGATTTCCTGTGTTAGAATATAGTCATAAGAAGGCTAGGTTTCCTTGATGTTTTCTGTATGGTCTGTCCTCTGGCTGGGAAATGTGCTTAGCACATGGTTACATTGTTTCAGTTCCAAAGACAAATAGAACTTTATTCAAATAGACTCAGTAGTAAGGTTTTACTTTTCTGTAGGAAATATGGGCAAAAAAAATCAGGAGATCTTTAATGGATTTGGGACACCTAAAATATAGCAACCATGGGAAAGGGAGTCTTTACGATATCAATCACTCAAAAAAAAATTAGGAAGCTGAAGAACCAAAACTCTGTGACACCTGGTTCTACAGAGGAGGGTGGTGTCAAGGCCATGAACCTGTAAGGGGCCAATGGAGCCCCAATCCATTGCTGGGAAGCAGTGACACAGCAAGGGTGGACACCCTGACCTCTACAGTCTCAGCTTCAAGTCTCNTTTCAGTGCTGTCTACTGTCCAAACATAATGGAGAGCAGTGNTCAGTGGATCCAGGGGTTCAAGCCAAAGGTCAGCTTCCTAAGGCAGAGAAACAAGCCGGGAAGGATGATTCTGGATAGCCACCNGCTCACAAGAACGTCATAAATAGCCATGGAATGAAAATGAGGNAACATCCTTAAAATATGCTCTCAGAGGAAACCTAGAAATAGAATCCAAATGACTGTTTATCTCAAAGGCTTTAGAAAAAGTCAGAGGCATGAAGTAAAAATAATACTTTAGGTAACATGATATAAGTTGGATGGAAAACAACTCCCACAAAAGTTTGGCACCAACCTGAGGGGGTATGAGAGGTATAAAAGCCTTTTAGAGGTAGAGTCCACAGCTTGTTTTTTGTTGCTGTTGTTTTTTCGTGTTGTTTTATTTTGTTTTCTTTTGGGGGGGGTTGCATTGTGTATTTGTTTGTTTTTTGAGAAAGAACTTAAATTTGGATGTGTATTCAGGGGAGGTGATCTGTGAGGACCTGAAGGAAAGAATATGATCAAAATATATTTAAAGTTAAAATTTTGTTAAAATAATAAAAAAATAATAATTATAAAAGAGGTGGAATCCAGTGGAAAGAAATCAAATCATTTTGTGTGGACAAAGACATTGAGACTCTAGCTATAATGACAACAGCTTAACGCTGCCACCTGTTCCCTCCTATAATACATTGCTCACCAAAGATCCCAGAGCAAGAGAGCTGACCATGCAGTGAAGCTCTGTAACCTTGAGCCAAAAAGTCTTCCCTCATTCAATATTTACATTAGGTATTTGTCACAGCAATAGAACAACATTGAGCCAAAGGCAACCTGACAAGAGTTAAGGTAATGAGGTGGCTTCAAGTATTCTAACATNTGCTATCAAGGAACAAAGAATGCAGCAGACCCTTTGAGAATGCTGAAATAGTTTTGTGTATTATGACAGGGATCTTTATATCCCTTGTCACCCCAAAAGCAGTGTAAAAAGGATTCATGTCCTTCTAAAGGAGGCCTGGAGTGCTTCCCTGTTTCTTCTGCCACAGGATGGGCTGAAGGCATGGTGTGAAGGAAGAACCAGTATTGTATAAATTATCTGTTGGTCATTTAATCTGACACTATAAGAAATAAATGTGTGTTGCTCATAAGCCACTAAGTTCATAGTATTTGGGGTATAACAATCCAAATTGACCAATAGCATGAATGATTTTAAATAGGCTTTATATGTGTTTACCAATAATCTGTTCATTTAGCCAGATGGTATTCCTGAACTGTATGCATAATTCAGCTTTCTTCCATGCTATAGCTCTTTGCTGATCTCTACACAGTGACAGTTGATCAGGTAACGGGACCAACCCTTGAACACCATGTAGTTCATGGTTTTTTGACTATGTTTGCCTTCTTTCATCTTAATCAATCTAGAAAAGGACTTGCTATCCCAAAGCCAGAATAGCAGACCTCACTGTCAGCATCTGCCTACATAGAGTGGGAGAGATGGAAGAGTCAGCTTTCCCATTTGAGGTTAAANGAAGGAATTCATTTCAGGGGCACTGCTGCTGGAACTAAAATTTACCATTTCTATAACAAGAAAGCAGGTAAGAACTGAAACCTGAAGACCAGTTACTAAGTATTTTGGTCCTAAGAAACTACAAAAGTTCAAAGANTTTCCCTAGCAAATCTGTGCTTTCTACTCTATCTGTAGATGCTTTTGCCTCAGGAAGAAAGTTCTGAGCCAAAAACTGCCTGTGAAGAGGCCAAAAGTTCAAGTCCAGNGTTATTCAAGTGTAGATTTACCTCCTCCCTTAAGTAATTGGTTTGGAAAGAAAGAACAGAGAAAGAGTGGGAGCCAAAGGAGAGGACAGCAGTCACCCTGATTGTGTGGCCATGAGGATGGTGTCCACGGCCTACTTCTCTCCCTTTGCTCTCATCAGTAGCTGGGGACCAGGACATCAGTCAATTCAGAGCAANCAATGAGTATGACCATGTCAAGGTGCAGGCCCTTTATTCAGCCTCCCACAGACTCCTTCTCCCCTTGGTCTTGCTGGTCCTGGAACATTACAGCAGGCTTTGAATGGCAAGTACTAAAGGCATTTTCCTTCTCTCTCCCGTAGTTAGGAGGTCCTGACCTCCCTGCTGGAATCGGAAGATAAGAAAAAAGAATGTTTTAATCCGTATGTTAATTATTGAAATTAGAATGGCAAACAAATATTTTGGGAAACTTCGAGTTGCTTCCAAATGTGGCACTTTCCATTTTAAGCCCAAAGTGCAATTGTGTATTCAAAGCTCAGATCTTCATGGAGCCTCATGCATTATGTATGCTTTACTTCCCTGGGACAAGGAGGATGTCACGCTCTGCATCCTGCTGAAATGGGAAATCATTTCAGACACAGTCTGACTTGAAAAGTCTCAAAACTTTAAAAGGAAAAGCAAAGGAGAAACTTGGGACATATTTTTTGGGGACATAGAAACGTTCACTAAATTAGAGGCTCCTTTTGAAGTAAAAATGATGAAGTTCGATGAACATTGACANCTGGCCAAAAGGAAAAGGGTGAATGACAGAGCTCGGTGTCCTGGGTATGATGTTTGAGTTTCCTGTCCAGGGAGGCTAACAATGACAGTTCAAGTTTAATGTCAGCCTGGGTGACCTGAGTTCCAGGCTAGCCTTAGTTACAGAGTGAGATCTTGTTGCAAACTGCCACAAAAGAGAGGTTGGTTCTAAAAGGTCAGCACATATTTTCTATAAAGATCTGGATAGTAACACATTGGGCTTTGTAGCCATAACGTCTTTGCCATGGTTATCCAATGTTGTTACTGTCATAAAAATTAAAAATATAGTCATATATTAACAACAGTACAGGGCTAAGTCTATGCTGTTCAGAGTCTGTTGGTCAAAGATATTTGACCTGCAAGCTGTGGTCTGACAAACTCCACAAAAGCTGTCCATCTTAGGTTAATACTTTCATTAGGCAAGTTAATGCATAAGGCATTGCCTACTTTCATAAGCTGATTATTCCACTTGATAATTCTTGGCCTTTATCAGCAGTTGAGTGAGTGCTGAAGTCCCTATATCAACCTCAATTTAAAAAGGGAGACATCTAGACTACAGATACCAAGGTGCTCCTGGGAATGAAAACAGATCAAACGTCCTAACTGCATTAGTGTTAACACTGTCCTCCTCAGATTTAATAAAATCTTATTAATAGTTCTAATAGCTAGGCCTGTGCACATTGTGACTTCTAAGTCAAAACAGCATGTTAATTTCCATGACTGGGACCCCAGGCCCTAGACACAACACNGTCATCTTTCTGCTTTTATAGGGAAGTCCAGGATAATGGATTCTGAGCCCTGTCTGCAGTGACTCCCCTCAGCCTCTACTCAGAGACTCCTGTCACACTAAATGAGAAGGAGCAGGNTGCAGAACAACCACTTAGGTTGGCAGCCTCATCCACATTTAGTTCTGTTTCCTTTGGGTCTCTGGGCACATCTGCCAAGGCTTGTTTCCATGGCTGATTTACAGTAAATGTCTGATTAAGGTGTCTTTACACCTTGCAGTGCTTAAAATATATAGCATAGAGCAAGCAAAGAGCAGTTTAAACCCTATCAACTCAAGGTCAAGATAAAATATTCTAGTTCTACCAGCCTAGCCAATAAGGTCAGGTAATTCATCAAACAGGACAGTCTCCTGCTTCATCTTGGTGTGTTTGGAAACCAGAGCAGTGATTGGCTTTCAAACAACTTCCCTTTATTCCATCTTGCCACTGCACAGATGTTTCAGTAGTGTGAATTGTCTGTTAGCATAAACTGGGGATGCAGAATAATAAAGTGAGACTTTTCAGAGGTATTAGCTGCTCCTCAGAAACATTTATTTAAACACCTTGTGCTTATTTCACCACCTTGGATCATATTGCACAATGTGCGTGACTCCCATGACTTTTCTAATATGACCTCAAAGAAGATAAGCTTTTATATACTAAGTGGAAACTTGGATAAATGCAACTAATTAAAATGCCTATGAGGAGGATTTCTCTGAAACGAAAANGTATTTGAAATGGTTGAACACTGAAGTCACTGATCAGGCAGCATAATTCTGTAGAAACTAACTAACTGAGAAAGCCAGGGGGCAAATATTGGGGGAAAAAATCACCCTGCTATCTGTAAGTATGGCTTTGCTGTATGGCCTCAGCAAANAGAAAAAAGTTATGAATATGTGGGAAATTTCCCTGTCTTCACCTTCCAAGGAACTACAGGCAGGTTGCTATGCACACCTGGTATTTGTGAGGATTCTGGCAATCCAAGCTCAGGTACACCTTGTGCATTAGAATGTACATTAGAAACTGAGCCATCCCCACCCCAGCCCCTCATACTGTATCTTGAAGATATCACTANGTGTTCAAAGGAACTGTAAAGCTATAACTAGACCATNTGAACCTTCCAAGTAAATGATCCCCTCACTGTTTTATGAGTATAACACATAGTTCCAAGTTACATTAAATAGAGAAACATCAAAGTGCTGCACTTACACTAAGAACTCTTATACACATCTAGATCTGTATAAGAGACAGGTATAACACATAGTTCCAAGTTACATTAAATAGAGAAACATCAAAGTGCTGCACTTACACTAAGAAATGTTAATATTTGTCTATGCTTATACAATATCCTTTTGGAAAACAAATGTACTAAATATGTACAATTTTAAAACTCATATTTCTTCATTAAATTAATTAGGAATTTAAACAGCCTTACCACTGAAGCACTATTGATAATTGAGCAGTATGGGCAGGATATTTCTATTTCTTTTGTGTACAGATGTGTGGAAATATATGTAAATACTATGCTTGGAGAGGGCTATAGANACTTGCAAATACAAACATAAATATTTATAGAGTCCACTGTCCCTNAGATCCCAGAAGTCAGTAGCCTTAAAGCATGCTGGGAAGCAATATTAGAGTTCCTAGCTCAGCAAAATGACGTCCACTGGATNAGAAACTTCAACAGAAATGAAGTTGGACACTGAGTTACATTTCTCTATGGCTTTTGTCAATGGGCTTTTTCACTTCAATTTTATCAAACTTCATTTAAAAAAACTGTTTCCTTTCTTTGNAAAATAAACATTGTGTCTGATTCAGTTTTATAATATATTCTCTATTTTCTTGGTCATTGCAGACACTTTATTTGTTGAGTGTATGAAAGGATGAATAAGTTAATAAATATCAAAAAGATTCATATTAAAAATTCATTCTTCCCCAGAGTCTGGCCTCTAGGACCTAGGCCCTGGGACACAACCAGTCCCCGGGAACCCCCACCCATCTCTGCTCCAGTTGTCAGCCAGCAGGGAAGACTCCTGCCGGCAGGCTCACCCACCAAAATTCTCCATCAAACCCTGTAATCTACAAGACTCATACCCTACCCCAATACCCATCTCCCTGTGACCCCAGTGGCTTCCTAAGACACGGAATCCACAAGCTCTCATTGGACCAAGAGTGGCTGCCTGAGACACAAAATCCACCAGCTCTGATTAGACCAAGAGCCCTGATAGCCAAGAGTGGTTCTCTGAGCAACAGAATCTGCCAGCTCCAATTAGACCAAGAGCTTAGATTGGACCCAGAGTGGCCACTTGAGACACAGACACAGCAAGCACAGATTGGACCAACAGCAGATCTGTAGGTGAAAGTTTGTCGGGTCCTGCCCAGCTCCCGCGGCCGCTTAGACCCAAGTAAACACACAGAGGCTTACATCATTTTCAAACTACGGCCGTGACAGACTTCTCGTTAGCTAGCTCCTAGATCCCAAATCAACCCATTTTTATAAATCTATGTCACCACGTGTTCCATGGCTTTACCTGTGTGTCATAACATGCTGTTCTCTAGATGGCAGAATGGCGTCTCCCAGCTCTACTTTCCTCTTTCCTCCTCCTCCTTCGAATGTCCCACCTAACTTTATTCTGTCTCACCATTGGCCACTTATTTATCAACCAATCAGAGCAACACATATTTAGAAAGACATTCCCATCACAGATCACTCAGACACAGGCACCTCTTGAACCTATTGGAAGAAGAGATGGGTAGATGCCAGTGCAAAAATACATACAACAACATAAAGAGCAATATGGCATCACCAGAACCTAGCCCTTCTACAATAGTGAGACATGAACATCACAACATAGAAGAAGCAGAAGAAAGTGACCTTAAAAATAATTTCATGAAGATGCTAGAGGCCTTTACAGAAGAAATGAAAAATTCCCTTAAAGAAATTGAGGAAAAGATGAAGAAAAAAATTGGAAGAAATCAAGAAATCCCTTAAGGAAAGCCAAGAAAACCATGAAAAAGCAATTAAACATGTGAAGGAAACAGTTCAAGATCTGAAAAGTGAAATAGAAACAATGAAGAAGACACAAACTAAGGGAATGCTGGAAATAGAAAATCTGAGTAAATGAACAGGAAGTACAGATGCAAGCATAACCAACACAATACAAGAGATGGAAGAGAGAATCTCTGGTGTAGAGGATACAATAGAGGAAATAGATTCTTCAGTCAAAGAAAACACCAAAGTCAAAAAGTCATATCACAAAATGTCCAGGAAAGCTGTGAAACAATGAAAAGGCCAAACATAAGAATAATAGGGATAGAAGAAGGAGAAGAATACCAACTCAAAGACACAGAAAATCTATTCAACAAAATCATGGAAAAAAAAAACTTTCCTAACTTAAAGACGGAAATACCTATGAAGATACAAGAAGCTTATAGAACACCAAATAGACTAGACTGCCAAAAAAGTCCCCTNTCCACATAATAAATAAACCACTAAGCATACAGAATAAAGAAAGAATATTAAGAGAAGCAAAGGAAAAAAGNGAAGTGACTTATAAAGGCAGACCCATCAGAATAACACCTGATTTCTCAATGGAGACTTTGAAAGCCAGAAGGTCCTCAACAAAAATAATGCAGACACTAAGAGAACATGGATACCAGCCTAGACTAATATACCCAGCAAAACTTTGAATCACAGATGGAGTGAACAAGACATTCAAAGACAAAACCAGATTTAAACATTACCTATCCACAAATCCAGCCCCACAGAAAGCACTACAAGGAAAGTTCCAACTGAAGGAAGTCAGATGCACCCACAAAAACACAGGCAATAGATAATCTCACAGAAGTAAATCCCAAAGAAGGGAAATACACACATACTACCACCAAAAGAGAACAGAAATGAATGATCACTGGTCCTTAACATCCCTTAATATCAATGGACTCAATTCACCTATAAATGACACAGGCTAACAGAATGGATAGAAAATCAGGATCCATCCTTCTGCTGCATATAAGAAACACACCTCAACTTCAGACAGAAATTANCTCAAAGTAAGAGAATGGCAAAAGATTTTCCAATCAAATGGACTTAAGAAGCAAGCTGGTGTANCTATCCTAATATCTAACAAAATAGACTTCAAACTAAAATCAATCAAGAGAGATCATAAAGGACATTACATACTCATCACAGGAAAAATCTACCAAGATGAAGTCTCAATTCTGAACATTTATGCCCCCAAATACAAGGGCATCCACATACATAAAAGAAACAATATTAAAGCTGAAATCACAGACAAACCCCACACATTAATAGTGGGAGACTTCAACACCCCATTCTTACCAATGGACAGATCTGCCAGACTGAAACTTAACAGAGAAATAAGGGACCTAACAGATGTTATGACTCAAATTGACTTAATAGATATCTACAGAACATTCCACCCTAACAAAAAAGAATATGCCTTCATCTCAGCACCCCATGGAACCTTCTCTAAAATCGACCACATACTCAGTCACAAAGCAAATCTCAACAGATACAAAAAAATTGGAATAGCCTCCTGTATTCTATCAGATCACCATGCCTTAAAGTTAGATTTCAACAACAACAAAAATTACAGAAAGCCTATGATCTCATGGAAACTAAATAATGCTCAGTTGAATCAACAATGGGTCAAGGAAGAAAGAAAGAAATTAAAGACTTCCTAGAATTCAATGAAAATGAATGTACTGCATACGCAAACTTATGGGACACTATGAAAGCAGTGCTAAGAGGAAAGTTTATAGCACTAAATATGAACATAAAGAAGTTGGAGAAATCTCAGATTAGTGACTTAACACCAAACCTGAAAGCTCTAGAACAAATGAAGCAAACTCACCCAGGAAGAGTAGATGTCAGGAAATAAATTGAGAGCTGAAATCAATAAAATAGAAACAAAGAGAACACTATAAAGAATCATTGAAACAAAGAGTTGGTTCTTTGAGAAAATCAACAAGATAGACCAGCCCTTATCCAAACTATCCAAAATGCAGAGAGAGAGGATCCCAATTAACAAAATCAGAAATGAAAAGGGAGACATAACAACAGACAATGAGAAAATCCAGAAAATCATCAGGTCATACTTCAAAAACCTGTACTCCACAAAATTGGAAAATCTAAAAGAAATGGACAATTTTCTGGATAGGTAACACACACCAAAGTTAAATCAAGACCAGATAAACAATTTAAATAGATTAATAACCCCTGAGAAAATAGAAGCAGTCATTAAAAGTCTCCCAACCAAAAAAACCCAGGACCAGATGGTTTCAATGCAGAGTTCTACCAGATTTTCAAAGAAGAGCTAATACCAATACTCTTCAAATTCTTTGACACAATAGAAACAGAAGGAACATTATCAAATTCCCTTTATGAGGTTACAGTTACCCTGATACCCAAACCACACAAAGATGCAACAAAGAAAGAGAATTACAGACCAGTTTCCCTCATGAATATTAATGCAAAAATACTCAACAAAATATTGGCAAACCGAATCCAAGAACACATCAAAAAAATTATTCACCATGATCAAGTAGGCTTCATCCCAGAAATTCAAGGATGGTTCATCATCTGGAAATCTGTCAATGTAATCCACCATATAAACAAACTGAAAGAAAAAGACCACATGATCATCTCATTAGATGCTGAAAAAGCCTTTGACAAAATCCAATACNCCTTCATGATAAAGGTCCTAGAGAGATCAAGAATACAAGGAACATATCTAAACATAATAAAGGCAATTTACAGCAAGCAAACAGCCAACATCAAATTAAATGGAGAGAAACTCAAAGAGATTCCACTGAAATCAGGAACAAGACACGGCTGTCCACTCTCCCATATTTACTCAATATAGTACTTGAAGTTCTAGCTAGAGCAATAAGACAACAAAAGGAGATCAAGATGATAGAAATTGGAAAGGAATAAATCAAACTTTCACTATTCACAGATGACATGATAGTATATGTAAGTGACCACAAAAGTTCTACCAGGGAATTCCAACAGCTGATAAACACCTTCAGTAATGTGGCAGGATACAGGATTAACTCAAAAAAGTCAATAGCCCTCCTATATACGAGTGATAAACAGGCTGAGAAAGAAATCAGAGAAACATCACCCTTTACAATAGCCACAAATAATATAAAATACCTTCGGGTAACTCTAACTAAGCAAGTGAAAGACAGGTATGACAAGAACTTTAAGTCTCTGAAGAAAGAAATTGAAGAAGTTCTCAGAAAATGGAAAGATCTCCCATGCTCATGGATAGGTGGGATTAACATAGTAAAAATGGCAATCTTACCAAAAATAAGCTACAGATTCAGTGCAATTCCCATCAAAATCCCAACACAATTCTTCACAGACCTGGAAAGAACAATACTCAACTTCACTTGGAAAAAAAAACAAACCAGGATAGCCAACACAATCCTGTACAATGAAGCCACCTCTGAAGGATCACCATCCTTGGCCTCAAGATCTACTATAGAGCTATAGTAATAAAAACAGCTTGGTATTGGCATAAAAACCAACATGTGGAATAATGGAATTGAATTGAAGACCCTAACATTAACCCATACACCGAAGAACACATGATTTTTGTCAAGGAAGCCAAAACTGAACAATGGAAAAAAGAAAGCACCTTCAACAAACGCTTGCATGCTGGTATAATTGGATATCAACATGTAGAAGATTGCAAATAGATCCATCTCTATCGCCATGCACAAAACTCAAGTCCAANTGGATCAAAGACCTCAATATAATACCAGTTACACTGAATCTGATAGAAGAGAAAGTAGGAAGTATCCTAGAAAGCATTGGCACAGGAGACTACTTCCTAAATATAACAGCAGTAGCACAGACACTGAGAACAACAATTAATTAATGGGACCTCCTGAAACTGAGAAGCTTCTATAAAGCAAGGGACACAGTAAATAAGACAAAAAGACAGCCTACAGAATGGGAAAAGATCTTCATCAACTCCACATCTGACAGAGGGCTGATCTCTAAAATGTATAAAGAACTCAAGAAACTAGGTATCGAAATAATGAACAATCCAATTAAAAATGGGATTGTTTAGCTACAGAGCTAAACAGAGAATTCTCAACAGAAGATACTCAAATGGCTGAAAGAATTTTAAGGAATTTAAGGAATTGCTCAACATCCTTAGTCATCAGGAAAATGCAAATCAAAATGACTCTGAGATACCATCTTACACCTGTCAGAATGCTTAAGATCAAAAACACTGAAGACAGCTTATGTTGGAAAGGATGTGGAGTAAGGGGAACACTCCTCCACTCTTAGTGGGAGTGCAAACTTATACAGCCACTTTGGAAATCAGTATGGCAATTTCTCAGGAAATTNGGAATCAATCTTCCTCAAGACCCAGCTATACCNCTNTTGGGCATATACNCAAGGAATGCTCAATCATATCACAAGGANACATGCTCAACTATGTTCATAGCAGCATTATTTGNANTAGCCAGAACCTGGAAACAAAANAGATGCCCCTCAACTGAAGAATGGATTAAGAAAATGTGGTACATATACACAATGGAGTACTACTCAGCAGANANAAACAATGACATCATGAAATTTGTAGGNAAATGGATGGAACTANAAAACATCATCCTGAGTGAGATAACCCAGACTCAGAAAGACAAACATGGTATGTGCTCACTCATAAGTGGATACTAGATGTAAAGCAAAGGACANTCAGGCTGCAACCCATAGCTCCAGAGAAGCTAGNTAACAAGGANGACCCAAAGAGGGATGCATGGATCGTCCTGGNAAGGGGAAATAGATGAGCTCTNCNTGAGTAAATTGGNGATGATGGNTGGGCAATGGAGTGTAGGNGATGGGNAATGAGAACATAANGGAACAGGATGGTCAAGCTAGAACNGGGATGTGGTAGGAGAGCAATGAAAGAAATACCATAATAGAGGGAGACATCATGGGGATAGAGAGAAACTGGGTACTAGGGAAGTTCCCAGGACTCCCCAAGGATGACCCCAGTTTAGACT
>LZPO01009243.1:6651-20655 GCA_001675575.1 Neotoma lepida
TAGAATAATTAATATTATTATCCATACTTCCTGGAACAATCCACTTTCTATCAAATATCCAATGCAATTTCTATCAAAATCTCAAATAAATAATTTTACATAAATAGAAAACATAATTAAAATTATATAGAAGTAGGAAGGCTACTGAATAGNTAAGGTGATCTTAAGCAAAAAGCATAAAACTGGAAATATCACACCCCATTATTTCAAAACTATTTATAGTGCTAATGTAATCCAAACAAGATGGTACTGGAATAAAACAGACATTTCAAAAAGGGGACAGGATAGANAACTCAGAAATAAGTCTCNATGTTTATCATCAATAGGATTTTGCAGATGTACTGAGAATGCATAACAGGGACATGATAATGTCTTTCATATATGATGCTATAATATGGGAATTCTGCACTATCTCCCCTCCCCCCAGGTACTGGCTACATGGCTTTGTCCAACTTCCTTAAGCAGCCATACTTCTACTGTGTGTATAACACTTGTGATTCAGGTTTATCAGGAAGGTGAGGAGTTGCTGTACAGGTTTTGCAGTGAAGACTCCTCATTCTGCCTCTTGTACATTATTTGAAAATGGAAGTTAGCTTAATAATGTCTATTTTATCATACATATTTTTTAAAGTGTGTAATCACTNCATTTNCTTTACATCTAACTAGTGGGCCTCTGATATTTTTTAGTTCAATGCTACTTGTNGTATTCCTTGTGGGCTGAGATCTATTTAGAAATTGCTTGCGTTAAGCCACCCTGTATATGATGGTTTCAATAAGAAAAGACATTTAACATCTCAAGGATTCAACACACAAGTACACTTCAGAAGACTTCTCCACCTAACTGGAGAGGCCTTTCTAATAGATGGGCTTATTTCCATGACATATGAGAGAATGCTCAGTAAATATTAAATCCTTTCAAAACAGACACTGAGAAGAGGCCCATCTGGCACAGTGCCAGATGTTGAAGAATGGAACTGTGTTTTCAGAGCTCCTGAGCTGATGTTGTTCTTCAGATCTCTGCGAATGTTTATAACTGCTGATGTAGGGTGNATGGGGAGACTGGAATAGTAAGCTCCTAAAGGAAAAAGGGAAAACCTGAATCCCTAGCATGTCCGAAGAAGTGAAGAAGCAGAATTACCATAGGATGTAGGTGGATGGAAAATGGAGTGTAAGAGNACCAGATGTTCAGCTAAGGTAGCCAGGAGAGCAAGAAAGGAGCAGCCCTCTGAGCTGGCCCAGACAGGAAGAANGGGAAACACAGGATTCACCTTCCCAGAGCTGGAGTTCTCTTTCCCACAAGGATAACACACAGTCTTTCTTGTTGTTGTTTTGTTTTGTATGTTTTGAATTCTCTGATGTGTTTTGGCAGAGTGGACAGTGTGATTTAACCTCTTACCCATTTCATGCTGGAATTACAAACATTTGCTCATGTTCCACTTGTGGGTTACTGCTTTAAATGTTCAGGAAAAACAAAAATTATTTGCGCATGTGGCTTGCTATTTAGCTGCAACTAGGCTGGAATCCATGGTGTAGCAAGTTGGCTTAAACCTGCAATCCACCTGTCTCAGCCTCTCTCAGTCCTTGCATTCCATAAATGGATCAATGTATTTGTCTCTACTTCAGTTTTACCTTTAAATATTTTCTTTAACACTTTATTGAGGCACTTTCTTGCTGTGTAGCCTGGACTAACCTTGGCCTCATAATCCTCTTGTCCTAGTTTCTTTAGTGCTAAGATTTCAGGCATGTGCCACCACACCCAGCCAATTGTTGTTTAAAATGAAATGAAATGATAAGGAAATAAAACTGAGAAACAACATTTCATTCATTGTACTTCTGTTAAAGTCTACTTCCNATAAACCTTTTGAATGGTATCCCAGTTGGTACCCTCATTTTGATTATAAAAGTATATATTATTATTCTCTTTCCTTGTCTTACTTGTTCCTATCATGTGGCCTGTAACATGGATTTATTTTTTAAATTAGAAGTGGCCAGTCTGTTCTGGTTTCTTTTGGAATATTCTAATTCCGCTCTGCTTCTTGAGTGAACTGTTCGAGGCATGCTTGAGTTCCCTGTCTATATTGGCAGCTGTATGGAAGGCATTCCGTTCTCCCAAAGCTGATTTGTTCATATATACTATTTGGCAAGAGAGGGGAGCTGGCCTGCCATTGGACGGCCCCTNGTCTATGTGTCTACTATGACTTTGGCTGCTGCTGTTGATCAGTTGGGGATCTGCAGGCAGCCAGGCAATGCTACTGCCCTGGAGATCTTCCTTAGCAACCTGCAAATGACACCATGGAAGATTTCTTCATGGATAGACGTTTTCAATTAACCAAATTACTCTAACAGGGCGTAGCTCAGGAAGATTTAAGGCAGCTCTGGTTGTTATACCAGCCAAGGAGACTGCTTTGCCAATTGAAAGGCAAGCACATCCTTTGCTGCCAGCTTGCAGGGAGATGGTTCTTGCAGGGATAGCAGATCTACCGTGCAGGTTTGATTTAAGGCCCTCTATTACCATACCTTTGTAATTATTATCAGGCAATGATGAGTCCTAGGGTAAGTGTGGATCTTAAATTTGAGACTCCAGAAGCCTAACCAAAATGTATCATATTAAATGAAATCTTCTTGGTAACTCCTTTTCAACTAATTAGTTTTGATTTGCAAAAAATAAAAATAAAATAAACAAAAAAATAGACATAACCTTTTGCCAATTATTTTGATTCAGTTTCCCTGTTCTCATAAAAATGTTTCACAAGGCCCTGACAGAAATTCTTCAAGACACCTTACAGAAAGCTCTGCTTTCCTTTAAGTTTGTTGGCATAAATCCCGTATTTCATAGAAAGCTGTGAAAAGATTTGTAATAGTAAATTTTCTTATTCTAGGATGGGTAGTATACCCAATGATTCTAAAAGTCAAGCATATACTGATATTTTTTATTCTGTTACTTAAGATCATTGATATTCAGACTAAAGACTGTTGTGGTGTGTGTGTGTGTGTGTGTGTGTGTGTGTGTGTGTGCGCGCGCGCAATCAGAAGGTATAATTCCTCAGGCACAAGCTACTTTTTTTTTATTAGATAAGGTATTTCAGTAGGACCTGAAATTAGTCTAGTGGGAAAGGCTGTCTGCCAGTGAGCCCTAGATATGCCTCCCTAGCTTGATTCCCCACCTCTCCAGCGCTGAAATTATATTTAAGTACAACCATGCCTGGCCTTTTAAACTTGGGTTCTGGGGGCAGAAGTCAGGTCTTGCTTTTGTGGCAAGCACTTTACTGAATAAGCTCTTCTATCATCCCTTCTATCTTGCTTTTGTGGTTTTTCTTTTTGTCTCACCTTAGGAAATTTTTGTTTTTGAAAAATACATTTAAGAAGACTGTAAGAATCAAAGAAGTTATTAATATCATTATTTGTTGATGATGCCTAACTTCAAGACAGGAGAAGTTTGTTAAGTGTCTAACTTTGCACAACATTCTTTCCTGTATATGATTAGACAGCATAGTATGAAATAGCTCCAGCTTGATGCCATATCTCCATGCAAATCTGAATTCTCCTTGCTTGTGAATAGATATGGCCATAAACAGATTGCTTCATTCCTCTAGGCTCAAACACNTCCTATGAAAAAGTGACATTGAACTAGACTACAATTCACTCTGTTTCAGACATCTATCATTAGGACATGGCCCAACTCTCCTGTTGATGAGTTAATCAACCATGCAAACTGCATGCTGTATAAAATACCATAAGACATGTTGTCAATATCTGGAAATTCTTTGCTCCNAGGATTTTACCTGTGGTATTATTACAAATAATGGAAATTTTGTAAATTGGAAATAAAAAGATAAAATATGAATGTCTTTCTCATGTTTCTATTCACAGGGTTAGAATGAAAATAGTTCTTTTTGGTTGGGGTACCATTATAACTGTAGAGATTCTTGTGTCTATAGGATCACTTAGCCTTTAAGCATATTCATATTCATACATATTCATAGTTTGTGTTACTGTGTTGTATATTGACTTCTGACTTCTCTGTTAGCCAGCAGGGCAGTGTGGGTCTGGAACTGCTATTTTGTGACTCTAAATCTCTAAANACCCTCAGTTCCCAGTATTTGACAGCTGGCCCTACAACTAATCACTTAGTAAACTGTATTTCACTTTTATAAATAGAAAATAAGCTTATAAAAATACTGACACTGGTAAAAGATCTTTCAATTACTGAAATGTAAGCAGTACTCACAACTCAATCAAAATGGAATGAATATAATGTTTCNTTTCCTGTAGGGAACTGAAGCTCATTCTGGAGTAATTATTGTCAATTTACTTCAAATTGACAATTGCTCTTATAAATTATATCACATAGCCAAGTAGTTGTGATCTCACAACTTAATCCTCTACTTTAACATTAATTGTTTGTATGGTACTTTTTCTTTTAAGGTGATATGATTAGGAAAAGAAGATGGAAGCCAGTTGTGTATTAAAGGCTATAATGTCATGGCTTAGAAGGTAAATATCTAACTATGGCAGCTGATAGATCTGTCTGTCTCTCCGAAATGCCACAGGTTTCCCTTGTTTTGTTGACTTGGCTATATTATACATCTTTGCTCATGATATTGCTGTCATTACAGTCATTGATATCGCACTTACATCTGCAACTAGGTTAGGTGCGTGTTGATAGCAAAGACCATGTTGCTTATGTTTCATTAAGCCAAGTGTCTAATGGAGGTTTCTGTGTCTAGAAAGTGTCAACTAATATTTGCTGGAATTTTTTAGGCAGGGCAGTCAACATTTTACACCCTGAAAGCTCACAATAACATCTACGAGTCTGTATATTTCCCTTANGTCAAATGATACACTTTGTTGGCCTGCTAAGATGGCTCGGTAGATAAAGTACTTGCTGGGAAAGACTGGTGCCATGAGTTAAAGAACAAAANGCCCACATTTAGGTGGAAGGAGAGAAAAGACTCCACAAAGTTGTGCTCTGGTATACACACCTCCCCAACACCATAATTCGTAGGCAAAGACAATAAATTAATCGATTCTCCCCCGCCTCTCTCTGTGTATGTATGTGTGTGTGTGTGTGTGTGTGTGTGTGTGTGTGTGTACACACNNGTGCTGCCACATACATGTGGAGGTGAGAAGAAATTTGCAGGGCCAATTCTTGCTTTCCACCATGTGGGTCCCAAGGATCTAGCTAAGCTTGGTAGGCTTATCAATAATGGCTTTTCCCCACTGAGCCTATTGCTGGCCCAGAAATAATTTTTAAGAATATATTTTGTTCCTTTAGGCATTTCCAGAGACTTTANTATTGAATCTTTTGTAGGTGTAGGATATTTCAATACTGTTTAATACCCTAACTTGTGTAAAATAGCAAATTTACTAAATAAATTAATTATAAAGATGACAGTGTACATTAAAGCATGAAGCAGTTTTGAGCTTACTGAAAAAAGGTAGAACTGTATTAATAGTAATGTTCATGATGGCTGAATCTTATCTCAAAGATATATTATAAACCAGTCTGAAATTTATATCTTCAATCAGGCTTGAAGAATTTGAAGTCTTCATTCAGAAGAAAACTACCCTAAATCTTTTAAAGCATAGTAAGTGACACACTTACAAAGATATGGAGCCTAAGATCACTCCAGAAAATCTAAATAAATCTAGGTGCCTATATTAACATTTAATATCCAAAATGAGGAAGTAATTTCTCTCATTAAACTTCCTTGNTGTGAAAGTTCAGTCTTTCATAAATGTTTAATGAGCTGTTATTTCCTACAACTTAGAAGTAGATGATTGAAACATAGTAACATATGTGTATATGTCTGCTGTGTAGAGAAATGGAATATGAGGATGCCTGTCCCTTTGAGTGTACCTTGGGAAATGTCAGGGCAAGAGAATTCCTAAGTTTTAAAGAGGGAAGAAAGATGTTAAATGGGATTCTTTGGGAAATAATTTCGAAATCACTTGATGTAAATACCTCTTCATTCTTTTTTTTTTCTTTTTCTTTTTCTTTTTGGTTTTTTGAGACAGGGTTTCTCTGCATAGCTTTGGCGGCACCTTTCCTGGAACTCACTTGGTAGCCCAGGCTGGCCTCAAACTCACAGAGATCCACCTGCCTCTGCCTCCCGAGTGCTGGTATTAAAGGTGTGCGCCACCACCACCCAGCTACCTCTTCATTCTTAATTCTTATAAACCTTGTTATTAGTGCTAGTGACACCATGTAAATAATGAACTTGGCAGAGGAAAATCCTCCATAGGTGCCTTCCTTGTTCAAGCTCAATATAAACATCATGTAGACATTAACATGACTTTTACCTCTGAAGAAGGTAGGTCTTAGGTGCTTAAGCACTTGTAGTAAGTACGTGACAAAATTAAGCCTCTGACCAAACCTCTCCCATTCTAACAGTCATGCTCTTTCCTTATGTAATGCTGACTTGGACTTGAAGGGAAAGCTCTTTTGACTTTTGCTGTCTATAATTTAGGTAGCTCTTTGCCTACTGACTCTGGCACTGTATCACATAGGAGCTTCCAATAACTGCCAGTCACATGGTGACAATTATGCTTGATTAAGCAGATCCAGTAAGTACTTGATCGACTTTTTCCCATAAATGCTGACATTCTGAAGCCAAAGGGAAAAGAACACTTGCCATTATCCTGTGCACTCTGGCCATCTCCTCTTGTCCCTCTGGATAATACCAAGCTCTGGGTTTCTTAAGATCAGTGTCCCCAGATACTTAGAGTCATCCAGACCCCAGGGCTTTTATCAAGTATGTACTTAGGTAGTTTGAATTTTTTGCAGTCTGTGACTCTTATAAACAGAAAGGTGATGATATATAAGATTTGAAGGGATCTTTGGCAATATATCATTTCTGCTATTGGTCATATTAACCTTGATAAGTGACTTTGAAATTTTCACAATGTTCCAGAACCCTCTAGAATTACATACAAAATAAGTGTATACATTTAAAAATGATTGTGATTGATTCCATTATGAGAACATAAATCTTGGCTGTTGGGCAGTACATTGTTTAATCATCCACTAAAAAAAAAAGGCAACTTTAACACTTTCTGGAAAGGCAACTCAAGGCTTATAGATGTTAGGGTTATTCAACAAACTTTATACTCCCAGGAACTGTATCATCTTTCCTCATGCTCTCATACTCATGCTCTCCCTAACATGGAGAATTTGTATAACATAGGTAGTTGACGAAATTAATCTAATTTTATATGGCACTGTGGCCTGGATCCATATCATTCATGAATGACTTTCCTCAGAAAATGGCCCAGGGTTTCAGGTTCCTCCTTAGCAAGCTCTGTTCTCCTTGTCTAGCCATAGCAGGTTCCCTCCTTAGCAAGCTCCTTGGCCCTTGTCTAACCGTATAGGTGAGGGGTGTAAGGAGTCCATGAAAGAGTAAGGAAAACTATAAGAACTGGGGGGAGGAATATCAAAAGAGATTTTTATGGTCCAGTCACGGCCTTTGGCCAGAACTCATCACATGGACTCAAATGAATGGAAGAGAGCTGAGGTATGCCCAGGAGCATAATAAAAACACTTTGGTGAACACAGATCATTTTCTCTGCCTCATAACTTACATGAGTGAGGCTCTCTAGAACAGGAAAAGCAAAATCAAGCAAGCGTGAAAAACTTTGATCATAACAATTTTAATGGGTACCAAAGAATGCCTTTATAGTTAATATAAGCTTGTGTACAGGATACATGAGCCCAACCTCTTAGGCACGCTATTTCTGTTTTCCCCATGTACTATATGGTTCTTGAGAAAACTCCATTTGGAACTCTTGGTAAGAAATGCTTAAAGAAACAGCTGTGTTTTAGATCTTATAATTCGTTTTATTGACTCAAGGCTGTGTTCTTACAAAGGCTAACATTTGGCATAAATCTCTACTATTCTATCTTAAAATGCTTAACAATTCTGAACCAAGACACCTCGCATTTTCTTTTTCACTGGCCAGGAGTCTAAACATCCTGAGTATCTCACACACCCCTTTCTGACTTGCATGTTTCTTCAGGTACTAAAGCTAGTGCCTCAGTAATAAGTGTCGGATAAAATACTCAGATGCATACCATGTGAATCCATTCTTCATAGTTTAGTAGGGAAGCTTTGTGTATGGACATACGTATTCACAAGCATGTGTGTATTTGCCCATGTGCAAATGTGTACTTTTCAGGGCAAACTTTATTAAGAGCAATTTGTTTTAATTGCTAGTCACTGGGCTTCATTCCATTGTTTATCGCTAGCTACTCATGTGTAGACTTGGTTGATATCAGTAGCACAAACATTTGTTTCAGATAAATGGCGTTTCAGTTGGATAGATTTTAATTAAGCAACCTTTATTGTACAAGTGGCTGCTTTTGAAACTATGAGAAAAACTACTTTAATTCTCTACTTCTGTTATCCAGAATTGGAAGTTGTTCAACATTATCTGCTATGACCTTGAATAAGATTTTGTCTGTGAGTTTCCAAAATATTTGCACGTAAAAATAAGGAGTAAGAAATGTTTCCAATGTAATACGTTAGGCTTTCCTTCTACTGCCAATGTCTGTGCATGGGTGTTTGTGTGTGTGTGTGTTTGTGTGTGTGTGTACACCAGAGGTCCATGTCTGGTGACTTTTTTTTGTTGCTCCTTAATGAGCTTCCTGGATTCACCATCTTCAGCCCCCAGTGCTGGGTTTACCGATGTGGGCCATGCTGGGCTTTTATGTAGGTTATGGGTGTCTGAATTCAGGTCTTCGTGCTGGCTCTATCATCTCCCAAGGCCTCTTTCTCTGCTTCTTATACTGACAATCATGATTGTATTTAGGGATCCATACAATCAAGCCTGATATTCTTTTCTCAAGATCCTTAAAAACATTTCCAGAGACCCTTTACTCAATTAAAGTAGCATAGGCAGGATTCCTTGATTTAATGTCTGTTCTTTGGAACAATATTTCAGTCTACTGCATTGGCTCCATCCACTCTTCATTATTGACCAAGCAGGGAGATACTAGATGATATACAATAGTACATTTTCTCTCATGGTCATTGACACAGGAGTAATTTGTGCTGGAGAATTATAAACTTAGCAACACCATGAAGGAAATTCTGCTTAAGTAGTTGTTTTGGCATCTGCTAGGATCCAGTCATCCATCACCTTGAAACTGACCTACACAAATGTTAATTGTCTAGCCGAAAGCAAGGTTATTATGTAGTTGATTGTCCCCATCTTAAGAATTCATTTTGGTCTCCCTGTGACCCTACGTTTGCAATTGTATTTACTTGTTATTCATATGGGATAGAAAAACCTCCTGGTGGATTCATTTTGGCGTATTTCATCTCCAAGTATACCAAGAGGAGGGAAAATGACCAACTAGGCTATGATAAGCTCTGTATCGATCAAAGACAAAAAGTTCTAGAATGATTTCAGTATCATTTGGAAACACAATTCTTAATAAATAGAAAGAATGTGTTGTCACCCTTCCCTCGATAGAACCAGCTAAAGTGCTAGGAACCTTACTGCTGATCAAGGAAGAATTTTCAATTTCATTTTATTTTATTTTATATTTGATTGTTGAGTAAGACTATTCTAACCATGAGGGAGAGTAACTCTTCCCTTCAGTGTATTTTTTAATTAATATCCTACTATGTGACAGATATTGTATACAACATCCTGTCTGATGCAGTTTCTATCTTTGCCCTATGTTTATGATTTTCTATGAAATTTGCAATTTCCTCAAAATAGCAAAAATCTCTGCATAGTAATTTAAAATAACAAGGTCACAGAAAAGGAGAGTTCAGTTAGGAGAGGGTAGGATAAGGAAAAACAAGAATACTCAAAAATCACATAAATGTCCTCTAGCTCTTTCCATGTTCTGGGGGCTAATGTACTGTAACAATTCATCAGTCATTCTAATAGTCTTTTAACTTCTGTCAGAAAGTCTACTAAATGCTAACATCTTAAATGCTTAATATTCAAAAATGTATTTTCNTTAATCATGCAAATTATCTGNGCATCCATATTTTGAAAAAAATTCTTTCAAAATTTAAAGTCCTGAAGTTTGTATGTGAGAGACCAATGATAGTGAGTGATACTGTGTAACAATATAACTTTGAATTAAAGCATTTTAGATAAGAAAATTTGTTAATATAATCCTAGTTTGCGTCTGATATCAATTTTATACAAACTCGAAAAATGCTATTAATATCAGATATTTCGGATTCCGTAGTAACCAGCTAAAGTATGCACTTACCATTGTTCTGTTTTAGTGCATAGTTGATGGGTGAATATTAATGTTGATAGATGTCTATTGTTCTAATAGAAATGACCCCATATTTCATATAAAGGATCTATGGGTGTGGTTATTACGAAGAGGGTGTTTCTTCTAGATTGGCCTGAACAGCTTTGTGATGATATCTTATTATATCCTGCCAGTTGCCCCAGCTTCTTGGGGCAGAAGTAACTTGGCTTCTTGCAGGAAGAATTATAGATGTGGGCCCGTGAAACAGATAACGTGTTGAAAATGTATGGAAATGTGTCTTGATGGTATGACTGGAAAAGCTTTATCTTTCTCCTTTTTGTTCCTGGAGTTACTTGACTGTCAATAGAGATGGAGGCTGGGAGTGACACAGAAGTAAGTGACCTGAGACCATTTCAGTGTGGTTATAGTAGAGGCACAGAACATTGCTCATTGGATTCATGAATGACCCAAGGAACTGGCAGTCCTGAGGGATAAAGGATGAAGGTAGCACTCTAACTCCTTACAGAAAACAGATGGCACAGTCAAATAAGGATCACCTAAGGGCTCTCGTTTATAAGGAAACTAATTACAGAGGCATAAGCAGAGTTGAGAGTAAAAGAACAACAACAACAAAAAGAGAGCAAGCAAAAAGAAAAATAAACAAACAAACAAATAACCTAAAGCAAAAACCCAGAAGTCTAGCAGAGAGAGAGAAAGGAGACATTATTAGAATCTGAAAAGAATCCTGTGTCAAGATANCTGGCAAAAACTCACGAGTGACTTTTTATTAAGGAGGACAGCTAGCACAAGGTGATTTTATGGATAGAACTGATATTATTGGGTCCAAATTCCCCTCTGTCCCACCAATCTCCCGATGGAGCTACCCATTCACTGAGCCCAAGAGGTATCTCAAGTGCACAGACCCAGGACAGAGACCACAAAGATGAGCTCTGAGTGGATGATGGCGTTTCTTCACATGAGACTCCCCAGGTTCGGAAACCTGCCAGTGTCTGCTATTCTGGACATCCATGTTGAGATTCAGAGTCCTGGATGGAGTGAAGTGGACAGAGAATGAATGCCACTTCCCTAGTAATGTCACCAAAACTCACAGCTGCTAGTTGAATGGTTTTCGTTCACTTAACCTATTTTGTTTAAACCACAGTCTATATTCCCCTGGGTTTCTTGTATGGCTAATTTTTTTTTTTATCTTAACCAAGTTTCAAGCAGCATTGCTGCTTCCTCAGGACAATTAATGAACGTCCTTCATCTCTAATTAATCATACATATTTAAAAACATAGACAAGCATGAACCAGACAGTTCATTATTATTTTCTATCAGTTATTTTGTGGGGCATAATAGTGTGATTGAAATGCCTGTAGTTTGTATTGCTAGAGCAACCCTTAAGATTTCACTTTGGTATGTAGTTTGCCTTCTAATTATAGTCTCTAGTAAAGTTCTTAAATATTACTTCCTGAATCTTGGATTCTAAGGTACAATAAAAATTCAAAGGGGGATATGTTTGTTTGTGTAGAGAGAAGCAGATTTTTTTCCCAGGGCATTTTCAGTAACTGCTTCAGGAAGAAATGTGTAAAGGTTTGAAGAATAAACAGTTGCAGAAAAACAAGTTACTGCCCTATGTAAGTCCCTGTAGCCTCTGGGTACCAGCTCTTATGTATCTCCTTTTGTTGAGTTCTCTGTATTTTTATGAATATGCATATAAGGAAAAAAAACCTTCCATCTGCTTTCTTTTAGCTGATTCTATCACATTTTGAGTTGTGCATCATTATTGAGCTTCAGAGAAAGATGATCATTTACATTACATATGGATATAAAAGAAAGAACGAGTTGATGAATTGCAAACAAGTATAATTTATATGGACAAAGTATGCCAGAAGTGCTTTTCACCCCATTTTCCTCTGCAAATGGCATGGTTCCTGCCCATTTTGTTGGCCTGGTGCCCAAGAACTGAACGAGAAAATGATCCTCTTAGCCTGTGCATCACAATTCCACTCCTGCCCTATGAGGAAACAGTATTTTGCACTTAGGCTCGTTGGGATCTGAGAAGGTCAAAAGACATCACTGAATATACTAAAGCCATTTTTTTTCATTTTTGCCTTATAGTTTTTAAATTTGTAAAATATAGCACAAAACAAAACTAAGTGTTGGAAATGGAAATGTGAGGAGTTTTCATGATGCAGTTGTAGAAGGGGAGTAATGGAAAGCACATACACATTCCTTGTAACCTGTTAGCACTTTCCCATGACAATCTTCTGCCTAGATGTGTATAAGCTTTGTACATCTGTAAATATGTACATCTAGGGTGCTTTCTAAGGGCTTCTCTGTTGCCTGTAGNCCAATCAGCTGAGGCTCTGTAATTTATGAGAAACCAAGGTCCCTGGCAATCACAATCCCAATTTTAATTTTTCCATTCATTAAACAATCATTTATATATTTAATAATTCATTATTAAAAATGATTGCTCATGTCATGTGTTGAGAGTATAGAGCTAAGGCTAAGTGCCGTATAGTCTCTTTCTGAACTGATCGGGTGCCAACAAAACAATGATGTGCCANGTAAAAACTCATTGAGCCTAGTTCTCTACAACCAGCTGACCCTCCCTCATTGCTCCTGGCCAGCACAGATTTTCTGTAGACCTCAGGCCATTTATGTTTGAAGACTTTCAAGATACTCTAAGTACATACCTGTATGATCATAGAATGAGTACTGCTTCCATCTTATAGCTAGAGCTAGGTAGGGAAAAATGAAGCTGTGGATATAAAACTCATAGTGACTTTTATACAAACACTACATGTACTGTGTTGAGGGCCTCGTATGAATATACTGTAATTTATATCATTTTTAGATGAAAAAGAATTTTTTTTTTAGTGATAAATGCCTTGAGTCCCACAGTTCTCAAAAGCAGATGGATCAATTCCATAATCAGTAGTCTGTAGGTCTACATACATAGAGAATACTCAGAGGACTGCAGTTGTAAAATGAAGGTAGAAGAAAATTGGGGTGCGTTCTATTTTATTCCCCCTGCTAAAACATCTTTTCAAAGTTAGAAACTGCTATTATTTTTTAACCTCTATTTAGATTTTTTTAACCTCTTATTTACTTATCTATGAGCCTTCTCATAAATTTAGCAGGGTTTCTCACTTTATCAAGAATATTTGAAACCTTAATGCTAATTAGTTATGAAGTCTTTTGGTGGCAGTGTGGAGCAGTACTTGTGTGTAAGCTGAAGGAATATCTAAAAATTTCTACATGTATTTTTCTCAGAACCTATGCTTACAGCGGAAATTTCTCAACATTAAATGTCATCAATTTTGCTACACTCAGGAAGTTGCGAGACACGTGGTTATAACTCAGTGAAATGNAACTAGTATGAAACCAAATAATCAGCTACTGATCATTTTCTTTAAATTTTTTTAATCTATTCCCCTTGACAATATGATTTAAAAAACCAAAAAGCTACTAGTAACATTTTCAATTGAAGATAATATTCAGACTTATAAATATCAGTTATAGAATAAATGGAAAATCAGAACTGAAGTGCTCTGAATTTTGTATTTATCAAAAAAACCAAACAAACCAAAACAAATAAACAAAAAACTGAACTGAATTGATGGTGCAGGCCTGTAATTCCAGCTACTCAGGAGGCTGAGGCAGGAGGATCAACAGATTAAAGCCACCCTGGAAAATCTAGTGTACCTTATCTCATAAATAGATAGATAGATAGATAGATAGATAGATAGATAGATAGATAGATAGATAGATA
>LZPO01009244.1:5189-15290 GCA_001675575.1 Neotoma lepida
AAAAGGGACAGTCTGAATCACACTCTGACTTCTCACTTATTAGTTAAGTGACCACAACATACTCATAAACTTCTTAACTAATAAATGGAGGCAAACTTACAAATGTGCTTCAACCAGTGCCTACTATGTAATTGATGCTTGGTGGAAATATACATTTTCTTTCTTTTATAAAAAATATTTTTATTAATTCTGTGACAATTTAATGCAATGTGTTTTGATCTTACTTAAACCCCCAACTCTTCCCAGATCCACCAATTCCTTCTCTAGTCACTTAACTTTGTNTCCTATTTCTTTCTTTTGCTTTTGAAACCATTGATGTAGTCTTANTCAAAGACTCAAGTAAGTAGTGTCTTCAGAAATAAGGTCTTACTGTCAAGTTCTGGAAAGTAACCAAAAGCATTTGCAATAGCCTGCAATGTTTGGAGATCTATGGAACTTCACTGGCCAACAACTTCAAAAGAGGTAGCCCATTTTTGGCATGAGGCTTTTTATTTTTTAGCCTATGGTATCTACTACATTGTTATCTATTATAAATAGATACCAACTGTCTTATCTCCCTCTTATCTTCATTGAAATGCAGGAACAAAGAAACCTCCAAATAAATAATATATAGGCTCTTCCCTGAAGACCTAGTAAAATGAGCTCACACTAATAAATCCTAAGGTAAACTACTCTTTGTTACATAGAAGGACATTAAAATGTTGCTATTTTTTCAAAACAGGGCCTCACTGTAAGATGAATTGCTAAACGGTCTTATTAATAAAAAACCCGGAGCCAGATATTGCTGTGAAAACAGAGATCAGAGGAATAGGACAAGCCACAGCCAACCTCACCTCACCAACTCCTCAGCCTCCAGAGAGAGCTACTTCCTGTACACCCANGCCTATATGCCTTTCTGTCCCTGCCCTCTAACTTCCTCTCTCCACCCAGCTACATCACTTTCCTCTTTCTGCCCAGCTCTATCACTTCCTGTCTGTCTGTACAGACCTTCTGACCTCTATGGTTAGCTAGTGCTGGGGATTAAAGGCATGTGCCATCACACCTGGCTCTGTTTCCATTGTGGCCTTGAGCTCACAGAGATTCAGATGAATCTCTGCCTCCCAAATGCTAGGATTAAGGAAGGGCACGTGCTACCACTGCCTGACCTCTATGTTTAATATAGTGGCTGGCTTTTTCCTCTGGTCCTCAGATAAACTTAGTAGGTGAATAAATAAAATATCACCACACCTCACTGTGCAGTTTTGGCTGGCCTGGAACCAATGATGACCTGACATTCACAGAGATCTACCTGCCTTTGCCTACATAGTATTGTGATTGAAGATTTATTTGATTTGATTTTGAGACAAAGTTGAAGCCTTAGCTGGCCTGGAACTTGCTATGTAGACCAGCCTAGCCTGAAACTCACAGAGATCCGCCTGCCTCTGCCTTCTGAGTACTGGGATTAAAGGCGTGCGCCACCATGCCCAGCTAAAATGGAGCTTTAAAGGGGCTGTTTGAGGTTGGCATGCAAGCAGAGCCTTGAAGGATTAAGACTGAGCGATATGGGTTGAACTTAGCAGCACAAAGAGACAATAAAGGAGATGCTCAGAGGAGGTCTAAAGACAATTTCTCAAAGTTTGTAAAAAGAGTCAAGAGAGAGAGGCCCAAAGAAACTAGAACAGGAGTTGAGTTTGTTTTGTTTCTTATAATTGAATATGAAGTGTCTTGCTTCTTGGATGGTGTTATTATTTGATGGGAATTGTGAAAACTTTGGAAAGTAAGGCCTGGCTGGATGAAGTGGGACCCATGGGATATGCCTGGGCCTCTTATTTGCTCTCAATCTCCTATTCACTACATGCTTTCAATAACATGATGTTCTGTTTTACGATGGACCCAGAATCAAGAGAGTTAAGGACTATGGACAGATATTTCTGGAAGTGAGCTAAAGTAATTCTAGCTTCCACTTATTATTCTCTCAGGTATTTTGGCTATGAAAAACTAACACAATTTCCATATCTTAAAAGATTCTCTCAAAGTTTTTGACAAAAGAAAGTACCAGAATCCCATAATTGGAATACTGCTTTAAGTAAGGCTAATACCCCTAACCCAACTCTTCCTCACACATTGTTCTTATGTCCTAATAAAAGCCAGTCATAAATACCAACACAATGATTTTGCCTAGTTGTAACCTTTTTATTCAATTAACAAAGGTCTAATGAAGACTTTACATCTGCCAATCACCTTATGAATAGCATTAGCAAGTGGACTGTTAGCTATGGGCTCTACCTCCAAATGACTGAGACCTGTAAATAACAAATGCAAGACAAAACAAAGCAAAACCATGCCAAAGTTCTGCATCTAGAAATAAGGATAGACCATAGCAAGAAAAACTAGTATAGACAGTTTTATATGACAGGCAACAAGGAAACCTTGATCAAAATTGGAAACAATTACAAGTGTATCAAGCAGACCTCAAAGTTGGAATATGTGAAATAGCTATTCTAGGAGAGATGGATGAAGGCATTAAGTAAGGTTATGGAAAGATATCACTGAGAAGCATACAAAGGGCAGGATGTTAGAATATTTCATCTTTTTTATGTTTTACAAGACCAAAAGAAAGACCTTGGACAATTATAATCACATTTCTAGTATTGGAAGCATGGAGATAAGCTCAGAAGTTTAGATTGTAATGAAGGAGACTAGTAAGTAGACTTTTCTAATAACCTGATAGAAGAAAAAGGTTTTATTTAAAGTAGGATTACCAGGAAATGAAAAGAAAGGAATAATACATAGTATTTTATAGACATCGAGGGGTGTGTGTGTGTGTGTTTGTGTTTGTGTGTGTGTGTGTTTCTAGTTAATTTTTAAACAAGTTGACATAAGCTGGAGTCATCTGGAAAGAGGGACCCTCAACTGAGAAAATGCCATCAGGCTGGCTTGTAGTCAAGTCTGTGAGGTGTTTTCTTGATTAATGATTGATGTGAGAGAGCCCAGTCATCTTGTGGGTGAAGTCACCACTGGGCAGATGGTCTTGGGTTATATAAAAAAAACAATCTGAGCAAGCCGCAGGGAGAAAGCCAGTAAGGGGCACTCCTCCATGGTCTCTGCTTCAGTTCCTGCCTCCAGCTTCTGCTTGAGTTCTGGCCTTGGCTTCCCTCAATGACATATTGTGATTAGACCATGTAAGCCCAAAGCTCTTTCCTCCCAAAGTTGCTTTTGGACATGGTGTTGTTTTATCACAGCAATAGAAAGCAAGCTAGGTCATATATGTAGAGATAAATAGGAGTATAACTATAACAGAAAACAAACTAGGTATGTATGCAGAGATAAATAACAGTATAGCTGTAAGGTGAATNGAATGAAAACAAAGTACTGAATCAAAGGTGAGGACTTACATGGGCTACTGATAATAATGTGTTATAAAAGAGAAAAATGATTCATTTGCTTAATTACACCTGAGGTTTAAAGAAGAAATCAACAAAAGGGCAACAGCATAAGAGGAAGAAGAGAAGGAATTTGAGGTAGAGAAAGGATAAGAAGGGTGAAGAGAAGGAAGAAAATGAAGGGTTTGATTTTTGCTTTTTATTGAATGTAGAATATGAGGGAATCAAAGTCTACCAGCAGCCCCAGATTTTCATCTGNTTCAGTTCATTGTTTTGATGCTCATTATTGCATAGTCCAGAAGCTCAATATGTCCGGTTTTGATGGTACATGCGTATAAGTTGAAGACAATTAGAGCACCAATGTCCACACGAATATTAAAGAATCACAAAGCAGAAGGTGGAAGGCTGTGTTTCTACCTGGAAACTTAGAAGGTTAGTATTTAGTACTATTTAAGGTCATGCAAACAGTAAAGTCTACATTTTCGTGTGCTCCTCCTCACAGGAATCTACACCTTGTTCAAACACTCGCTGCATCTTCATCAGGTTCAGCTTCTGTATGTATGCACAGGACTCTATCAGGACCCCAATCAGTGCTAAGTCTTGGAGCAGGAAGGAAAACAAGGTAAAATCTTGGCTTTTCATTCTCTATTTCTTACCTCAAACTTGATTGTTTAGATGAGACTTAGAGCAAATGCCAGAAAGGCTTACAGGGGTGTTGTAGGGTTCTGTTTGTTAGAAATTATCCTTTCTATGTCTAGTTCTTCAAAACAGNTACATACAACCATGCATCATATATCTTTGGATCCATAAAAGTGAGCTTCAAATGCAGGAATGTTCTGGGAAACCACTAACGGTCCTCTGCTGATCCCTCTACTCACAGCCTCTCACCCCCTGACTCAGGCTTCAGTTTACAACTTTGATCTCACTTCTTTATTCCTAGTAGTATTTGGTATCAAATTTCTTTTTTTTTCTAGACTACTGTTTACTGCTTATCAATTCTTAGGCTTTTCTCTTTCTTTTAGTTTCCCACATCCAGTCCTAACCCGAGAAACAGTTGCTGAGCTGCCACATTCTATTTAGAGAGACTCATCTATCTTAGTAGATGTAGGAGACTGGAACATACAATGCAACTCCAATTTCCAAATTATGATCAGCCTTTGTAAGGGCAGTATTGAAGAAAACCAAACAAAACAGAGGTCTCACCTCAAAGGGAATCAGAGATAGTTTATTCTGTGACCATAATTTGAGTGAGTCGAGTTTTTTTGTTGTTGTTACAGTTGTTGTTGTTGGTTTTCAGATTCCCTTTATATGAGCATTCCAGAATTCCAGTTAAAGTTTTTCAATTGTGTTTTAGACTTGTATGACATACCTAATTAAATACTTACAATTGTTATAATACTTACAATTAAATACTTACTAATATCATTCTGTTTTGATCTGGATGCTGACATCTGCCTGTTTGCAGAATGCCAGAATCTTGGCTCCGTTAATATCATTGGTAAAANAATCTAGGTGTCATTTACTTGGAAGATATTTCATAAATGTACAGATCGTCTGTTAGAGCCATTTCCACCTCACCTAAGAAGCCATGACCCAAACCACCCCTGACAGCTGCAAGCCTAGTCTTCAGTTCTGAGCGTATATGAATCTTAGCAATCTCAACTTCCCAATGCCTTTATGTTATATTTATTTATCTTGATGTTTGTCCCAAAAGTGAAATTTCAAAATCTATAACCTGCCCTTCAAAACAAAAGGCCAATCCCTCAGTTAGATTTTCCCAAATATAAATATGTTGAAGATCAAGTTATTTTCCCTAAGAATCTCTTTCCTAGTATTACTCATACATTGAGAGGAAGAATTAGTACCTTTATATAATAATTGGTCTTTCAGACAAGATCAAATATTTAGTTTTTCTAACCTCAGAGATCAAATACAGTTTTCATTGCTCTCCATTTTCCATTTTCCTTTGTTTTATCTTATTTAGTTGTGAACTGTTTATCTGATTAGATGCCTCAAGATATGGGCTGTATTCTATCAGATATAAACTTAAATATCAGTAACTTTTAGTTGTAAGTGAGACATAATACTGCTGAGAATTTTTAATAGATTCTTTAAAGTATATTTATTAATAAGAAATCTAAATTACAATATCTTTNGACATTTTTAAATACCTAGTGTTGACACAAAACCACAACCCTCACCTCAAAGAAGATGAGATAGTTTATTCTGGAGCCAAATATTCTGAGGAACAAAGATTTAGATTCTCCTAAATTACATATAACAAAATGGTAACAATTTGATGACACTTATATAGAAAAGAAAACTATAAAACAAGACACTTAAAACACATCAGNAGAAACATTGAGTAGTTGGGTAGAAGTGGAGACATCTCTGCTCTAGGCCTCAGATTCTAGCTGAGAGTATTATTACCTTTTGGTTTGTAGAAGCTGTGGTTTGTTTACACATTCAAAAGGATTTTCCTGGGCTGGAGAGATAGCTCAGTAGTTAAGATCATTTGCTGTTCTTCAGGATGATCTGGGTTCGATTCCTAGCATCCATACCAGATGGCTCACAAGCACCAATAAATTCATCTCCAAGTGATCCTACACCTTCTTCTGGCCTTTAAAGGCATCTGTGCACATATAGCACGCACACACACACACACACACACACACACACACACACACACGCATCCAAGTGCACACACACATATACAAGTAAATAAAAAGTAAATAAATCTTTTTTTAAAGGTTAATCACAAAGATAGAAGCTCAGATACAGAGGACGACCATAAAGATAGCCCAAGATAACTTGAATCTGGACCTGTAACATCTTGAACATTGCACAGTAAGTTCTGATTACCTCATTAGCCTAGCAGGAGGTCCAGTGGAAGGTGTGTATAGCCTCTTCTCAAGAACTTTTGTTCACACTAAAAACTGATGTAAGTGAAGCCATTTATTTTCTTCCACGGCATCATATGGAAATTTCTCTTTATTCTTAGTTAATAGAGCATAAAACAAAGAATAAAAAATAATTGTTGCTTTCCTTTTACTGAAGTTCAAATTGTTGATTATTTGGTGAAGGGCTGGCCTTGGAGGTCTATAAAAGAAGAAATCTCTAAAACACTTTGCTTTATGTCAAGCCAAATTTCACATGACTGATGCTATTGTAAAACAACACTGTAAAAAGATGAGAAAATCCGTTTTTAATCAGCTACACACTTTTACAAAGTAATTAAAACTATCCATACATTAAATACGTAATTGGTCTTCCTGGCAATTTACTCACAAGGACAAATTTCTATTGATAAAATCCTCCCGCAATAGAAAGTGAAATTGTCCCATGAATTATGAAGAGCCTGATCCTTGTGCAGCTCTTTAATTGTAGCTGAGAGGGCTGCTGCTTCCAATGCTCCTAATGCACTGGCTCTTGAATTATTAATGGGTCTCCAACCTCAGTGCATTTGACACTTGAGCCTGTGCCTTCAGTGTCAGACCTTCCGTATTGCAGCAGGCTAGGTCCAGAGACACGACTAGCAAGGTTTCAGTTTTATATTATCATTATTATTATTTTATATCTGATACACACTCAAAGGTACAATATGAATTTTAATGAGATGGGTTGAAACTTCTGCCTGCAGTGCTTTAAGATTTCAGGGACTATTTCTAGTCGGCCTCCAAATTTAAATATGAATTTATTTTAATACTAGCTAAGCTTATAAAACATGTTCTCTAAATCTTCCCATGTTCACTCTCCTCTAGTACCTGAATGACAAAAAGAAATAAAAAAGGAAGGAGATGACTGCTCCTGGGTGTGGTGGAGGAGAAGATTTATTGTAGATAAAAGGGAGAGCACAGCCACAAGCAGGGANATCTGAGAGAGTCCAGAGTGAACATGACCCTGAGCTGGGCCATGTGAGGAGAGGGGAGAGGGAAGAGGGAAGCACTAGGAGATCAGGAGGGTCAAGGGCAGACCAAAAAGGTGAAAGGGCTGGGTAACCAAAATGGTTGGATTACACAGGGAGGGGCAGCTGGAAGAAAGGCAATCCAGCCTCTGGGCTGGAGAAGTTTAGGGTACTGGATGAGGGGTATTGCAGCCATACCTGTGATGGGTAGGCACTGAGGGATGTTGTGAGAACCGGGGCCAGGTCCACTTTGGTATGTTAAATAGGCACCTCAGATAGCCATTTGTCCTGGATTCGAGTCCTAACAGTACCTCAGATGAAATATGAGAAAAAAAAATCTGATTCTTTTTATTCTTTTGAAGACATAGAGAAGGATTTGTCTCAAAACAAAGAGGGTTTTTAGAGCCTGGAACTGAATATGGTCATTAGGTTATGCTCAGCTGACCATGGGATATGCTACAAAAGAGCCCCCATAAGATAAAACAAAGCTAGACAGCCAATACAAATAGAAAGGCTCACTACCCAGTAACTTTCCAACTATCTGCTGGTCTACCTCCATCTTTTCTGTTGCTAGGAAGGAAGCATACACAACAAGTTGCTATCTTGGGCATAGTCATAAGGGCACTGTATGAATGTGACCCAGAACATCTTGTGCAGGTGCCAGGCCATCTGATGCTGATGCTTACCAGAGAATCAGGTGCAGAATGTAAACTACTGACCGCTTCTATTCTATGGAAAGAGACTCTNACTCAGGAAGCAGGAGCATGGCTCAGATAGCTGCAGGCCACTTTTTCCTAGGGGCCTGTGCTGTCCAGTCAGGAGAGTTCACTACCTGAGGCTGAGGATTAAATCATCATCACCTCCATGTTTACACCTAGAAAACTAGAGAGAGCTGGGTCAATCCCCAGGGTAGAAACTGTTCTGCTGTCTCCAGGGATTTTCTGTCCAGTGTAGGATGTGATATTTGCCAAATTTGTGAACATAATGAGCTGCCCAGAAAGATGCGGGCTAGGGAGGGAATTCCAGGCTAATTGAACCTGCCTGTTAAATGTGTCCCAGATTAGTTCAACCCTGACTGCAGAAAGGATGGAAAGGCAGTCATTTTTAAAGACCATCATCTCTATATTTTTAGCATACTTGTTTGTGCAATGGACAATAACTTGCAAAACTAAATGAAGTCTGCAGCTCTGGGGTCCTAAAATAGCTCCTTTTCTATTCTCAGCACAAGTTACCAAAGGGACATATTTATTTTAGACTTGAATGTCCAAAAATGTATGATAGTCACCCTGCTACAAATGGTTGACTTCACTGAGAGAACCTTTATTTTCTTACTTTCATTTTACCTATATTTTTCCTCCACTAAAACGATTTTCTTGGATCTTACAATGAGGACTCTGAAACATGTGACTATGAAAACAATGAAGACTACAATCAGATTAATCTTTTGAAGCATGCCTTGAATAATATATTCACTTTCTTCCTTGCATGCCTAGAAGGGATTTTCGGAGTAATTTTGAAGCTGTCTGTGAAATACCTCCACAGCGTGATCCCTCTTCTCTGCCCCAAGAACAACTGCATGCTTTGCTCCCTGGCTCTGTTTCTTCATCAGGCCTCCTCATGGAGGAGGTGAGGCATTGCTCATGTCTGCCTTTCTCTTACTTTTCTGCCTCCTATGATCATTATCCAAACCAGAAATATAAAATGCTAGTGAATACAATGCCCATCAAAACGAAAAATGCCATTCACAAGTATTTTTGAAAAGACAGAAAATCCATAATCTGAGTTTGGTTTTGACTTTGAATTCAAGCTACATTGATATATTCCGTGTCCTGTAAGGTACCTTGAATTTTATTCAGTCCTTTTCAAGTGTTAGTTACATCAATGAGTCATTGTCACACTGGTGCTATTTGACAAACTGCTGCACAGTCGGTGTTAGATGACAGTAAAATGGCTGACCTTCTGTAAGTTGTGCAGGATATGGCCAGCTTTCTACTAGGCTAATTGGGGGGTGCAAGACAGTTCCCATTATTTCTCATTCTTCGAGAAATAGTAAACTAAGTATAGGCAATGATGGGCACATGTGCAATAGGACAATACAGCCGCTCAATGCATTTTAAGTCTTTTGTGGGACATCTGTTACATATTGACCAAAGTAAATCATAGGCCAAATCCATGTGTGGCAATATAATTACATACGCATAAACTACAGCCAGGAAATAAAGAATTGAGACAATAAATCAGTNTACCTATTAGAACTTGTCCTTATAGTATCCTTGACAACATTCAACAGAATTAATATAAATTAACAAAATTTAATTAACACACTGGGTTAAATATTATGGCACCTTTAAACAATGTTTTAATAAATTCTCCTTCCTCCTCATTCCCCACTCTTGTAGTCCCCTTGTAGTCTCTGCCATCTTTGTCTCTTTTCCTCTTTTGTGTCCCATGTGACTTTTTGCTCACTGTATGTCCTTCCTCACTTCCTATTTTCACTCTCTTGGTTTCCTTTCTAGTTTTTTAGGCTTTACCCTCATTTACATATATATGTATATATATATACCATATAATATATATAATAACATGTAATATTATAAAGAACTTTTACAGGCTAGAATCTGCACATGGGCAAGAACATGCAGTTTTATTTCTGAGTGTGGATTGCCTCACATAATATACTTTCCAGATCCATCCATCTTCCTGAAATTTTTATTTTTCTTTGGTAATGAATAAAATCCCATTGTGTACATGGAATGTACCATATTTGAATTATCTATTCATCTGTTGACAGGTGTATAAGGTACCTTGCCACCAGAAGCAGAGCAACAATAAATA